>CM045766.1:103603543-103956043 GCA_025200525.1 Camellia lanceoleosa | reverse complement strand
ATTTCTTCTTGTCTCTGGTCTTTTGAATAGCAAAAAGTACAGATTGCGCCATCTTCTTCTTTTCATTGGCTTGGTTGTGTGTGTGTGGGTGTGGCTTTGGGTGTGGGTGTGGGTTTGTGAAACCAAGTTAATAGATTTATCTATTGTATCAGTGTGTGTCTTTGAGAGAATTTTTTTTCTTTTTTTTGGAGGGAGGGAGGGGTTGGATTCAGTGATATTTTTATAAAATAATATCAGATTAATGAAAAAATTTAAGATTTTAATTATTATTACTTATAAAATTTATTATTAATCTTTTTTTTATTTATTTATAATTTTTTTGAGAGAGCTAGTTGAAAGATCCACCTCGGTGTGGGTGTGGGTGTCTTAGGTGACTCCATTTCATGACCGCAGCGAAATAACAAAACTCAAGAAAGATGCCTTGCCAACATGAATTTTTAATGATGTGTGATAGTGTGTATTATTGAATGAGGCCTATCTCGTGTGTTTGAGAAGCCTAGTTGAAAGGCCCACCCCAGTGTTAGTTGTGTCTGACGAGATAGAAGCCCATTTAAAAGATCCACTTGAGGTGTGGGTGACTCAATTTTATATAATGACCAATCAAAAATAATTTTAATTTTTTTATAAAGAAAATGGCACCTTACTTACGCGGTCAATATGAATTTTCCATAAGTAATTCAATAATATACAAAATAATATAATAAATTTTAATTTTATCACTTTAAAATAAAAGGTCTATTGTGTTGGCTTACATTTTCAAAAGAGCAATAATATATAAAAATAAATAAATAAGTAATTATACAAAAAATTTATACAAAATTATATGACGTCTTGTGGTAGTTTCATTTTCAATAAAAAAAAAAAAAAACCATCTATTATCTTTATAACTTCAAAAATGTCACTAACATATTATTTTGGATATGTTTATTTTGGGTTGTTTTGGAAATTTGGTTAAAAATTAACTTTTTAATTTTTTTTTACTTTTTTTTTTATAAAATATATAAAAAAAAGTAGAGAGGTGATGTGATTCAAAATAAGTTTGGCTTTTAGCCATTTTCCCAATAAAATGCGCAATCTCACCACAAATTACTAAATTTTAGATATGTTTATTACGTTAATTTGTGGTGAGATTACGCATTTTATAATTAATATTACTAAATTTTTTGTATATTTGTTGCCCATCTGCACCACTAACCACCACCAGATTCGCCAATTGGCTCTAACTAGCCGGAAGTTTTATTTTTCCTGCTAGAGTTTCATCTTTCTCACATGAGATATATTTTTGCATGAGATAAACGTGTTGTGAAACTTTTTGTGCATACCAGATACCGCACTAGATGAAAGTGGATCGGAGCTCCGCACTCGACTGGGCTATCCAGGAAGTGAGGTCCCTGCAGCAAGAAGCACCGTAAGAGCTGCCCGGCCAGGGTTGGTTGGATAACCCCTCTGGTGTAGGAATGAATAATCGGAGAAGGAGCAAAGTGCCCTATAAGTGTAGAGAGTTGAGTTTTGGTAAGTAGGGTTCAGCTTAGATCAATTACCTTCAATGTGAAGTTAGTGTGGTTTATATGGAACTCCTTGCTTGTTGCTCAAGATGGTTTCATAGAGCTCTGGTGCTGCCAAGTTTCCTTTTAGCATTGCCTAGGGTAGGAGACCATCTGATGGTTGTCAAACGGTGCACATACTCATTGTAGTCATACTGATAACAAACCACATTCTTCTAGTTTAACTGCTTCCGTGATTCTAGGTGTAGAGAATCAGCTGAGGTGGCAACTTGCACATGCATATACTCACAGCTTCCACGTTTTTTCGAGAGGTTCCCTCAGGTTGGTACTGTTGTGCCTCAGCTCGGTACCGTTGTACCTCAGCTTGGCCTTTTACAATATCATTTATAGAGATGGGTTGGTCCATTCGAATATCTTTGTATGGGCTCGGCCCATAGATTAAGTCTTGCAGCTCGGCCCAACCTAACATCGTGGCTGGACTAGCCTTTCCACTGCGAATTGGGCCCAAGTGCTTGAGGACTTAGGTAGACTGTTGATCATAGAGTTAGGCTTAATTGGCTTGCCCATATATTCATTTAACCTAGTTGGATTTGGGCTTTAGTGGATTGGGCCAGCCCAAGGCTTGGATCCGACCCGTTTCATATTCAGTCCCTTCATTTGCCCCCTAGCTTGCGCTAAGGTTCCCCTTGGAGGAAGCTATTGTTCTATACTCCAAGCGTCGCGTCGCTTCGGATCTGTGGTTCGACCTTGGTGACGGTTCGATCCTGACATACTCCCTCTGCATGTGTCCTTTCATGGTGACACGTGGCGGCGTGGTGTTGGTGCCCAGAGATAGTGCGCTAACTCCATACCGACGGTCGTGCTTCGTGTACCTTCACGCTGGCTGGTGCAATAAATGCTCTAGAGCCATCAATCCAAACTCCTTCGTCTGTATTCGATCTTTTGGAGAGTTCAAAAAACCCTTTCCGTTCCTCTGAGCCAGTCTCGTCGATGCTCTGTCCAGACGTTCCGCTTCCATTCTTGTTTCAGTGTCGCCTGCTCGCCACAGCTGCTCTGATCTCTGTAAGTTCCCCTGTGATTCTTCTTTTTCTATCTTTTTCTATCTTTTTCTATTTTGATCGTCTTGTTTGGCTCTTGCGCCATTGTCTTCGGCATCTTGTTGTCTGAGTTTTATTTCTGTCCCATTAGGTTGGTTTAATGGGAAAGTTTCGCTTATTAGTTGATACCCTTGAGGCTATAGCCGTGTTTTGCCGAGATTATAATATCTCTCGTGACGTGACCCTTTCGCTGGCAAAGGTTGATGCCAAGCGTATGGGCACTAGGAGTACTGTTGCCTTCCCAGTTGCGTCCTTTGTTAAGGGAGGGGTTTGGTTTCCCCTCGACCCTTTGGTGCGCCGATTTTTGCACTAAGTTCAGCTTACCCCTATGCAAGTGTGTTAGTCTGTTCCGAGTCTTCTGCGGTGTGTCCGTTCTTAACAAGCGGTTGGGTTTGAATCTTGACATCTGGGATATTTTGGGTTGTTATACTCTTTCACAAAACAAGGATCACAACACGTACGATCTTCGTGTTCGTTTGATTGATTGCCATCTTGTGACTGGTTTACCCGATTTAGACAAACAGAATGATGATTTTCTGCAAGTCGGTGGTAATTGGGAATTCCCAGTTGGGACCGAGTTCCAGTCCGAACAGATGCCCCAGAAGGATGGCTACCCAGGTTCGAGTCTTTATTTCTAGTGCCTTTCGTATTTCTTGCCTTGTTTGGAATGCTGCTCTAATGTTGTCCTTCTTTTTTGCAGTGGTTTCCCGTTTTCAGCGAAGGCCGAACCGGGAGAACACTGAGGCCATCAAAGCTATTTTGAGGTACAAGAAGAGGTCCGCGCCCGAGTTATTGGATTACCAAGCGACTTACCGCTCCACTATTCCGAAGAAGGCGAGGCTTGCTGCATCCCTTCTAGATTCTGCCACTGAGACCAATACATCCCTCACCCCTCTGGTTACGAATCGCCACCGAAGCCAGGGTGCACCGTCTGAGAGGACGCTTTCTCTTGCCCCCAGTTTCGCAGGGGGTGGGTCTATGTCGAAAAGAAGAGTGCTAGTGGATTTGGAGGTTGAGGCTTTTGGCTTCTCTGATGCTTTGGAGGCTCCTTTGGTGAAGGCCGAAGCGAGGAGCCTCATGGATGTGGAATTGGAGGTAGGAGCTTCTGGAACTCATACTACTGCTGCCAAACCCTCTGCTTCAGTTGCTGTAAGAGTGAAGAAGAGGATGAGGGAGACTGGCAAGACGGTAGTTGGAGAAGCTTCTGAAGATCACATTGAGGATGAGGCATTTGAGAAGTTGGAACCGCCAATGTTGCATCAAGGCAGGCCTATTTCTAATTCTGATTCGGTTGTTGCTTCCAAAGATTTGGCTTTTGACCTGACCAAGACCCTGTTGATGCCGGTGGACATGGCTGATCATAATGGGCCCCGCGATATTTCAGTTCTAAAGGGGACCCTTCAAATGATGACTGCTGTAAATGCGCTCTTGTTTTGTTGTTTTGCCTTTTTTTTTTTTTTTTTGGGTGTTTTGTTACTGTTTTCTTTCCTTTTGCAATCCATCATAATGTATTCAGAGGATGCATCTGTCCATCACCAGAGTGGAGGAATTGGAGAAGGCCGTACTAGAGGCCGTTATGAATGCTGAGAGACTGACCATGAACCTAGAGGCCAAGAAAGAAGTACGCAGAACTGCCGAGAGGGAGGCATTCTGTCTGAGCAAGGTTGTTGCCTCAGCTGAAAAGTCAAAGGAAGCTACCATTGGGGTACAGGCTCAACTTGAAGGAAAAGTGGCAGAGCTGGAGGCTGTTATTGCAGTGATGGCCGCTGAACGTTCTGCTTTAGAGGCCAAGTACTGGCAACAAGGTTGGGATGAGGCTGGAGCTGCTTATAAAGAAGAGGTGCTGGTGCTGCGGGACAAGCTCTTTCCGAAGGGTTGTTCAAGTGCTCTGGCCACTGCTCAGGTTCCTGAAGGGTCTCCCTTGTTTCAGGATGTCCCTATTCCCTCGAAGTCCTTTGGTTCAAAGATTGCGGCTACCCCTACAGTTCTTCCGGTTAAGGTTTTCCCGGAAATTGATTCTGCGAACAAGACTCAGGAAAGTGATGTTGCCATTGAGACGGTGAACGTTGAAGAGGATGGAACCCTGGAGACTGAAGCCGCGGGAGATGTGGTTAAGAAAGTTTCTACTTCTCAAGAAGTTAGAGCTGCCTCTACTTTTCCTCCCCAAGACGGCCTGGACAAGATCGTGGACGCTGCTCCTGAGGTTCCTTCTGTTGATGAAAGCTAAAGTCTTCTTTGGAATGATTCAAAGTTTTTGCTTTTTGGACTTTCTTTTGTTTTCATGTTTCTGATGTACTGCGGCTCGGTCTTCTTTGACGAGTTGCCCCCTTATGTTTGTCAAGACAATTTTTCTTTTCTTTTTTTTTATTGCTGGTTATGAGGCCATCTGCGCCTTTGTTGGATGATGGAATTTTCCTTTTGATTTTGCAATTTGATATTTTCTTGCTAAGTCTGAATGCTATCTGTACTGTTTGCCCCTGGCCGAGCACTGTTGGGACCTCAGGCCCAAATAGATGCTCGGTCTGGTTAATGAATATGTTGCATGGCTGTGCTTGGTTTTGTAATGAAAGAAAAGGGTCTTACTTAGGTCCAGGTTGGTTTTGAAAAATAATTGTTTGCCCCCACCTGAAACTAAATAAGATCGGTACTGAAGACTTTGTTCCTTGGGCCGAGCTGCTTAAGTCTGTTGCAACTTTGATAGCATAAGTGCATTTGAATGGGATAAAGGTATAAAGAGGTGCCTTGCTCAGGTCTAAGTTGGTTTGAAAAAATAATTGTTTGCCCCCGCCTAGAGTTGAGTAAGACTAGTGATGTGACGATACTTAAGAAATTATGTGGACTCAGAGATGTTTACTTAAAATATGTTAGTGTGGTTTCCACCAAGCAATTCCACTTGGCTAAAGTCCAATTTAGTTGCCAAACGTAATTCCACCAAGCAATTCTACTTGGCATGTTTGAGTGCAAACTAAAATTAAATTCTGTTCAGTCGTTCTGAAACTAAGTCCGTTTGGGTTAAGACCAAAGTTGAGTTCGTTTGATAAATATCCAAGTTAATTCCGTTTGATAAACATCAAAGCTATTTTCGTTTGGTAAGTACCAAAGCTAACTCCGTTTGATAATCATCAAAGCTATTTCCGTTTGGTAAGTACCAAAGCTAACTCTGTTTGATAATCATCAAAGCTATTTTCGTTTGGTAAGCACCGAAGCTAACTCTGTTTGATAAACGTCAAAACTATTTCCATTTGGTAAGTACCAAAGCTAATTCCGTTTGATAAACATCAAAGCTGATTACAAAAAATTGATAAATTTGAGAGAAGTGGGGAAGCATTGGCATTGGTCAAAAGATAAATGTCTTTACATCTTGATAGAGAAGTTGGGGGATAATTCTATTGATAGTATTTCTTGAGATTTGCTACATTCCAGGGCCGAGGTATGGCTTTGCCTTTGAGATCCTCTAGGTAATAAGCTCCATTTCCAACAACAACTGTGACTTTGTACGAACCTTCCCAGTTAGGCCCAAGTTTTCCTTCGCCAGGCACCCTTTTGTGATCCATAACTTTCCTTAAAACTAGTTCTCCTGGTATAAATTGCCTTGGGAAAACTTTTTGGTTAAAACTTTTGATGAGCTGCTGCTGATATGCTACAAGTTTGATCAATGCTGCTTCTCTTCGGCCCTCTGCCATATCCAATGCTTGTGCAATAGCTTCCTCATTACTTGTGCTTTCAAACAGTTCAGACTGGAGGGTTGGGAAACCTACTTCGAGTGAGATAACGGCCTCCATTCCGTAAGTTAAGGAGTAAGGTGTTTCCACCGTTGAGTGTCGTGCTGTGGTTCTGTAAGCCCAAAGCACGTGGGGTAAGTCTTCAACCTGTTTCTCTTTTGCATGTTCGAGCCGCTTTTTTACTTCGTTGATGATGGTTTTGTTCGACGCTTCTGCCTGCCTATTACTTTGTGGGTAACCTGGAGAAGAGCTTCGATACTCAATTCTGAGATCTACGCAAAACTTTCTGAAGATCTTTCCATCAAACTATGTTCCATTATCTGCAATCAGTACCCGCGGGATGCCAAAACGGACCACGACGTTCCTCATGACAAACCGCTTTGTGTCCGCTTCTTTGATACTTGCCATTGCTTCGACTTCAACCCACTTAGTGAAATAGTCAGTTGCGGCGATGAAGAATCACCTGTTCCCAGTACCTCGAGCCAACGGTCCGACAATATCCAGACCTCATTGGGCAAAGGGCCATGGGTTGGTGAGTGGAGTGAGAGTTTTGGTTGGATGATGAATTAGTGGAGCAAACCTCTGACATTTATCGCACTTTTGAACGTACTGCTGTGCATCTTGTTGTATTCGTGGCCACCAGTACCCATGAGTGAGGGCTCGGTGCGCCAGTGACCTTCCACCAACGTGACATCCACAAATTTCATCATGAATTTCATAGAGGACATTTTTCGACTAGAGTTGGATGCATACATAAAAAATAAGGACCAAGATAGAAATGTCTGTATAGCTTCCCAGATGGTGAGACCCAGAACCGAGTTGACCTATTTTGAATTTTGTTGGCTTCCTTTTCATCTTCGGGGAGAGTGCCAGATTTTAGAAAAGCAAGTATCGGATCCATCCAGCTTGGCTCTAGGTTGCTGCAGAGGACTAGAGATGCAATGCTTAGTTCTGGTACGAACTCAACCCAAACTTTTCTAGTGTCTTTGGTATCTACTGATGAGCCAAGGCAGGCCAGAGCATCAGCATGACTATTTTTGTCTCGACTAATTCATTCCATTCTTATGGATCAAAATTTTTGAGTAGATCCTTGGCCTTGCTTGCATACATAGCCATTCTTTCGTCTCGTGCTTCATAGACCCCAGAAAGCTGGTTTACCAGCAATTGTGAATCGCTGAAAACAAGAAGTTGCTCTGCACTGAAGTGTTCGGCACTACGTAAACCAGCCAACAGTGTTTCGTATTCCGCCTCATTGTTAGAAGCTTTCCAGCTGAGCCTAAGAGCTTGCTCCCAAATAAACCCTTCTAGTGACATAAGTACTACCCCTGCTCTCGAGCCTCGGTTATTCGATGATCCGTTGACATAGAGCTGCTGGATGTTTCCAATAAAGAGTTTCCATACTTCTGAAGTGCATTGCTCTCCTAGTCCGGTGGTACGTGGTGCTTGTGCCGAATTAGAGTTCTCAGGCTTGGTACTCTGGGTGGGGGCGAATTCTGCGACGAAATCTGCCAAGACCTGGACCTTGATTGCTGTCCTGGGTTGATATCAAATGTCAAACTCACCAAGTTTTACCGCCCATTTTGTTGTTAAGCCAGAGAAATCAGCTCGGCTGAAGACAAATCTGAGGGGGAATTCGGTAAGGACATTGATGGTATGCCCCTGGAAGTAATGTTGCAACTTTCTTGAGGCGATAAGTAATGCGTAAGCTAACTTTTCCAAGGATAGATACCATGTCTCGGCATCTAGTAGAGTCTTGCTAACATAGTATACTGGCCTCTGTTCCTTGTTAACTTCTTGAATCAATACCGCGCTTACGGCGTGATCTGAGACTGCTAGATATAAGTACAGCTCCTCCCCTGGTTCTAGAGTGGACAGAAGAGGTGGTGTACTGAGGTATCTTTTGAGACTTTGCAATGCTTTGGTACACTCTGGACTCCATTCAAACGCTACCCTTTTTCTCAGTAGTTGGAAGAAGGGTTTCATCAAATCTGAAGACTTGATGATGAACCGGTTTAAGGCGGCCGCCATTCCGGCCAATTTTTGTAGCTCTTTAGCCTTCGTTGGTACTTCAAGGTCTTGTATTTCTTTGACTTGATTCGGATTTGCCTCGATTCCTCTGTGAGTGACCATGTACCCCAAGAACTTCCCTGTTCATACCTCGAAAGCGCATTTCGAGGCATTAAGGTGAAGCTGATGGTTTTTCAGGATAACAAAAACTTCTCTTAAGTCTGCAAGGTGGTTTGTAGCGAGCTTTCTTTTTACTACCATATCATCTATATAAGCTTCCATGGTTTTTCCAAGTTGGTCTTTGAACATTTGAGTGATTATTCGCTAGTAGGTTGCCCCGGCGTTCTTGAGGCCGAACGGTATTACCCTGTAATAATAAGTGCCCCTTGGAGTGATAAACGTTGTCTGCTCCTAATCTGGGCTGAACAGTGGCATCTGGTGATAACCGCTATAAGCGTCCAGAAAACTCATACACTCATGCCCTACTATTGAGTCCACTAGTTGATCGATGTGAGGTAGAGGAAAACTATCCTTGGGACAGGCTCTGTTCAAGCAGGTGAAGTCAACACAAACTCTCCATTTTTCATTCTTCTTTTTTACTACAACTATGTTGGATAGCCATTGTGGGTACTGAACTTCTTTGATCGCTCCTGATACTAAGTTTTTTGACTTCGGTAATTACCGCTTTAGTGTGCTCAACTGAGGATTTCTGACTTTTCTGCACAACAGGCCGAGCGAAGGGATTGATGTTGAGTTTGTAGCAGGCAAATTCTGGGTTCAACCCTAGAGTATCATATACTGACCATGCGAATACCTCCATATTTTCTCTCAGCAATTCCAGCAGTTGAAGTTTCTCATCAGCGCTTAGCGAGGTACCGATAAGGAAGTACTTTTCTGGATCACCCCTCTTTTACTAGGACTTTCTCCAAATCCTCTACTATCTTTCCCTCTGGGGCTCCCCCTACATTTTCCAAGACTGGCTGTTTGGCCACTTCTATTGTCTGTACCCAGTTGCAAAGTTGTTTAGCCTTTATTGCCGCCATGAAGCAATGTTTGGCCGCAACTTGATCCCCTGAGATCTGCTCTACTCCGTGTTCCGTTGGAAAACAAATGAGCTAGTGGTAGGTTGAAGGGACCGCCTCCATTTGGTGAATCCATGGACGGCCGAGTATGGCGTTGTAAGGAGAATGTGTATTAATGACTAAAAACTCTATCTGGAGGGTCATCGTGCTTGCCACAATTGGCAACACTATTCTGCCAAGTGACCATTCTGGCTGTGAATTGAAGCCGACTAATGGAGCTACTGCTGGGGTGAGGAGCTGCTCAGAGAGACCGAGCTTTCTGAACAAGTCATAATACAATATATTTGTTGCACTACCTTAATCTACCAGGACTCATTTTACGTCAAACCATTTCCCAATTCCCACAATTATAATCACTGCATCAGTATGTGGGTGTTATATGCCTTCTAAATCCTTTCTAGTGAACGAAACAATGCACATGGGGAGCTTGGGTACTGTGCGTACCTTTTTCGATGCGGGCTCTACTGACATGACCTGCTGAATTTGCACAGCCTTAGCAATTTCTTCTTTTAGTGCCTCTTTGCGCTCCTGGGTCATTGTTCCATGGATGACATTTATTACTAGCCGAGGTGGGTGCTCGATGTTCGGTTCTGGTGGTGGGTTCCCCGGTTCGGCCACTGCTTTATCCTGATCAATGTAGTCTTGGAGGTGTCTAGCTGCTACTAGATCTTCCAGATGTTGCTTCAGTGCTCAGCAATTCTGAGTCATAAGCCTTCTATCTTAGTGATAAGGGCATCTGAGCTTCTGATTTCGTCGAGCTGGATCTCCCAACATTTTCGGGGGCCAAATAAAGAAAGGCTCCCTCTTGATCTTTTCCAAGATATGATAGATTGGTTCTTTGAATACGGTCACGACTGCTTGGTGAGATTTGGACTTATCTACCTCATTCACTGTGAGTCCCCGGTGTTCCCCTCGGTCCATTCTCTTCTTGTGCCGAGCTATTTGTTCTGCTGATGCTACCTCGATGGGGATCTGGTCATCTTCAAGGTGAGCGTATTGCTCAATCCTGGCATGCAAATCTTTCAATGCTGTGGCTGGGTGCTTGGTAAGTGACTGTCTTAACTTACTTTCCGGGCGCAGACCATGTTTAAAGGACATAGCATAATTGCGCAGCGTTTCTTCCTGTTTCTTTCGGAGGCCGAACAATGTATCCGGCTCTTTCGGGATCTTAGTGTTGGAAACGAACCTAGCTAAGAACTCTTCAGAGAGCTGCTTCTAGTCATAAATTGATCCGGCGGGGACTCTATCGAACCATCGAAGCCCGGATTCTCCCAAGCTGGACGAGAAGACCTTGCACATCAGTGCTTCCTCTTGGCTCCATAGGGACATCATCCGTCTATAATGGATGATGTGCGTCAATGGGTCTGACTTCCCATCGTATGATGTGAACTTTGGCGGGGTGAATTTCTTGGGAGGTCACATGAACTCGATTTCCGGAGAGAATGAGGAAGAGACAAGCCTATCCAACGCTCAGTGCTCTCTCTAGTGGATAGTGCGGTCTAGATGATCTCGACGTTGCTCATTCTGCTTGTTGCTAATCAGCCAAGTACAAAGGTCTTAAGGAGGGTACTCAGTCTGCTGGCTAACCGTCTTCTGCCTCTTAGCCCTTCTCCGGCGTGAGCCACGAGTGTGGCTGCTCGCCCCCTCACTTTGTACCGGGATTGGTTGGCTTTGCTGCCCAGACTTGTTTCTGGGGATCTTCTTCACTGGTAGTTCTCTGGACGAGCTTTTCTGTCGCAGGCGAGAGGGCTCTACATCAGTCCTCTTCTCCGTCAGATCGCCCAGCACCCTTTTGAGTTGCGCTTTCATCTCCTGTATCTCTATCTCCATGGAGTCTATGATTCGATCTCTATAATCCTTTGCCAGAAGAAAGTAATGAGAAGAACCTCCAGCGAAGGGCAATCGATGCTCAACAAATTCAGGGGTCCGGTTATTGTTTTCAACTTGTTCTTCTAAGACTGTTGAGAGTGCCAAGCCTTTGTCCTTTGTCTTCTCCGTCTGTGGAGTATGTGCTGAAGATGGGATGTCCTCAATCGCCGTCGCCGGAATCGAGTGCTGAGTTCTGAGACGAAGCTTCCACGCTCACAGCACCAATTTTGCGTACTGGATACCGCCTAGATGAAAGTGGATCGGAGCTCTGCACTCGACTGGGCTATCCAAGAAGTGAGGTCCCTGCAACAAGAAGCACCGTAAGAGCTGCCCGGCCAGGGTTGGCCAGATAACCCCTCCGGTGTGGGAATGAATAATCGGAGAAGGAGCAAAGTGCCCTCTAAGTATAGAGAGTTGAGTTTTAGTAAGTAAGGTTCATCTTAGATCAGTTATCTTCAATGTGAAGTTAGTGTGGTTTATATGGAACTTCTTGCTTGTTGCCCAAGATGGTTTCATAGAGCTCTGGTGCTGCCAAGTTTTCTTTTAGCATTGCCCAGGGTGGGGGACCATCTAATGGTTGTCAAAGGGTGCATATACTCATTGTAGTCATGCTGATAGCAAACCACATTCTTCTAGTTTAACTACTTCCATGATTCTAGGTGTAGGGGACCAGCTGAGGTGCCAACTTGCACATGCATGTACTCACAGCTTCCACATTTCTTCAAAAGGTTCCCTTAGCTCGATATCGTTGTGCTTCAGCTTGGTACCATTCTGCCTCAGCTCGGTCTTTTACAAGATCGTTTATAGAGATGGGCTGGTCCATTTGGATATCTTTGTATAGGCTCGGCTCATAGATTAAGTCTTGCAGCTTGGCCCAGCCTAGCATTGCGGCTGGACTAGCCTTTCCACTACAAGTTGGGCCCAAGTGCTTGAGGACTTGGGTAGACTGTTGATCATGGAGTTGGGCTTAATTGGCTTGCCCATATGTTCATCTAACCCACTTGGATTTGGGCTTTAGTGGATTGGGCCGGCCCAAGGCTTGGATCCGACTCCAATAGAACGCACCCGAGATGCCAAGAGACAAAACGAATCAGTATACAAGTATACTGGTATGAGTACAAGATGTGACACTCAAGTGTCCACTAGACACAAATAAAAGTACATTTAATTCTTGTTGCGAAACAAGACAAGTAGTTTCACCCGCACCAAGACGAAGGGATAGTTTCTTAAGATACGCTGACATTTAATTTCTTGCCCATACACAACTAAATATAAATTGAGTATATAAAATAAATAAATAAAATTAAAAAAAAAATATGGTGGGTCAGCCCTGCATAAAAAGTTAGTAAGACCGACCATTCTGCAAAAAATAAAGTTAGTATAATTTAATCATAAGTAAATATCTAAAGAAGTATAAAAACGCACTGTTTCATACTTAAATCACTCGAATTGACCAAAACTCAGAGAATAAAAGTTGTGCATAATCAAATTTCCTAAGGAGTGACGTGAACGAATTTAGTAGAAATTGAACAGGTTGAGAGAAAAACTTAATAGAAGAACCTAGACGGAATTTGACCGAAAAATCTAAAACTGAAAATAAAAAAAACTGCCCTAAGATGATTTTTTTCGGACAAGTTCAAAACATAAAAAGTGTTCAAAATAATTTTTTTACTTCAGTTTATGAAAAATCAATAAAAATGAGTTTGTTTTGTGAGTTAAAACAATATTTAAAATTTGCATTGCTAAAACGAATAAAAACTATTGTAACCAAGATTATCTGTTCACAAGTTCTAATCGATCTTTTTAGTAAAAAGTTAAAATATAAAAGTTGTCTAAAATTACGTATACATGCCTCTGCCCAAATTTCATAATTTATCAAGGTTATTTACTATTTTTCGAGATGTACAAATTAAAGTAGTTCAAACTATACCAATAAGTTCATATTTAATTATTTGTACCTTAACACCACCATTTCGGCCCTTCACTTCCGGCCTACACATATATTCCATATGCCCCCCGTATACCTAACACCACTCTGAAGCCAAACTTGCATGGGGATATTGTCCCGAGTTTGACTCACATTCCCCAGATGGTAAGCATATACGTGCGGACGTAAATCAAAGCACTTGTCTACTTCTGAGAACGAGACAACAATATATATACACAACACCTCATCTACTCATGAGAATGAACATGACAATGCCGAGCCTAAGGCATTCAAATAAATCTCATAATCTTCACTATTTTTTTATACACTCTTTCTCCCCAGTTCTCAAATAAAATAACAATTTATGGAGTCATTATGGAGTATTTGGAATTTATCTATGGGTTCCAAGTTTATTTTAATTTCATATATCCATGAGTGTGATTATAACTATAAAATAAATACATATAAAAACACTAAACTTTACATACATAATTAATCAAAAAAATTAAAAACAATCCGTAATCTTCATACAAATGCAATATCAAACCAACATCAAATAAATAAATAAATAAATAAAAATAACGAAATAAACATAAATCAAGAAAAGTGGGTTTTGCACTCACAATTATTTTTCGAAGGTCAAAGAGTTACTTGAAAAATTAATAAAACTCTCAAAATAAAACCTTAACCCTCTTTTTTTTTCTTCTCTCTCTACCTCACCACTCTCACCGTCTCTCTCTCTCTCTCTCTCTCTCTCTCTCTCTCTCTCTCTCTCTCGACTGCACTCGCTTTCTTTTTGATTAATTATGAACTTTTTGGTATAGTTTGAATTGGAATGATTTGTACATTTTGAAAAATAGTCAATGACCTTGATAAATTACAAAATTTGGGCAGAGGCATGTATACGTAATTCTAGACAACTTTTGTATTTTAACTTTGTACTAAAAAAATAGATTAGAACTTGTAATCAGATGATCTTGGTTACAATAGTTTTTAATCATTTTAGCACTGCCGATTTTAGATGCGGTTTTAACCCACAAAACGAGCTCATTTTTATTGATTTCGCGAAAACTGAAGTAACATATTATTTTGAACACTTTTCGTGTTTTGAACTTTTTCGAAAAAATCATCTTAGGTCAGTTTTTTTTCCTTTTCAGCTTCAGATTTTTCGGTTGAATTCTGTCTAGGTTCTTCTATCAAGTGTTACTCTCAACCTATTCAGTTTCTACTAAATTTGTTCATGTAGCCTTTTAGGAAATTTGATTCTGTCCAATTTTTATTTTTTGAGTTTTGGTCAATTCAAATAATTTAAGCATGAAACAGTATATTTTTATACTTCTTCAGTAATTTACTTAGGATTAAAGTATACTGACTTTATTTTTTTTTTTTTTGCAGAATGGTGGGTCTTACTAACTTTTTATGCAGGACTGATCCACCATATTATTATAGTTACTTTTTTGTATACTCAATTTATATTTAGTTGTTTACGGGAAAAAAACTAAATGTCACCGTATCTTGGGAAACTACCCCTTTGTCTCGGTGTGGATAGAACTACTTGTCTTATCCCGTAATAAAAATTAATGTACTTTTGTTTGTGTCTGGTGGACATGCGGGTGTCAAATCTTGTACTCATAATAGTATACTTGTATACTGACCTATTTTGTCTCCTAGCATCTCGGGTGCATTCTGTTTGAGCTCAGCTAAGCTTCCTTTACAGGATTAGTTGAGACTACGGTAGTGACGAGAAATAACTACGGTTGTAGGACATGTCTTTTGGATTTCTAGTGTTTTCTTGAGTTTAGAGTTGATATTAGTTTATTTATTTATTTTTTGACCTTAGTATTTTGACAATTTGGCATTGTGCGTTATTTTATAACTTTACATTATTTAAGTCATTTTGACTATTTGTTGCTACTTTAATGTTGGAGGTATTGGATAGTCATGAATTTATGATGGATGGTTTGGTTGGTGTTTGTTAAATTTTTTTTTATCCCTTGTATTTTTTTTGAGCATTGAAATTTACTTAAACCTTATGAAGACAAGAACATTTAGATTTTTTTTCATCCTTAGGATTTGGATGATGGAATATTGATTGGGGTTTAGTCCTAATTTAATATTTAATTGTCCAAATTTTGAGACATGAGAGTTTTAGGTTACCCTAGACTTGTGAGAGTTTATGTGATCCTCGGATTGTGGAAACATGAGTTAGCTAGTTTAGTTTGGTGATTGAATTTATTCTAAGTATTTATGAATGTATTTTTGTGTGTTTAACTTGAAGGTGATGGCTAGAAGGTATAATTTGAGAAATGCTGAGTGTAACGTCCTCAAAAAAAAAAACCCATAAATCATACATTCGTGACGTCTATAAACATAGGAGAAATAAACATATTTCCATTCATCAGAGTATTTAATCCAAAGGTATTACATGTTGATAACAAAAATAAATGCCCTACGGGCTTACAACTTTCCAAGCCAACACTTGGTTACAAAAGGAGAGTACTAACTCAAAACACAAAATAAGCCCTTGGCTTGAATTACATGTAATACACAAAATAATTACAAAAAAAAAAAAAAAAAAAAGCCCTCAGCTTCTAAAACCTCCTAAGCTAAGTCCTTGGAGGCGGCATAACACCTGCACATGAAAATGATGTCCCATATAGGGTGAGCCAATGGCCAGTAGAGATATGCTAAACATAATATGAGCAATGACTAAAACATGAGCATTCAATAAATGTTTAACTCATATAAATCAACTCATAACACATTTCAATTCCATGACACATATGTCCATGCTCATTTTACTTTCCTTTACTTAACAAATTTCGATTTATAAACATGGCTCAGAACCTGGCCAAACAATTCCCATGAGACTACGGCTCATGTTGAAAACCTTTCCAATATCAACAATTTAAATTAGATTATAACTCATAATAAAACACTTTCATAATTCACAATAGATACACATATTTGCTGTATCAATATCATAATAATACACTTCCATACTTCATAAATGATACACAGATTTGCTGTATCAATGGAGTCCATCCCCTATCTCCTCCCCAAATAGCATCCGGTTTAGGAGTCCATCCCCTATCTCCTCCTAAACTGTGGAATACATCCCCTATCTCCTCCCACACAATACAATGTATATAAATGTTTATCATATACATGTTCAATCAATACACAAATTAGATGTATTATTCCAACCGTCATTTTCAATGACATATTCAACCAATTAGTTTTAATTCACCTAATCATCATGTAGTGTCTATAACAATCATGACTATCCTCCACCGATAGCCCAAGTAATTATTTCTAAACAGATAATAAATGCATCAACAGATAAATTATCAATATTTTCAAAGTGAGTGATTAATCAATCCAACTCTACCATTCCTTCTCATGACTCCCCAATTCCACTATTTCACAATGAAAGTCATTAATTACACTAATGACCGAATAAAACCTAAATATGGCATTTTCTCCATTTCTCCCAATATTGACTCAAAGGTACAAATATCATCAGTAGACCTCAATAACTTCATTTAAGACTCAAATACATATATATAGCTCAAAGGAACGAAAAACCCTCTATTACATTATAAGGTTTGAAACCCTAACTCCCAAACTTTCCGAACTATAACATTACATCAAAATGACTACAAGTTTAGGTCAAAGACCATAAATATGAGTAGTTATCCCTACCTCAAATTTTAGAGCTCAAAAGAGAAGGTGAAGAAAATCGAAAGTGCTCTAAATCCCAAGATTTTTGGATTGATAGGTAGCCTAAGCCAAGCTCCACACTTTTTGCAAAGGAACTAAGGTAGAAGATCACTCAAACTAGATCAAACCTTAGAGAGAGGGTGAAATGTAGTGAGAGAAGCTCTCAAAATAGGTTTTGAAAAGCAAGAGAGAGAGTGAGAGTCGAAAAAGTGATCTAAAATGGCCCAGCTGCCAACTGATATACGTATGACCCGCTCAAGTGGAGAATAGGACGCCCGAGCGTCAAACACAAAAACTTAACCCGCTCGAGCGCAAAAATACCTGCTCGAGCACCAAGGCACAAAACAAGACACCACCCGCTCGAGTGCAAAAAGGAACCCGCTCGAGCGTAGATTACACTGTTCCAGTATTTTTACAAACATCGAACACCCGCTCGAGCGTATAGAACTCCGCTCGAGCGTGAGAAACACATTTGTAGTATTTTTGCAAACGGACAAACTACTGAAGGTATGCAAACTCCGCTCGAGCGCAATAAGACCTGCTTGAGCGAATCACTAAAAATCTGGGCAACAAGAGTTGGGACAAAAGCTCAACCAACCTGTTCAAAACACGCCCAAGACAATTCTAAACTCAAATACAAAGAGTGAAAGGACGGAAATGAAATACAGACAACAACAACTATCGACGGAATCAAGTCCGGAATACAGTAAATAAGGAAGGAAAAACCGGGATCGCTATAACCTCCCCCCTTAAGGAATTTTGTCCCCGAAATTAGATACAAATTTTCAAAAACAAGTTTTTCTTAGTTCTTAACAATATTACAACTCAATATTCAACAACCTGACCCATTACTGGTCATCTCATCTCTTTTCAAGAGGCAAAATACAACATATGTTACAACATGCATTATCAACATGCTTTCCCTTGAAATTCATCAATTTCAACACATATTCCACCATTCAATTACATATTCAATGCCAAGAATATATTTGCATTTCTAAAACAGAATTAACATATACAATGTTAAAATAAACTTCCATTTCAAGTCAAGTTCCATGATATCTCCATAAACCGAAACATTTACAATGTTTTACAACTTAAGACATTCAATGCTCTTAACGTTTATCAATATAGTAAAGTATACAACATGTGCTCAAACATCCACAAATAGATTCGAGGATTTCTCACAGACCTCTAACTTACGTTCCCAAGTGGTTTCCTCCACTCCGTGATGTTTCCACAAAACCTTTACCAATGGAATGGTCTTGCTTTGCAAGACTTGATCCTGCCTATCCAAGACCCGTACCGGTCTCTCCTCATACGAGGCATCCTTGTCTACCTCTAAGTCGGTCCAATCCAATACATGCGATGGATCCGGCTCATACTTTCGAAGCATACTAACATGGAACACATCATGTACCTCAGACAACTACGGCGATAAAGCTAAACGGTATGCGACCTCCCCAAAGGGACCGATAAACCGAGGGGACAACTTCCCACTCTTCCCAAACCTCATCAAACCCCGCCTAGGGGATATTTTCAAAAAGACATGATCACCCGCCTCAAATGGCAAAAGCCTCTTCCTACGGTCGGCATAATTCTTTTGGCGACTCTAGGCTGTAACAAGCCTCCTACGGATAAGCTCAACTTTCTCCGTTGTCTCCCGAACCAACTCCGAACCCAACAAAGGTGCATCACCCACCTCAGCCCAATACACTGGAGACCTACAAGGTCGGCCATACAAGGCCTCAAATGGTGCCATACCGATACTCGACTGGAAACTGTTGTTGTAGGCAAACTCCACCAAGGGCACGTGTCTCTGCCACGTCCCACTAAAGTCAAGGACACAACCTTGAAGCATATCCTCAAGGATCTAAATAGTACATTCGGACTGCTCGTCAGTCTGAGGATGATAAGCCGTGCTAAAAGTCAGTCTAGTACCCAAGGTACTCTGCAAACTCTGCCACAACCTAGCAGTAAAACGTAAATCTCTATATGAGACGATCGACACTGGGACCCCATGCAATCTCACTATGTCCCGAATATACAAATCGGCAAGATGATCTACCGAATCTCTCACGCGCATAGGAATAAAGTGCGCTGACTTAGTCAACCGATCTACAACCACCCAAATAGCATCACTACCCCGCTGAGTCCTCGGAAGACCTACAATAAAGTCTATAGTGACATGCTCCCACTTCCACTCGGCAATAGGCAAGGGTTGTAACAAACCCGCTGGCCTCTAACGCTCGGCCTTCACTTGCTGACAAGTAAGGCACTTAGACACAAAAACCGCCACATCTTTCTTCATACCCCGCCACCAAAACTGGCGACCCAAATCACGATACATCTTAGTGCCTCCCAGATGCACCGCTAGGTGTGAATGGTGAAACTCTCGGAGTACTTCCTCTCGGCAAGACTCCGGCACAAACAGACGGTCTTGGTATCTCACACTCAGGTCGGGATACATAGTCAAACCCTTCTCAGCCTTCCCACTGGAGATCTTCTCTCAGAGGGATTCTACCTCAAGGTCACCTCTCTGTGCCTCTGACACTCGATTCACAAGTGTAGGCTGCGCAACAACAGAAAACAAGGCCGTAGCCTTAACGGATTCGTCCAAAAGCAAATCAAACTTGCCATGTGCACCCAACATCTCCCACTCCCGGATGGTTATACAAGCTACATCACTAATGGATTTCCTGCTAAGGGCATCGGCCACAACATTGGCCTTTCCTGGGTGATAGTACAACTCAAAGTCATAATCCTCAATAAACTCCATCCACCTCCTCTGCCTCAAATTCAAATCTCTCAGTGTAAACAGATACTTTAAACTCTTATGATCCGAGAACACCTCGAATCTCTCACCGTAAAGGTAGTTCCTCCAAATCTTCAAGGAAAAAATCACAACTGCTAACTCTAGGTCATGTGTAGGGTAATTCCTCTCGTGTATTTTCAACTATCGTGAGCCATAGGCTACCACTTTCCCCTCTTGCATCAACACACAACCCAAACCCTCTCGTGAGGCATCACAATAAACTGCATAACCCAATCCTCTCTCTGGAATAATCAAAACTGGAGCGGTGGTAAGTCTAACTTTCAACTCTTGGAACGACTTTTTACAAGTCTCACTCCATACAAACTTGACCCATTTCCGCATCAATCTAGTTAATGGCGAAGCTAGCCTGAAAAAATCTTTCACGAACCGGCGGTAATACCCAGTTAATTCCAGAAAACTGCAGATCTCAAAAACATTCTTAGGCTGTGCCCAATCTTGCACTGCCTCTATCTTGGATGTATCAACAGACACCCCTTCCCCGGAGACCACTTGGCCTAAGAATTTAACCTCTTTTAGCCAAAGCTCACACTTCTCAAACTTGGCATACAGCTTATGGGCTCTAAGCAACTCAAGCACCAGTCTCAAGTGTTCCTCGTGCTCCTCCTCCGAAGGTGAATAAATCAGAATGTCGTCTACGAAAACGACTACAAAACGATCTAAGAATTCCCAGAATATCCGGTTCATCAAATCCATAAACACTGCCGATGCATTGGTGAGCCCAAAAGGCATCACCAAAAACTCATAGTGGCCATACCACGTACGAAATGCTATCTTCAAAATATCCTCCTCCCTGACCATCAACTGGTGGTAACCCGATCTCAAGTCTATCTTAGAGAAATAACGAGACTCCTTTAACTGGTCAAACAGATCATCTATACGGAACATAGGGTACTTATTCTTAACCGTAGCCCAATTCAATTTCTGGTAATTGATACAAAGTCTCAAGGCACCATTTTTCTTCTTAGCAAAGAGGGTCGGTGCTCCCCACGGCGAAGTACTAGGGTGGATAAAACCCTTATCTAGTAACTCCTGGAGTTGAATCTTCAACTTACTCAACTCGGCTGGGGCAAAACGATAAGGTGCCATGGAAATCGGCGCCGTGCCAGGCACTAAATCAATGGAAAGCTCCACCTCTCGATATGGTGGCAAACTAACAAGATCTTCGGGAAAGACGTCCGAGTACTCACAAATCACTCTCGGCAATACAGTTTGGGTCTCATTACACTCACTACTCATACATCTAGCGAGAAGACAACTAAACTTACTTCGCCCTCGTGGATCATACACTAGTGGTAACATACTACCAACCCGATCCCCCAAGAAATGGAAACAATCCCTACTCAAGGTACGTACAGTGACCCTCTGGCGGTAACAATCAATAACAGCCCGATATGACGATAGCCAGTCCATATCCAAAATCACATCAAAACCCGACATAACCATTACTACAAAAGAAAATGGAAGCCGGTGGTCGGCGACCTCCATATCACAACCTCGACACCCTTGTTTCAAAATTAACTCACCCTCAATAGGTGATACAACACAAATAGGAGATGTTAACTGCGCCAACTCCAACCCCAAAATAGATGCAAATGCAGCAGATATAAAGGAATAAGATGCACCCGTATCAATCAACACATTAGCAATCGAGTTGCAAAACAAAAAGGTACCTCTCACAACAAATAGAGCCGGTACAAGATCCTGCGCAGTAACAGCATGCACATGCCCTGAAGGCCCCTGATCTACCTGCTCACCTCTTGGAGCAAAAGACTGCTGCACCGACTGTGACGATGAGGCGCCCTAATTGGCCTTCGAGGCCTGAACTGACTGTGCTGGCTAAAAACTCTACGTCTGCCTCGAACCAGATGCACCAGATATGCCACTCAACTGCGGCCAGAACCTCTTCAGGTGCCCCGTCTGACCACACTGGTAACAAGAGAGTGGCTGGCCTCTACCCTGACTCTGGCTCTGAGGACGAGCCAAAGATAAAGCTGCTCTCTGCCCTTCGCCCTTCTGTGGGCAAGCTGGAGACTTGTGGCCCAACTGACCACATTTGCAACAAGTAATGTCTCCCTGACTGCTCCTTCCAGAACCCGCACTTGGCATTGGAAAGGTAGACCTCACAAAAGCTCCCTGGGATTGCTGAGGGTTAGAACCCCTCTGCCTCCTACCACCCCCCTGGCCATCCTGACTCCTCTTGGAGCCCCTCATCCTCTCCTCCTCCTCGTGCATCATAATCTCCATATAGGTTGCGGTATCCACAAGGTGCCCATACTCCCAGGTCATGGATCCCCTAATTCTGGTCTTGAGCCCATGCCTCAACTTCCTCTCAAATTCCAGACAGCAGCGTTTCTCAGACGCCACAAGCTTAGGTGCAAACCTGGATAAACTGGTAAATACGGCCTTAAACTCGACCACTAGCATACTCAACTACTTGAGCTGACAAAACTGGTCCCTCAACCTCTCCCTAACAGCTGGAGACAAAAACTTCTCCTGGAAAGCATCTATAAAAGCCTCCCATGTACCACCAACACAACCCCTTATGAACTTCCACCATTGACCCGCATCTCCCTTCAATTGGAAAGACATCAAGGTCACCTTCAAAGCCTCGTCTTCAATGCCAAGTATCTCAAACGTCTTCATCATCAGTTCGAGCCATTCATTAGCCTTAAGTGGCTCTTTCGGATCACCCACAAATTCGTCCGGGTTAGACCGGAAGAACTCTCTCTTCAGAAAGGAAGGCCCTGCCTCAGCTACATGGGTCTGGGCTTGATTTTCAGCCCTAAGAATACCCATAGATTCCCTTAAAGCTCCTGCCATCTCGTGGGCTAAGGCGCCCATGGCCTGTTGACCTACTGGCTCTGCCATATTGGCCTGGCCAACCCCCTCCTGTTGCACCGGAATTTCATCCGGTATAGGCACCTCCTGCCTCCTAGGCCTACCTAGCCTACCACCACGTCCTCGTCCTGACATCCTAATAAAGGTAACGAAGAACATTAGCACATTCATAAATGTGCCGAAGCTATAACACTCACGTCCTAATGCAATGGACAACTGTAATTCATTTCACGTAAGCACATTATCACATAAGCACTTACGAATTTTATTTCCGGATAATGATAGTCCCGAGGCGTTACTAGAGTTTCGGTTAGAAACAACATTGATCAAGTGCTTTTCCAACAAGACTCTCAGAAACCCAAGGATCCAATCAACATCCTAGAAATTAAATCCCATACCCAAGTAATCACATAAACATGTTATCAAATAAACACGTAACATTACATCTAAGTCTCTAACAAGCGAGACAAACCCATTGTGGTACTAACCACTTCTCACATACCCAAAGTATTCGAACCCGGTACGCTCTAATACCAAGTTGTAACGCCCTAAAAAAAAACCCATAAATCATACATTCGTGACGTCCATTAACATAGGAGAAATAAACATATTTCTATTCATCAGAGTATTTAATCCAAAGGTATTATATGTTGACAACAAAAGTAAATGCCCTATGGGCTTACAACTTTCCAAGCCAACACTTGGTTACAAAAGGAGAGTACTAACTCAAAACACAAAATAAGCCATTGGCTTGAATTACATATAATACACAAAATAATTACAAAAAAAATAAAAATAAATAAGCCTTCAGCTTCTAAAACCTCCCAAGCTAAGTCCTTGGAGGCGGCATAACACCTGCACCTGAAAATGATGTCCTATATACGGTGAGCCAACGCCCAGTAGAGATATGCTAAACATAATATGAGCAATGACTAAAACATGAGCATTTGATAAATGTTTAACTCATATAAATCAACTCATAACACATTTCAATTCCATGACACATATGTCCATGCTCATTTTACTTTCCTTTACTTAACAAATTTCGATTTATAAACATGGCTCAGAACCTGGCTGAACAATTCCCATGTGACTACGGCTCATGTTGAAAACTTTTCCAATATCAACAATTTAAATGAGATTATAACTCATAATAATACATTTCCATAATTCATAAATGATACACAGATTTGCTGTATGAATGGAGTCCATCCCCTATCTCCTCCCCAAATAACATCCGATTTAGAAGTCTATCCCCTATCTCCTCCTAAACCGTGGAGTACATCCCCTATTTCCTCCCACACAATACAATGTATATAAATGTTTATCATATACATGTTCAATCAATACACAAATTAGATGTATTATTCCAACCGTCATTTTCAATGACATATTTAACCGATTAGTTTTAATTCACCTAATCATCATGTAGTGCCTACAACAATTATGACTATCCTCCACCGATAGCCCAAGCAATTATTTCTAAATAGATAATAAATGCATCAACAGATAAATTATCAATATTTTCAAAGTGAGTGATTAATCAATCCAACTCTACCATTCCTTCTCATGACTCCCCAATTCCACTATTTCACAATGAAAGTCATTAATTACACTAATGACCCAATAAAACCTAAATATGGCATTTTTCCCATTTCTCCCAATATTGACCCAAAGGTACAAATATCATCAGTAGACCTCAATAACTTCATTTAAGACTCAAATACACATATATAGCTCAAAGGAACGAAAAACCCTCTATTACATTATAAGGTTTGAAACCCTAACTCCCAAACTTTCCCAACTATAACATTACATCAAAATGACTACAAGTTTAGGTCAAAGACCATAAATATGAGTAGTTATCCTTACCTCAAATTTTAGAGCCCAAAATAGAAGGTGAAGAAAATTGAAAGTGCTCCAAATCCGAAGATTTTCGGACTGATAGGTAGCCCAAGCCAAGCTCTACACTTTTTGCAAAGGAACTAAGGTAGAAGATCACTCAAAGTAGATCAAACCTTAGAGAGAAGGTGAAATGTAGTGAGAGAAGCTCTCAAAATAGGTTTTGAAAAGTAAGAGAGAGAGTGAGAATCGAAAAAGTGATCTAAAATGACCCAGCTGCCAATTGATATATGTATGACCCGCTTGAGCGGAGAATAGGACGCTCGAGTGTCAAACACAAAAACTTAACCCGCTTGAGTGCAAAAATACCCGCTTGAGCGCCAAGGCACAAAACAAGACACCACCCGCTCGAGTGCAAAAATAAACCCGCTCGAGTGTAGGTTACACTCTTCTAGTATTTTTACAAACATCGAACACCCGCTCGAGCGTAGGTTACACTCTTCCAGTATTTTTACAGACATCGAACACCCGCTCGAACGTAAGGATACCGGCTCGAGCGCGACCTGCTCAAGCGTAAGGAACTTCGCTCAAGCGTGAAAAACACATCTGCAGTATTTTTGCAGATGGACAAACTACTGAAGGTATGCAAACTCCGCTCAAGCGCAAGAAGACCCACTCGAGCGGATCTCTAAAAATTTGGGCAACAAGAGCTGCTCAACCAACCTGTTCGAAACACGCTCAAGACAATTCTAAACTCAAATACAAAGAGTTAAAGGACGGAAATGAAATACAGACAACAATAACTATCAACGGAACCGAGACCGGAATACAGTAAATAAGGAAAGGAAAATCGGGATCGCTATACTGAGCCTAGTGGCACAGGGGAAGAAACAACTGCTAATGCGGCGGCGACGGCGACGACGGTTGCTACCAAGGCAAACAATACTGTGCAAGTTAATGTGGGGGAAATGATGGCTTAGTTACTTCAGGTTGTGTAAAACAATAATCAAGGTCAGCATGGAGATCTCTTTGCAAAGAGAAACTAAGATTTTGATTCTTTGGGAGGTCAAAAATTCTCTGGAGATGGAGGACCCATTGCAGCTGACGCTTGGGTCCAAAAATGTGAGATGGTGTTTGGTCGTATGCAGCTCACCAAGGCATTTTCTCGGGAGGTGAGATCCCTAGCAGAACTCCCCAATTAAGTGTGCTTAGGCTGAAGTAGTTTTGTGATGGGTGACTCACTGGAAAGAACAAATCTGTGCGGGGGTGGCCCAAAGCGGACAATATCGATAATGTGTGAAGGGTTGGAGCATTACACCCACTCAATTAAGGAGGGACACCAACTTTGTTGTGTTTGGATTGTGAGTAAGTTGAGAGAAAAAAAAAGTTATTGTAGTTTTTCAACAATAAATAGTAAATAAAAAGGACGTGTGTCATTTTATTTTATTTATTTCATATTCAAGGGGATAATTTAGATTTTATAAATTATTTATAAAGAATAATTTCAATTTCTTGATTTCACTATTTTTTATGAGAAACAAAATTTGAGTTCTAAAGCATTTCTTTACTTTACAATTTCCCTTCATTTTTCATTATTGGTCATCTTTTAAACTTTACAAGCAAGTAACGGGAAATCTTTTTGTTAAAAATAATGGTTTTTCAGCAACTTTAATTCAAAATTAAAGTGAGACTCAACCGTCGGTTAAGGTGGATCTAAGTGGTTTTGTATTATCTTAAGTGTGAAGATTGCAATACAAAAATAATGAGCCGAAACCATTGAGTTATGAATGAGAATTGTCTCATAAAGTAGGCATCAATAAAGTTAGGTTTAGATTTGGACTTAGTCTTGGTTTGGAGTAAGCCTAGACTTGTACTTGTGCATGTGCTGGATTTGGTCTTAGATTTGGACTTGGACCTAGTCTTGAGCTTTGGGCTAAGCTGAGTTGGGCTTAGTTTGTGCATGTGTTTGAGATTGGGCTTGAATCGGGTTGTGACCTAACACCCATATTCATTTTGCAACTCATCTAGTTTAATTCTTAAAACCTATACAGTATATACACATTATTATTTATATAGTGATTTTGGTGTTTTGAACGTTTGCAACTTTAGCCCTAATGGTTAGAGTTGATGGCATTTGATGACCGCATTGATGTTAGCTTTTATGGCTAAGGCTCTCCCCTACTAGTATAAATAGAGGCCTTTCTCCTCCAACTTAGTAAGTTGTTTTTAGAGATATTTTGTGATGGAAAATGAGATGATGTTTGGAACTAAAAAGTTGGAGGTGATCTTTTGCACCAAAGAAAATTTTCTGTATCTTTTTTTTGTTAGCCTCTTCTTTGGTTCTTGTTAGAGAGAGTGTAGCCATTGTCAAGTTCGCCGAAACTATTTAGAAAGTGCTTCTGCATTAGCTGGTTTCGACTGTCATATCTTGGGAGACAAACATCGACAGACGTCGGCATACCTCCAGCACCCATCGAAAGGCAGTGGATCTATTTTAAGGAAACTGTGGTATCACACAAGTTTCAGTTTGCTTCTTTTCTTATTATTTATTCTTTAATTTTTCAAAATTTAGTTTACCTCGATAAGTTCTAATTTTTAGTTAGCCATGTTAATAATTTGTTCTTTTAGTAATGTAATCTAATTTATTTCTGTATTTAGTTGTGTTGTTTATTCTGTATTTCATCCTTTAATAAAAAAATTATTTTGTTATTCCTATTTAATTTATTATATATATTTTTCTTGTATTATTATGGAAAAATACCCACAATCTTAAAATAAAGTTTTTATAAATAGTTTTTTGGGGGAAAAAAATTTATTTTAATTTATTCTAGTAACTCTTGAAATTAAAATTAATTTAATTGCCTAAAGTTATTGGATTGTTTTGAATTATTCATTTCTAATTATTTATTCATACAATTTATTTTATGTTAATTAGTTGTTATTGCATGAGTTACTTGATTGTCCGTGTTTAAGTTGGTACGAGTTTATAAAAATAAAAATTTTATTATGTAAGATTCTTACTATTTTATTTAATTTGTTTGATTGTTTTCTTTTGTAGCTAACTTTCTTTATAGGTTTACCTAAGCGAGAAAGGATGATATATAATACGAACCAATAAAATAAATTAGAATTAGTAAATTGGACTACTAATTTTTTATTTGAACATGATTACCTTTACGTGGAATAAGGAATAATTTGGACCTTCGGAATTTTAGTGAATTTAATTATTCACTTTATAGTTCAGTTTAATTTCGGATTTATTTCATATGTTGTTTTGAAAATGTGATGATAATTTCAATTTAATTTGATTAATTAAATTCTAAAAGAAAAAAAAAACAAAGAGTTGGATTTTGAGAATGTCAAGAGATTCAGTTAGTCGAGAGATTTCCGACGGTATAATCTCCAAAGAGGTTTGTTTTAGGAGAAAATTCAGCAAAACAGTTTTGGTTTTTTCTATATAATGGTATTATTTCTGAGTTTGCTTATGATTATGTTGTATTATGAGGTGGATGGATCCTAAGAGATAATTAGTGCATGGTGGAATAATTTTGCATTATAATTTTATTAATTAATTGTTGTTTTGGTTGTGAGTTTTTCCATGTCTTGATGTGTATAGTCAAGTGATTTACTCTAAACATTATTGTGTATTGTTAGAGTTTAACTCTATTGTTTTTAAGATTATTTGCTTATAGTTAGATAGTTGGAATGCCAATATTATAACCATAATAGTCTTATAAATGTGTTATTTCATAGCCATGAAACTCATGACATTTTTGTAATTGCGATGCATCTATAGCGTTTGCATTACACATTGCGAGTTATAGTTGAAATTACTTGTATAATATTCACTTTATTGGTTCATTAACTTATCTTGTATCCAAGTGTGTATATGAACAGTGAGCATGGAGATTTAGCAGCAACGAGGATAGAGTTTTGTAATGTGCTTTATACAAAGATAAGCATTACAAGTGGAGAAGTGTGTTCTTAGCTAAACGGACGATTCCAGATGCAACCATGAACTTCATTTTGCAGATTTAGACAATTTGTAATCGTAACCGTTGTAGTTGCATTTCCATTTCCATTTTCATTTATAGTGGTTTTAATTTCTAATTTGTAATTGTTTCACCATAGTGAAAGGAAAAGAGGAATGAGAGAACTTGTAAACCTTCGGGTTTAGAAAAAATCTTTGGGATTAATTTTATTATTCTCAAAGTGTTTTGGTTTTCTATAATGGAAACCAAAGTTTAGCCTTGGCTAAAGAGTATTTCTGATTTGTTCAGAAATGAAAACTGAGATGGATTTGGTTTCAAACCTTTGTGATTAGAGGAAGTCTTTAGGTTTAATCTTTTTATTCCCAAAGTGGTAGGAAACTAAGTTTTGAGAAAGTCTTTGGTTATAATTTGATTATTTCCAAACCTTGTGAGGTTCTTAAAGGAAGATCTAGAGAGATCAAACGTGATTAAAGAAAATCATAAGATTGCATGATGATATCTTTGAATTTATCGAAGGCAATTAGTATGTTATTCTTGTGTCAATTATAACACGTATGATTGCTATGTGGCTTTGCTTAAGAGCAAAGATGAGACAACCCATTAGAGTGGGTGAATGTATTTTTTGAATTTTTATAATTCTGAATATATTCTTGAATTGGTGGCTCTTAGTGAGTGCAAGATCACTGATCATAGAGATAGAAAACTGGTGGTTCCTAGGAGGTGTTAGACCACTAGCTACACAATTATGAGATTGTGGTTCCTAGTAGTAGATAGATTATTGATCATATGTTAAGACATGATGGTTCCTAGTAGTAAAAGAGTCTACTGATCATATGTCAAGACATGATGATTTCTAGTAATGAAATGGTCTACTGATCCTATGTCAAGACGTTGTGATTCCTAATAGTAGAGTGACTACTGATCAGATGTTAAAACATTGTGATTCCTAGTAGTGGAAAGTCTATTGGCCACATACTAAGAAATTAGTTATTCCTAGTGATAAGACTGCTCGCACTATTAAAATTTTGAGTTTTTGTGACAGCAAAATGCCGTCGCTAATACTCCCAATGTCGTCTCAAAAAACTTTTAGAGACCCAAATGACTTTTAACGATGGCAAAAGGAGGTCATAATTGAAGGCGTTGCAAAAAGGTTTTAGCGACGGTGCTTTTTTTTTGCGATGGCATTTTACTATTGCATATAATATCGAAAAAATGGAGACCTTTTGTGACGGCACTGTTTTACCGTCGCTAAAAGTTTTATTTGAGACGATAAAAATTTCTGTCGCAATTTTTTTTTTTTTTTTTTTTTTTTTTTTGCGATGGCATTTTTCTTTTGCGACGGCATTGAATACATCGCCAAAAAAACCTTTTGTGACAATGTAGTGCCATCGCAAAAAAAAAATTTATCAAAAAAAAAAAATTACTTGTTTTTTGCGACGGTGTGGTGTCATACAAAAAAAAAAAGAAAAAAAAAACTGTAATAAAATTATTAAAAAAAAATTAAAATTACCTGTTTTTTGCAACGGTGTGTTACCGTCGTAAAAAAAATAAAAAATAAAAATAATTGCAATAAAATTATTAAAAATATTAAAATTACCTGTATTAAATGAAAAACAAATGAAAAAGAAACCAAAAATTGCATAATAATATAAAAATTCTTGTAAAGAAATAACAATTTCTCCATAATAAAAATATTCTTCATTCATAACTACACATTAACAAAATTACCCACTACATAATGTTCTATAATACATATATAATGTTTAAATACATAATGTTGTTTATAATTCGAAACAACATAAACCAAAATTAAAAATTTTCCTCATCATTCTCCGTGATACAAAAACAAAAATTAGTTGCATTTTTCACAAGCATGAAATCCACAATAATCAAACTCCTACTCCGGAAATATCTGAAACAAAAAATAAAAATAATTAATGACAATATAATTATGTGTTAATATGTTAATTACAAAAAAACATAAAAATTTAACTACTATACAATTACAAAGATAATTAAGTAAATATTTTTGCCTAGACCGGAATCCGGCTCTAACTCCTAAACTAGGAACCCGATTTGAGTTCCGTCTTCTCCCACAAGTCTCCCGTGCCTAGGCGGTCGTGCATGCCAAATTTCGTGCTAATCCGACACCGTTTGGTGATTTTGGGGCATTAACACCTCGAATTTAAGTTTCTTAAAGAACTAGTTTGCCTGGAGTAAAATCTGACTCTAACTCCTAAACTGGGAACCCGATTCGAGTCCCATCTTCTCTTACAAGTCTCTCGTGCCAAGGCGGTCGTGTGTGCCAAGTTTGATGCTAATCTGACATTGTTTGGTGATTTCGGGGTGTCAACACCTGAAATTCTAAGTTTTTTAAAGAACCAGTTTGCCTAGAGTGAAATAAGGCTCTAACTGCCAAACTGGGAACCCGATTTGAGTCTCGTCTTCTCCCACAAGTCTCTCATACCTAGGCGGTCATGTGTGCCAAGTTCGTGCTAATCTGACGCCGTTTGATGATTTTGGGACGTTAACACCTCGAATTTAAGTTTCTTAAAAGCTAGTTTGCCTAGAGTGAAATCTGGCTCTAACTCCCAAACCAAAAACCCGATTCGAGTCCCGTCTTCTCCCTCAAGTCTCTCGAGCCTAGGCGGTCGTGTGTGCCAAGTTTCGTGCTAATCCGACACTATTTGGTGATTTTGGGGCGTTAACACCTCGAATTTATTAAAGAACTAGTTTGCCTAGAGTGAAATCCGGCTCTAACTCTAAAATCGGGAATCCGATTCGAGTCTGGTCTTCTCCCACAAGTCTCTCGGGCGAAGGCGGTCGTGTATGACAAGTTTCATGTTAATCCGATGCCGTTTGGTGATTTTGGGGCATTAAAATCTCAAATTCTAAGTTTTTTAAAGAGCTAGTTTGCTTAGAGTGAAATCCAGCTCTAACTCCTAAACCAGGAACCCGATTCGAGTCCCGTCTTCTCCCACAAGTCTCTCGTTCCTATACGGTCGTGTGTACCAGCTTTTGTGCTAATCCGACGTTGTTTGGTATTTTGGGGCGTTAATACCTCGAATTCTAAATTTTTTAAAGAACTAGTTGGCCTAGAGTGAAATCCGGCTCTAACTCCCAAACTGTGAACCCGATTTGAGTCCCGTCTTCTCCCATAAGTCTCTAGTGCCTAGGCAGTTGTGTGTGTCAAGTTTCGTGCTAATTTGATGTCGTTTGGTGATTTTGGGATGGCAACACCTCGAATTCTTTTTTTTTTTTTAAGAACTAGTTTGCCTAGAGTGAAATCTGACTTTAACTCCCAAACCAGGAGCTCGATTTGAGTCCTGTCTTCTCCTACAAGTCTCCCATTCCTAGGCGGTCATGTGTGCCAAGTTTCATGCTACTCCGATGCCGTTTGGTGATTTTGGGGCGTTAACACCTCGAATTTAAGTTTCTTAAAGAACTTGTTTGCCTAGAGTGAAATTCAGCTCTAACTCCCAAATCGGGAACCCAATTCGAGTCCCGTCTTCTCCCACAAGTCTCTTGTGCCTAGGCGGTTGTGTGTGCCAAGTTTCGTGCTACTTCGATGCCGTTTGGTGATTTTGGGGCATTAACACCTCGAATTCTAAGTTTCTTAAAGAACTAGTTTGCGTAGAGTGAAATCCGGTTTTAACTCCCAAATCGAGAACCTGATTTGAGTCCCATATTCTCCCACAAGTCTCTCGTGCCTAGGTGGTCGTGTGTGCCAAGTTTCGTACTAACAATGAAAAATCCTTTGTCTTTCTTTCTAATTATGGAATTAGTGTCTATCATTTTTGGGTTGTGTACAATTAATGTATTGTTATTCTTAGCTTAGAATGCAAAGATACATTTCATATTGATCTTCCGGTGGTGGTATATATGGAGTCTCATCTCCTGCAGGTTCCCTAAATATCGGTGGCCATTCAATGCATTAGGAACCTATGACAGGGTATACATAATGTGTTAATCATATTCGAATTTTATTTTATATATATATATATATATGTCGTGTGAAAATTTAACTATCAAACAATTTAATTTATATCGAACCTATCGGTTGGGATCCACACTCATCCCCTATGACACAAAGTGGCATCATCTCAGCTCTCATCTGTTGTAAATATGTAGAGAACTTTGCTCGCATCTCCCATTCAGCTCCTTCCTCAACTCATCCTTTAGCTCCGCACGAACCTGCTAGGTGATCTGAACAATAGTTGATGGCTAGGGTGTTGACTGTGATGGCTCGGCACCATCTTTATACACCGCGTTCTGAGGCACAGTTCTCCCGTAAGTGCAACAATATCCATGTCCGTCATGACCTATCAACTCATGGAAAATTGCATTCCTAGCATAAAGAGTTGACGATTAAACTCATCCTGTATTGAATAAGATATACAACTATATGTCAAATTAATATGGTTGACACACAAAAAATAAAAAAATAAAATTTAAATTCAATGTTAGGTGCTTAGAAACTACCAAGGTCTGGATAACCTTAGGGCCATCTACTCTACGTGTCATAAGCCAAACATTCATCTTATCAGTAGACTCCCCCTTGCTGGTCATCCAGATTTTTTTAGAAATATGAAAATTAGAATCCAAATAATTTGCAAATATATAATGCTTATTTATATACAAAAATAAAAATAATAAAATATAAACCTCATGCTGGATCTGAGTGAAAGTAATACGCCCTTTGTTATGAGGTATGCCATGAGCTCGCTGATTTTTAGCATTCCTAGTTGTAATTTTCTGTAACAGATTCAACAAATGGCAGTTCATAAATATGATTTGTATGTTTTTATATCATACATATAACTTGTTTGTTTACCTCAGCATCGGAAGTACGTCAATACTCCACAAGTTCTTCCCACTGTCTAAAGAAATTGCTCAATTCAATCAAGGGTTCAATTACATTCTTCGGTAATGATCTGTGAATAGCCAAGGGAATAAGTTGTTGAATCAGAATATGGCTATCATGGCACTTAAGACCTCTAATACTTCTATCCTATGAGCGCACATGACGCGATATATTCGATGAATACCTGTCGGGAACTCTACCTTCCTTGAACACTTTTAAGAACAAATCTTTCTCATCCTTGGTCATCGTGAATTGTGTTGGTGGTAAATAAGCTTTATTCGACCCTCTTAATTGCAAATGTAAGGGCTTTCTAATATTCATTTCTTGTAAATCACGCAGAGCATTAACACCATCCTTTGATTTTCCTGCAACCCCTAATATTGTCCACAACACATGGTCACAAACATTCTTCTCTTTATGCATCACATCGAGATCGTGTCTTATTAGATTATGCTCCCAATATGACAATTCATAAAAGATACTCTTTTTCTTCCAGTTATGGATGTGATGTCCAGCTTTCTCCTTCTCTACTTGTCTCATATGCCTCTCCTTAAGGTCATTACTCTTGTATTGGGTTAAAATACCCTCAGATTCTAATTATAGCAACATCTCAGTTCCAGACAACAATTTTGGTTTGAGTCTGAATTCTCGACTACCATCAAATAATACTTTATCCTTTCGGAATTTATGGCACTAGGTAAAAATCTGCGATGACCCAAGTATGATTGTTTCCTACTATACTTCAACCAACACGATGTAATTTCCTTATTGCAACAAGGACATGCATATTCGCCTTTAGTGCTCCATCCTGACAAGTTTGCCTATGCAAGAAAATCACTAATTGTCCACACTAAAGCTACATGCATTTGAAACATTTGATTTGTTTATGCATCAAATGTGGAGACACCGTCATTCCATAATTCTTTCAACTCCTTAATCAACGGTTGCATATACACATCAATCTTGTCACCAGGTCCTTTTGGGCTGTCAATAAGCACAGATAAAATTAGAAATGGTTACTTCATATACATCTATGGCGGCAAGTTATATGGAATGAGCACAACAGGCCAAGTGCTATGAACTATGTTCATCGTGCTGAATAGGTTAAAACCATCAGATGCTAAGCCAAGCCTTACACTTTGGCAATCATTGCTAAAGTCAATATTTCGACGGTCAAAATTTTTCCATACAAGGGATTCAGCAAGATGCCTAAAGACACCATCATCGGTTCGTTCCTCTGCATGCCATCTCATTAACTTGGCCATCTTGGATGACATAAAAAACCTCTGCAATCTTGGCTTTAAAGGAAAATACCTCATCTGTTTTGCAGCTATTCATTTGCCACCTTTGTTAGGACCATTTGAACCACCATCACCATTTGATTTCCATCTAGAACTGTTGCATATGACACATTTATCAAGATTGGTGTCCTCGTTTTGAAACAACATGCAACTGTTAGGACATGCATCCCACGTCTTATACATGAAACCCAAATCTGTTGTGACATTTTGAGCTTTATAATATGAGTCTGGGAGTTTCACACCTATTGGGAACGCCTCATTCAATAACTCAAGCAACATGTCAACAGACTAGTCTATCCACTGATTAAGTACCTTCAGATGTAGAAGTCGAACAATGAATGACAAAGATGTAAACTTTTGACAACTTGGATACAATTCACTTTGTGCTTCTTGAAGAAGTTTGAAATACTTTGTAGTCTCTACATTTGGACCAAGCTGGGGTTTAGATGCATGGGGATTAGGCGCCTGTGGTTCATTACCCTCAACACATGTATCGGCATGTGGATTTCCCATAGCCCCTTGTATCATTCCAACCATAGCATCCCCAATGTCTAAATTAGCCAATGTTTCATTCTCTCGATTACTATGAAAAGATACGTAAGATTCCCCATGATTAATCCAATATTTGTACTTTTTAAAAAAAACCATTCAAAATCAGATGCTCCCGTACACCCTCTCGTACAAGATGATATCGATTCTCACATTTCCTACGCAGACAACTAATCATCGAACCTTCAGCCCTATTGGTGTAGGCAAACACAAGGAATTGATCAATCCCATTAATGTATTCCCTCGACATCCTATTTGGCAAATCAACCTAACTCTTATCCATCCTCTGTTCTTCTCTTAAATATCTTTTCTGCACACATCCACAAAAATTAAACATCAAAATAACTATAAAACGGGATTAATTTGATTAATATGTTTTCTGTGAAATTAGAAAAGATATGCGATGGTAATTATCATGTTCTCTCTCTCTCTCTCTCTCTCTCTCTCTCCTTAAAACATTTTTTTTCTTTTTCTTTTTGTGTGTGTTTTTGATAGGATTATGTGCCAACTGTGTTCGATAACTTCAGCGCTAATGTGGTGGCTGATGGAAGTACAGTTAACCTTGGACTTAATTGTTTTTGTATTTATGAAAATAAAAAGATTATAAAAAAAATTACATTGGTGCAGGGTGAGGAACTAAAGAAGATGATTGGTGCTGCTATTTACATAGAATGTAGCTCAAAGACTCAGCAGGTTTGTTTCTATGATGTTGTTATGCATTATATAACTTGTCCTTCTAAACAAACACTACTTATATTGAAACTAAAATCTATGAATATCTCAGTTGGGAAATACTATGGTGATAAATGAGGAATGCTATAGTGTAAATTAGGAGAGAAATGTATTTGAAAAGGGATCTAATTGTATCGAATTTGTGCTGAATTGTTCTTTCAATTGCAGAATATATAAAATCAAAAAAACTTCACTCTTTAAGCTACTCTAATTGCAGAATATATAATTCAATGTTACAAATCTGTTTAATTCTTTGAATAAAAAAGGGTGCATGTGTTAACAAGGTCATATGGGCATGGATTGAAACTAGTGGGAGAGTGAATTTTAATTGGTTTTGTTTATATAATTTATGAGAAACCAACCCAAGCCCTTAACAAAATTAGATGCAATAGACACATATATATAATAAAATGTAAACAATTGTATAAGAATTGAAAATTGGATGGACAATATATGTAGACGCAATTAAGAAAATGTCAACAATAATAAAGAATTCAAAGTTAGATTTGTCTCCTCTATAAGACTCCATAGATAACATGCCTCAAGTATTTATGATTAGGACTCATGAATTTTTATAAATTAAATGATATATATAATTAAAGATTTCAGTCAAAGGCATGTCTCACAAATTAATATATAAATAACATATATCTAAATGATATTGAATTAGATAGTATTTCCTTTGTTGAAAAACTTATAAGATAGCGCTTCAAATACATGAAATATAGACGATATTTATTATTAATATAAATAAATGGTTACAAGTAAAGGAGATAATTTGGTGGTCGAATATTTTAAGCTTGAATCAATAAATCTAAGCTCTCAAAACAAAAATTATTGGATTTTTGTCAAGAATTGTAATATGAATTTGAGATGTATATCTTGAGATGGAAATGGTGTACTGTGAAATTCGAACATAAATAAATTTAAATCATATAATTTTTAAATAAAATTCTAAATTCATAATATTAATAAAATTTCGAGTCACTAGATCACAAGCTCAAAAGATATCATTCCCTCGCCCAATGCATCAAACAATCCACCATTTTTTATATAATAATTTAAACATGTGATTTCAATTTTCAAGTTTAATAAATTACACATAATTAAAACCCAACAAAGGTTTACATGTTGTTCATATCCTTAATCAAAACAACAAATAAATAATAGTTAAAAAAAACTCTTATTTTTTCAGATTTTTTTTATTGAATTATATTAAATTTTTTGTTGAAAGGGTTAATTTACGTTGTTAATAAGAATTAATTAAACATATATGAGAGAAAAAAAATCTTACTAAACCTGTGTTTGGCATTTCAATCTTGGACAAAAATAGTCATAAAATGATAAAATAGACTAAAAAATTAATAAGATAAAATATCAATTAATATCAATTTTTCCCGTTTCACTAATCATTGTTCAGCTTCTAAGGCAGTCCTTGTGATACTTTCAGACTCGGGCACTATCCACATTCTGTCACCAAATATATATATATATATATTGGGATTATCATAAAAGCATCATTAACCCAAAGAGTAACAACTTAAACTATTGTCTTTACTCTGATTACACTTCAACTTAAAAACAATTTTTTGGTACTAATTAGAGAAAAATTGTAATATCGGATCACAAACAGGTCAATCAGATGGCATCAAAGAGGCGCGAGTGTGTGGTTAAAAAATCCAAAGATGGTAATAGATGTTTCTAACCCAATTTCTGCAATCAAACTTAAAAGAGAGACATACAAACTAGGAATCCTCATCAGACAGACAATTTGCCAGTAACAAAATTAAGAGTATAGAAAATAATTGAACCTAAACTAAGCACCACAAGTTCGAAACAGAAAATATATATTGATGTATAACTTACTAAAACATAAATCAGTAGACTAAGTAATACTTTAATTAACAAATTAAAGAAATTAAATGAATTCATGAATACGAATCTTAAAATAAAAAGAAACAGAACAGATTATAAATGGCATACCCATTCATGAATACGAATCTAAAATGTGTATACGCACAGAAAATTTATAGATATAGGAAAAATTTATAGACAGAGAGCACTTACAGCTCTGACAAGGAAACTCTGGTGGGAGTGAGATCTGGAGGAGGAGATGAAAGGAGAAGGGAGTTGAGAGTAGAAGGGTTTGCGAAGGCCGTCACTCGCTGCTGCTCGTCGTTGTTCACCCTCGTCCACCCTCGTCGTCGTTCACCCTAGCTGCTAGTCATCACTCGCTGCTACTACTCATTGTTCACCCTCTTCAATGTATAACAATGCTGAAGGCTGGAACCTAGAGGTCGAGATTTTGGGGAGTTTGGTTTCAAAAGTTTTTTAGGGATTTAGGGAAAAACTTCACCACGAATGGGATAACATGAGCGGAAAAGGAAATTTTCACTTTTTGCGATGGCATATTTAAACCGTCACAAATGATAAATATTAACAAATAAAACAACGCCGTTTTAACAAGAGTTAGTTTGCAATGGACTTTTGCCGTCAGAAATTGTCCACTATTTGCGACAGTAACTTTTTCCTGTCTCAAAAACATTTTTTTGTTGCAACAATAACTTTTTCCCGTCTCAAAAACATTTTTTTGTTGCAACAGTAACTTTTTCCCGCTTGAAGAATTTTTTTTTTTGCGACGGTAAACTAGGCGTCACAAATGTTCATGTATTTTTCTTGTACATTTATTAGCGACGGAGTCACTACCATCGCAAAAGGTCATTTTTAGCAACGGCAGCTACACGTTGTCATAAAAAACCAATTTTGGCGACGACACCTACACATCGTTGCAAAAAACCATTTTGGCGACGACACCTACACTGTCGTAAAAAGTTCTGTGTTATATACCCTATTTTCTTGTAGTGTGGCTATGTTATGAAATTTTGGATAGTAGACTATTGAACACTAGATCTATGTTTCCTAATAGTAAGGCTATTGACTTCAAAGTGATAGGTTAGACCAAATTTGTTTGGTGCCTTGAATTCGAAAAAAACCTAATTTGGTTGATGACAGTTGGGGATTGTGTTTTCTGTGATATGATTATGAGAGTCTCATAATCATTGTGATACAAGAAATTGTTTCAAGATCTTGCATGAATTATGAAAAGGCTAAAAGCTTTCATATAAATTCTACAAATGTGGGGGTGTTATGCAAAAGGTGGCAAATGCGGGTGTCATGCAAAAAGTGGCAATACCTAAACCCAAGATTAGAGTAAGCCTTAAAATCTATTGAATTTGTATTCAACGGTTATGTACAATATAGTAGTGCATATCGGTTTTTTGTATGAACAAATCTGATATTCAGATTTACAAAAGAATATGATCATGAAATTGAGGAAGCGATTTTCATGAGAAAAGAGATGAGCCTAGAAAATGTTAATATGCTAGGACTTTAAAGTACTTTTATCTAAATCTTCTTAAACCTATATAGTGGCTAATGAGGCTAAAAGTTTCTTTGAAGTTGTGATTTCTCTAGAAAATTTAGCTTTATCTTGGATAGGTAGTAAGCCTTAGGATGCAAGCGAATGAAAGCCGATAAGATAAGCTTGTCATCAAAGGATGCTGACAAAGAGAAAGTCTAGGTTACTTTGATACGTGATCACCAGTTATAGTGAGTGTGATCGCAATTGTGCGACATCTGAAAATACATCAAGATGGATGTTTAGATAACTTTCCTATATGAAGATTTACTTGAATAAATCTTTAAGGTTTGAATACTTGAGAAGATATTCAATACTACTAAGTGGATGTTGTATTCTAAGTTTGATACGAAAGATATGGGCCTTACAGATGTGATTTTGGTTATTAAGATTACTAGAACATCTAGTAGTATTGTTCTTTCTCAGTCTCATTATGTTGATAAAATACTTGAGAAATTCAGTAAATCATATACAAGTGTGTCGAGGACACTGGTAGACTTATATCTACATTTGGCCGAGAATAATAGTAAAAGTGTATTTCAACTAGTATATTCTCGGGTCATTGGAAGTTTAAAGTATCTGATGAGTGGTACAAGGCCAGGTCTAGCCTACTCAGGTAGCAAGCTAAGTAGATACACGAGTAATCCCAACGCCTATCTTTAGAGGGCGTTTGTGCGGGTACTAAGGTATTTACATTACACCTAGATTATGGATTGCATAACACTTGATATCCAGTTGTACTAGAAGGGTACAAAGGCGTCTTTTGGATATCTGATAGAAAGACTACGAATCCATTAGTGGATACATTTTCTCTAAATTGGAGCTGCAACCGTGTCTTGGAGATCTTCCAAGAAAAAGTGCATCACGAGATCAATGATGGAATTAGAATTTAGTGCTTTAGATAAAGCTATTAAAGTAACTGAATGGGTTTGCCGTTTCCTTGAGGATATTCCTTGTTGATCAAAACTTATGCTAGCAATTTTGTATACTTTGTGACAACTAATCAAGTATTGGTAGGGTACATATAGAAGATCTAGACATTTTCGTCGAAGACATACACTACAACAATATTGACTTTTTATGGCACTACATCAACGGCATACAATAAATGCACACCGTAGTTTCTCACTTTTACGGCTTGCTTTTTTTGCATGTCTTAAATACTTTTCCAACCACAGTGTGTCTATTGCGTAGGCCGTGAATTGTAATAACAATGATTTTTTTTACGGCTTGCAATGCACGCCATAAATAATAAAAGTTTCTACGACGTACATATGACATGCTGTTAATACATCAATTACACATGACGCACATACGCCAACCATGAAAAGTGAATACTTTTCACGGTGTACATACGCCCGCAATTAAAAGTATTGCACTTTTTATGACGCACACATCATCTGCTGTTAAAATTATTGCTTTTTTACGACGCACAATGCATGTCGTGAATTGTATGATAAAAAAATAAATAAATAAAAAATAAAAGAATAAAAAGAAATGCCAAAATAAAATTTGGGGCGCCAATCACCAAAAAAAAATATATATATATATTAGAAAAAAAAATTTCCCAAAATAATTATTTTGCAAACCTCTAATCAAAATAGAACATCACAAGGGTTTCAATTTCTCTCTCACTCTCTCTAATGATGATGAAGGCCGAATCAATTGCTAGGTTACCAGGATCATCTCATCTCTTCTCTTCGGTTGTATATTTGAAATCAAAGGTATCTATCATCGTCTCATGCTTCTATTCTCTTCTTGGTTGTGTATCTGAAATCCCTAATTCATTATCACTCCTAGCCCAGTCCTGCCTTAGTCTTTTTCGCTTCTCTCTCTTTCAACGGCTGTAACACCGTGTGCAGTACCCCATATTCGACACACACAAAAAAAAAAAAAAATCAAAATACACAACTATTTGGTTCTAATGACTTCTAATTATAAAGGAACATAGAAATGGTGAAGAGAGACGGTTCGAAGTCAACAAGAGAAGGAGAAGATAGAGGGTTCGAAGACGGATTTTGGGCATTTTGATCTGGAAGGGTTTCAATCTCTCTTTGGAGACTTCAACCTAGTTTGGGGGCGATAACAATCAGTACAATCTCTTCTTTTCTCTTCTCTTTGCGTTTCGTTGCTTTTGGTTTAGTTTTGGTTGGTCTTCGACTTGATTCTGCAACCCTTCAGTCTTTGACCCATTTCCCATCACCAAAAAACAAATACCTACTTAATCTCCATCAATTTCAAGCATATAAATTTCAAAAAAATGTTTTCAAAATCGTTAAATCAAATATCCATCTCTTGTCCTCCTATGTTCTGCTTCTGGACATTGAAAAGATCAATCTTTTCTTCATTTTGTTTTCAAAATTATTGAATCAACTATGAATCTCTGGTTCTGGGCATTAAAAAGATCAATGTTTTGATTTCATTTTGTGTGATTTTGAACTCAGATTTGTGTAAATTGAGTTATTTTTTTGTTGATTGAACACATAACAAATTGCTCTCTGGAGTTTCGAGAAGTTTATCTCATTACCTAGAGGTAGATTCTTATCTAGACTGATTCATGTTTATAAAAAGATTCTGAAATTTGATTTTTGGAGCCCATGATTATACGTAAGCAGTTTAATTATAGTAAAGAAAATCATCTAAAAACAGAGAGTTTTTATACCAAAATCTTGTTCAGAATGATGCGAGGTTGACATTTTTAAAAAAAAAAAAATTATAAACCACAATAATGGGCATTTTAGCTTGAAGTGAAAGGAAAACAGGACACATCATTCTTTACCCTTACAGACAGTGTTTGGTTCACTTGAATGAAAATGGAATGAAACCATTTGATCCCTTAATTTGTCACTGGCATCAGAGGCTTTCAAGATATCTGAAAGAATTTTTTTTTCTTTTTTTTTTTTGTAAATGAATCAAACTATTGCATATTTGATCCCTTGACTTGTCACTGGCATCATAACCCAACATCTTCTATGCCTCATGTTCCAGATTTAATATGAGAGATTATTTTATTAATTAATGCTTCTCTTAAAAAAATAAATTGAATAACAGTTTATTGCTTTGTACAGTGATTAACAGTTTAACAGTTTAACGATTTTAATTATGAACCTCAATTCAAAACTTCCCCCAAATGGGTTTATTTGGGTTCTCTCTCTCACGGGTCATTTGTTTATTAAACCCTATTAGTTTTTGAACTGGTTTCTTTATACTTCCAAAGGTTTATTACTTCCCCGTGTGCTTCAGTTTACGATTTCTAAAGCCTACCTATGTGTTCCAGCCACAACCACATCATCGTTGTACCTGCCCACCACCGTTCAATCAACACGAGCACCAGGTAATTTGATTTCTCCCTTTCTCTATTTGTTTTTTGTCTCTCCTTTGTGGAATAGCTCTGTTTCTATAAACAACTTTTCCTATCGATTAATAGATTTTCATGTGTTCATTTAAAATTTTTTTTCCTTCCTGTGACCTCACTCCCTACTCTTTTTACAAGTATAGAGGTCATATTTTGAACAACAAAACTCTATTTCTTATGGAGTCAATTCTTATAATAAGGAGAACATCAGGAAGGTACAACTCTTTCACAATGCATTTAACAACATGGCATTGGACCACCCGTTGAAATGAAATTATTTCATTGTGTTATAGAATATATCATTTGAGTATATTTCATTAAAGATGGCATTTGCAATGATCCCATTTTGTTCTTACTTAGCAGTGAGTCACTGTGCAGTCACATACATTGGTGCACTGAAAAATGCAATTACCTCTTGAACAGTTCTAAACAAGGATTGTAGAAACTTATTTAAGATTTGTTTCTCTCTTCTTTTGTTTGAACTTGGGGTTTACTTGGTAAGGATTACTTTTGGTCCCTATTTATAAGTGACTCTAGTTTGAACTTCATGTCCATAACGGAAGTCCCATAATAGCTTCATCTATGAGAAGGCAATAAAGCTCATTGTTTGTAGTTGATTCTCTCAATTCAACCTTGGTTTATCAGATTTAGTAGCATTTTATTGGAGTTCACATTTTACAGTTCCTAAACTTCTTATAAGCCCAAGTTAGAGAATTGAAGAAGACTGATCATGCTAATCATACCATAACAGTTCTGCTAGTTGGGATTCCCAATGTTGGCAAGTCAGCCCTGGCCAACTCTTTGCATCATATTGGGCAAATTAGTGCTACGGGTACTTCAACCTTATTAAATCCCATTATCTGTTATTAATTTTCTAATTAAAAAGTTTGATTTAAAAGAACTAATTTTCAAGGTTCTTTTTTTCGTAAAAAAAAAATATATGTATTTATGGTCATTAATTTGGTGGCATATTTTTATTTTTAAGAGAAAGGAAAGTTGAAACATGCAATAGTGAGTCCGCTACCAGGGGAGACAAAAGATATCAGCAGCTTAAAGGTGTGTAATCTTTCTTTCATCTATGCCTATATTGCTAGAATTGTTTGGGTTGGGAATTATAGCTAATGCATTCCAAATTCTCTTGTTATTTCATCTTCTCTAAAAAAAATGGCCATAAGAGAAGACCTTTGTTATGCTAAGGTTTTTCAGCATGTCTATTTTCTTTCAGCTTCCTTTATCTGTATGTGTTTATCATATAATAGCTAAGGTTTTTGTGATGACCGGTTTTGTTATACGTCCCTTCACTATTGTTTTCATTGGGATTGTTGTGTTCGGATGCCTCTTCTTAAATTTCTATCCTTGTTCATTTCAAGTTGGCTTTTCTTTTGTTTCGGAGGGTGCACGGCCGAGCCCGGGGTGTTCGAGAGCAAACCGGGAAATTCTGGGCTGTTGGGCCAGGGCACCACATACGGGGCCAGGGCCACACGTGCAGGATGGGGGCCGCATGTGCAAGGGATAAGGCCGCACGTGCGGGGAAGGGGGAGTTGGGAAGGTTGCACACTGCCTAATAAGTAAGTGCGGAGTGAGAAACGGAGGAGATGGCCGCACGTACGGGAATGAAGGCCGCATGTGCAGGGCGCGGGCAACTTGAAAACCATGTTTTTTTTCCTCTTTTGAGCTGAATGTATACCACTTTCTAACATTTTCTTCTCACTCTAAAAATGCATCTTGCTCCTCCTTCTCTCTAAAAACCTTCACCAAACACCCAGAAACCTTGATCTATTGAAATCTATGGAGCTTTGATCCATCTTCCTTCATAAACCTTGGAAAGCAAAACAAGAACCACGCTTTGTATGGTGGGGATTAACTTTCTACAACTTTTGATTTCTAGGGTTCTTCTTTCATCTTCTCCAAAACTTGAGGTAGGGACTTCCTTGAGTTATATATACATGTTTTGCTAGATTGATGTTGATTTTAAAGTTCTCTTGAAGCTATTTTTGAAAGTTTGATATTGGCTCAAGAAGGTAGAGATTTTTTTTAAAAGAGGGTTTGAAATTTCGAATGTTTCTAAGTTGATCCTTGAGGGTTTCACTTTCATTAATTCGAAAAAGAGGATTTTGGTGGAATTTCACCAAGGAAATGGGGAGATGTTTGGTTTTGATGAAAAACCCTAGAAATTGGGGGTTTTTGGAAAATATGGTAAAAGCCTATGGTTTTCTTCATTTTCTTGTGTTAAAAGAATGAATGAATGTAGCTTTCATGATATGTTTTGAAAAGTGGTAATCTTCTTGATATATGCGAATTGAGAATTTATTTTTAATTTTTTTTTTTGGGTTAAATACATGGAATTGTATAGTGGTGAGATGACAAATTGTTGTGTACCATGGATTATGAGAATTGTAAAATCTTGGAAATTGATGTTCGAAAACATTACACATAGTCTTGAAGAGACTCAATTGTTGAAAATTGTGCATGAAGAGAAAATGTTGCCATGTGTTGATAGTTTTGGTTGTGTACATGGTTATTTTGTGAAATAACATTGAAGGGAGGAAAAATGGAGAAATGTTATGAGGCATTGATTGTTGCATTACATTTTCATTCAATTATTATTATGCATCTTGATTTGGGCTTGGAAACGTTTAGGGGTAAATACGTTGGTAAGTCCAGATAAGAGGTGTAGATAAAATTGAGAAGTTGGCCTGAGTGTCCGGGATGAAAGACCGAAAACACACATGGTGGAGCTACCGCTTCCCTCCCAGTTAGCAACCGGTAAAGTGTGGTTATTGGTAGTGCATGTTGAGCCTACTTGCAGACACCAACCTAGGGATTACCTGAGTCGTATTTACCACCCCTATTGATTAAAATTGGAAGTTTTCAGAAATTGTTGAGATTGCAAACTATTATTGAATTTTCTTTAAAATGGCATTTGCATGGCATTTGCATTTGTATTTGGAGTTTGCATAACTGTATATACTTTGTAAGGATTCTCTACTGTACTTTATGCTCACCCCTACGGGTTTTGGTGCAGGAAATGACATGGTGAACACGCCCAATTAGGGCGTGGGAATATGTTTTGAGAGCACAAGGCTCTTGTTGTGATTGTAAATTTTTGTAAGCCAAGGGCTAATCATGTATGGGTCCGAGAGACCATTTTCTGTAACCGGGCCTATGCCTTGGAACTTGTAAGCCCTTGAGGGCCTTTATTCATTTTGGTTAGATGATTTTACATGCTATAGATTCATGTACTAGTTTTCAATGAATGTATAACCACGTGTGAGATCACATCGTATAAACATTTGAGTTATGTAATGGAACAAGTTAAATTTATATTTCCGACATCTCTTATGAACCATGGTTAATACTATCTAGAAATGGTATGTTTTTTTTTGGGGCGTTACAACTTGGTATCAGAGCTACCGGGTTTGATTACTTAGGGCTCGCAGGGAAGTGGTTATTTGCCACAATGGGTTCATTTCGCATGATTAGGGAATGTTTTGTTTTTCGTCATTATGTGATAACATGCTTATGCGACTATATGGGTATGGGATTGGACTTTTGGGATGTTATTTGCGCCTATTAGATTCCTTGAGGTCTTATTAAAAGGGTACCTGATCAATACTTGTTCTACTAAGAATTCTTGGTTTTTCGTAGGACAAATCTCATCCCAATAGGATAGTCCGTATGTACTTACGTGACTAAGTGCTTATGTGGAGTGAACTAAATTGTTTGTGTGGTGGAAAATATATACAATTGTTGTAGTTTGACGTGAGAGGCAAGTTGCAAGCACATTTCGAGTTATGTGCTAAATTGTTTATCTTGATTCTCAATTAGGATGTCAGGAAGGGGTCAAACCCGTGGTGGTAGAGGTGAAAGGCGTGGTTGGGGTCGCTAGGGTGTGCATGGGGTACTGGCCCATGAGGTTCCGGTGCAAGAGGAAGGGTTAGGCCAAGCTAATATGGCCGAGCAAGTGGGGCAAGTTGAGATACCGGGTCAAGCCGCAATTGGGGCCCTAGCCTGAGAAATGGCGGGGGCCTTAAGGAAGTCTATGAACATCCTAAGGGCAAAAAACCAAGCTAAGTAGAATGCCGTAGAGACAAGGGTGAGTTTCCTCACGAGGGAGTTTTTGCGAACCAAGCCGAATGAGTTCCATGATGGCCCCGAGCCTAAGGAAACGAATGAATGGCTCGAACAGACAGTGAAGACATTTGAGATGCTTTACATTGAAGACAGTGAGCTTAGAGTGACTCTTGCGAGTTACTATCTCAAGGGGGATGTAGGCCAATGGTGGAAGTACACCAAGGGCCGAATAGAACCAACATGGGAGACATTCATGGTGGCCTTCCAAGACAAGTACCTACCTCCCATGGCTAGAAAGAGGTTGAGATAGAAGTTTCAAGACCTTAAGCAGCTTAACATATCTGTGGCCGAGTTCGAAGCAGCCTTCTCTAGTTTGTCCCGATTTACATTGGAGTTGGTGGCAACGAAAGAGCGCCGTTGCATTAAGTTTGAGAAGAAACTTAGAACCAAGATCTTGTTCAAGGTTGCCGAGAACACTATTTGGAACTATGACTGCCTTGTGGAGGTGGCCACGCATGTGGAGATTACCGTGGAGGCTGAGGAGGAGAGACTTCGAAGTTTGAGATCTAGGGGAAAAGGGTTACAAAGGGACTATAAGCCCAACAAAAAGAGTAGAAACACCTTTTCATCCCAGTCCCAGCCGCAACAGTCTAGATCTACCTTTCTCTTGCCTAGTGCGGGTCCAGGGAAGAGTGCACCGAGTGGGTTTTCTTGTTTCAAATGTGGCCAACCGGGTCACAAGGCCTTTGCTTGTCCACAGAAAGGAGGGGGACAACAGATGTTTCCACCACCACCACCTAACCAATCTCAGAGTCAGTCTTAGAGTAGAGGGCAAGGGCCTACTTGCTATCAGTATGGTCAGTCAGGGCATATGAAGAGAGCTTGCCCGCAATTGGGAAACGCATCTGGCACATCGGGGTCGAGGTAGACTCAGAGCCACTAGCAAGCTCACTCAGTTCAGACTTCGCGAGTTAATCAGGGAACCGCTTCGTCTCAATCAGTGCAGCAGGCCTATGCTCCGAGAGATGAGCAGGTTGATCAGAGGCCACAGGGGCACGTGTATGCTGTTACTGCGCCAGAGCAATTGCTGGGATCCTTAGTTGTGAGAGGTATTTTCCCTGTGTGTAATTCTTTGATTAATGTGTTAATAGACACGGGTGCGTCTCATTCATTCATATCTGCTGCATTCGCATCTGCATCGGGGTTAGAGGTGGTACAGTTAGCGTTTTCACTTACAGTTGAGTCACCAGTCGGGGGTACAGTTGACTTAGATCGGGGGTGTCGTGGTTGTGAGATAGAGGTTGCCGAGCATCGACTCCTGTTTGCTTTTGTGTTGCTAAACATGTCAAGTTTTGATGTTATTCTAGGCATGGATTGGCTATCTTCGTATCGAGTGGTGATTGATTGTTTTCGTCAGAGGGTCACAGTGTACGCCTTGAGTGGTGATTGTTTTTACTTTTTGGGAGACCGGGTTGATAGGGTCTTGTTGTCAGTTTTTGACCCTCGTAGTAGAAACGAGCTTAGTGGCCTTCTCACTACTCTCTTGGATAGCGAGAGTGACATGGTTTGTGTTGAGTTGCCACGGGTAGTTTATGAATACCCAGACGTGTTTCCTGAGGATCTTACTAGTTTGCCACCCTACCAGGAGATCGAATTCACCATTGACTTAGTGCCTGGAACGGCACCAATTTCCATGGCGCTGTATAGATTTGCACCCGCGGAGTTGCATAAGTTGAAGATTCAACTCTAAGAGCTTTTAGACAAGGGTTTCATTCGCCCTAATACATCGCCTTGGGAAGCGCTGGCTCTCTTTGCAAAGAATGATGGGTCGTTGCAGTTGTGTATTGATTACCGCAAGTTAAATCGAGTTTCTGTCAAGAACAAATACCCTTTACCTAGAATAAATGACTTGTTTGACCAACTTAGAGGGTCTTGTTGCTTCTCAAAGATAGACTTAAGATTAGGATACCACCAGTTGAGAGTCTGGGAGGAGGACATCCAGAAAACGGCCTTTCGTACGCGTTATGGCCACTATGAGTTCCTCGTGATGCCTTTTAGATTGACTAATGCACCCGCTTCCTTTATGGACTTGATGAACTGAATTTTTAGGGAATACTTGGATCATTTTGTGGTCGTCTTTGTGGATGACATCCTAATTTATTTGACTTCAGAGAGAAAACATGAGGCTCACTTAAGGGTAGTGCTTGATTTGCTTAGGAAGCATCAATTGGATGCCAAATTTGAGAAATGTGAATTTTGGCTCACCGAGGTAAAGTTTTTGGGCCATGTGGTGTCAAGAGAGGGGGTAACTGTAGATTCTTCAAAGATAGACTTTGTACAAGATTGGAAGCAACCTAAAAATATTTTTGAAATTCGGAGTTTCTTGGGATTAGCGGGGTACTATCGACATTTTGTGAGGGACTTTTCTAGACTAACTGCGCCTTTGACTAGATTGACTAGAAAGGGGGTTAAGTATGTGTGGAGTGAGGCCTGTGAAGAATCTTTTCAACAGCTTAAAACTAGATTGACTACCGTACCGGTGTTGATAATTCTGGAAAGAGGTTTAGGCCATACCGTCTATTGTGATGCGTCTCGGGATGGACTCGGTTGTGTTTTGATGCAAGGGGGAAAGGTTATAGCCTACGGTTCACGGTAATTGAAAACTCATGAGAAGAATTACCCTACCCACGACTTAAAGTTAGCAACAGTAGTGTTTGCCTTGAAAATTTAGAGGCATTATTTGTATGGCGAGAAGTTTGAGGTTTTCTCTGATCATAAGAGTCTAAAGTATTTGTTTTCCCAAAAAGACTTGAACTTACGTCAACTGAGGTGGATGGAGTTTTTGGAGGATTATAATTTTGAGTTGCACTATCATCCGGGGAAGGCCAATGTAGTGGCTAACGCCTTAAGTCGGAAATCCGTGAGTAGTTTGGCGAGTGTGGCCATTCGGAGTGGGTTATGTTGGGTGAAATCAGCAAGTTTGAATTGCATTTGGGTGAGTCCGAAGAGGGTGCAACCTTGTTTGCTTTGAGTGCTCAAGCTACCTTGATTAGTAAAGTTATAGAGGCACAACAAAGGGACCACGAAGTAGAGTCAATTCATGGTAGAATCTCTAACGGGAAGGAAGAGAAGGGTTTAAACGTTCACTCGGATAAGAGTGTACGTTACCTAAACCGTTTGTTTGTACCTGCATCTTATAGAGAGGAAGTACTTCGAGAGTTCCACCACTCACGCCTTGCGGTACATCCGGGAGGCACCAAAATGTATCGTGACCTTAGTCGCCAGTTTTGGTGGCTGGGTATGAAGCGGGATGTTACATCCTTTGTGTCGAAGTGCCTTACTTGTCAGCAAGTGAAGGCCAAACACCAAATACCAGTGGGTTTGTTATAACCCTTACCAATAGCCGAGTGAAAATGGGAGCACGTTACCATGGATTTTGTAGTTGGGCTTCCTAGAATGCAACGGGGTAATGATGCCATATGGGTGATTGTTGATAGGCTGACTAAGTCTACACATTTCATCTCGATGCGTACCAGCGACTCAATTGAGCACTTGGCAGAGGTGTACATTAGAGAGATAGTTCGACTTTATGGGGTTCCAATAACCATTGTGTCGGATAGGGATCCTCGTTTTACCATCCAGTTGTGGCAGGGCCTTCAAGAGGCATTGGGAACTAAGTTGACTTTTAGCACCGCTTATCACCCCCAAACCGATGGGCAATCGGAGCGTACCATTCAGATTTTGGAGGACATGCTTAGAGCTTATATCCTTGATTTCAAGGGGTCTTGGGAGAGGCATTTACCGTTGATTGAATTTTTCTACAATAATAGTTATCAAACTAGTATCGAGATGGCACCATTTGAGGCCTTGTATGGTCAACCTTGTAATCACCAGTTTGTTGGGCCGAAGTGGGCGATGCACCATTGTTGGGTTCGGAAATTGTTAGGGAGACAACCAAGAAAATTGCTCTCATTCGGAAAAGGTTAGCCACAGCCCAAAGCCGATAGAAAACTTACGCCGATAAGAGGAGACAACCTTTATCTCTCGAAGTAGGTGACCATGTTTTCCTTAAGATCTCACCTAGGCGGGGTTTAATGAGGTTCGGCAAGAGTGGAAAGTTGTCTCCAAGGTTTATTGGGCCTTTCAAGATATTGGGGAGAATTTGGGAAGTGGCATACCGGTTAGCCTTACCGCCACAACTTTCGGGGGTTCACAATGTGTTTCATGTGTCCATGCTTAGAAAGTACAAACCCGACCCTTCTCATGTGCTAGATTGGGTTGATTTGGAGGTAGACGAGGATGCCTCTTATGAAGAGCAATCGGTTCAAGTACTAGATACCCGAGAGCAAGTATTGAGGAGTAAAACTATACCATTAGTGAAGGTGTTGTGGAGACACCATAAGGTTGAAGAAACAACATGGGAACGCGAGGCGGAAGTCTACTGCAAGTATCCAGATTTGTTTATGAGTGCTTGAGTTGTTGTAATTTGTAATATCCTCTAGTGTTGAAGGAAATGTACTAAGGTTATTATCATGTGTTGTTATAAGTGTTGTGTTTTGAATATAAAGTGGATATGTGTAGTCATTATTGTTGATTGAACTATTTCGTACTTATATGATATCGTAAACCATTGATGTTAGCCTTGGGGCTAGGCACTTGGAGGCCATGACGAGAATGGAAAATCTTGATTGAAAATGGATGTCGTGATTTGAAACAACTTTTGCATAGTTTTGATCACTTGTTGTCTTTTCTGGTGTGGGGAGTTTCATTCAAATTTCGGGGACATAATTTCTTGTGGTGGAGAGTTGGAAAGGTTGCACACTGCCTAATAAGCAAGTGCAGAGTGAGGGGCGGAGGAGATGGCCCACGTGCGGGGATGAAGGCCGCACGTGCAAGAAGTAGGCTCCGCACGTGCAAGGGCACGTGCCGCACTTGTGGGACGTGGCCAGTCCAAAAACCCTATTTTTTTCCCTCTTTTGAGCTGAATGTATACCACTTTCTAACATTTTCTTCTCACTCTAAAAATGCATCTTGCTCCTCCTTCTCTCTAAAAACCTTCACCAAACACCCAAAAACCTTGATCTATTGAAATCTATGGAGCTTTGATCCATCTTCCTTCACAAACCTTGGAAAGCAAAACAAGAACCACGCTTTGTACGGTGGAGATTAACTTTCTACAACTTTTGATTTCTAGGGTTCTTCTCTCATCTTCTCCAAAACTTGAGGTAGGGACTTCCTTGAGTTATATATACATGTTTTGCTAGATTGATGTTGATTTTAAAGTTCTCTTGAAGCTATTTTTGAAAGTTTGATATTGGCTCAAGAAGGTAGAGATTTTTTTTAAAAGAGGGTTTAAAATTTCGAATGTTTCTAAGTTGATCCTTGAGGGTTTCACTTTCATTAATTCGAAAAAGAGGATTTTGGTGGAATTTCACCAAGGAAATGGGGAGATGTTTGGTTTTGATGAAAAACCCTAGAAATTTGGGGTTTTGGAAAATATGGGAAAGCCTATGGTTTTCTTCCTTTTCTTCTGTTAAAAGAATGAATGAATGTAGATTTCATGATATGTTTTGCAAAGTGGCAATCTTATTGATATATGAGAATTGAGAATTTATTTTAAAATTTTTTTGTTAAATACATGGAATTGTATAGTGGTGAGATGACAAATTGTTGTGTACCATGGATTATGAGAATTGTAAAATCTTGGAAATTGATGTTCGAAAACACTACACATAGTCTTGAAAAGACTCAATTGTTGAAAATTGTGCATGAAGAGAAAATGTTGTCATGCGTTGATAGTTTTGGTTGTGTACATGGTTATTTTGTAAAATAACATTGAAGGGAGGAAAAATGGAGAAATGCTATGAGGCATTGATTATTGCATTACATTTTCATTCAATTATTATTATGCATCTTGATTTGGGCTTGGAAATGTTTACTTTGAGAATAGAATATTTAAATGAGATCTATCGAAAAGTTATGGGGTAAATACGTTGGTAAGTCTAGATAGGAGGTGTAGATGAAATTGATAAGTTGGCCTAAGTGTCCGAGGTGAAAAACCGAAAACACGCGTGAATGAGGTACCACTTCCCTTCCGGTTAGCAACCGGTAAAGTGGGGTTATTGGTAGTGCATGTTGAGCCTACTTGCAGATACTAACCTAAGGATTACCTGAGTCGTATTTACCGCCCCTATTGATTAAAATTGGAAGTTTTCAGAAATTGTTGAGATTGTAAACTATTATTGAAACATGGTGATTTTCAAGAAGAATATGAAATGAAATTTTCTTTAAAATGGCACTTCATAGCATTTGCATTTGCATTTAACATTGGAGTTTGCATAACTGTATATACTTTGTAAGAATTCTCTACTGTACTTTATGCTCACTCCTATGGGTTTTGGTACAGGAAAGGACGTGATGAACTCACCCAATTAATGCGTGGAAATATGTTTTGAGAGCACAAGGCTCTTGTTGTGATTGTAAATTTTTGTAAGCCAAGAGCTAATTATGTATGGGTCCGAGAGACCATTTTGTATGACCGGGCCTATGCCTTGGAACTTGTAAGCCCTTGAGGGCATTTATTCGTTTTGGTTAGATGATTTTACATGCTATAGATTCATGTACTAGTTTTCAATAAATGTATAACCGTGTGTGAGATCACATCATATAAACATTTGAGTTATGTAATGGAACAAGTTAAATTTATATTTCTGACATCTCTTATGAACCATGGTTAATACTATCTAGAAATGGTATGTTTTTTTTTTTGGGGGGCGTTACAGTTTTCCCTCCAAAGATTCCTAATGCTGAGGTGCGTTCAAAACTTGCTTTAGCAGCTATGGTTAATAAAAAATTCTCTCTTTTATGATCTAACATAGTGCAAAACAATGTGCTAGAGGTACTCTCTTAAGCCACACAAAATTCTCTCCTATTTGGGATTGGTTAGATAATTGAGATCTTTAGATTTTTTAGCAATTCTGCTGTGATACATGCTTTAAATTTGAAATGCAGGAGCTATTAATGACTGTTTAATTGGGGAAGCAGAGCTAGCTCATTTTTTTTTGGCTAACCTCAACTTGAGTGATGAATACAAGCAATGGTCAAAATTGTCTACCAATGTGAGTGAAAAATTATCAGATGACAAAGTCAAAACTTCAGTTAACTCTGAGTTGGACAAGAGACGGAAGCATATTCCACAGATCACACACAGGTACAAACATTTCAGTGATCAACTTATCATGTAATTGAACAATTTACATTACTGAATAGGGAAGAAAAGTAAATCTTTACAATGTTTCTTTTTTTCCCATGTAAATCATTTTCTGCAGGAAAATAGAAAAATAAAAGATTGTCTTCTAAAATCTAAAATTGGTAAATGAAGGATATGACTCTCTTCAGTAGAGAAATGTGGTAAAACAACTTCAACTCAATTCTTAATAAACAACAAACAGGAGATCAACTAATTTCCGAAAATCACCTATGATATTCCAGTTGTCATCACAAAAATATTTTTTGATTGGGTTATTGGGATAACCAACTGAAAATGAATGCTCTCTTGGCAAAACAAAATGAGCAATGGAAAGCCCCCACTGTCTTTTCAAGTTGATCTATTTTGCCAAACAAAAGACTTCCAATTTTAAGTTTTCACTAGCAGCACTTCATTTTACCTTTTGGAAGGAAGCAAAGAAAGTGCCAATGAACTTAAAAGCTTAAAGTATTATTTTAGTTCTTGTGGTTAGGTGCTTTGTTACTGTTTCTTCTTACATTTTTCGACATTTTGAGTTTGAGGGGTGGGCATGGGAGATTGATAATATAATTTTTGGATGAGGTAGCGTGAAAACAAGTTGGATCAATTCTAATATTTGGTTTGTAGTTTACTTTCCTTCCTGCAATTGGTAGTACCCATTCTTATGATATATACAACATAATGTTCTGCAGTATGATGCATTTGGCATTGGTTTTATAACTACGGATGACTTCACAAATGCAAACATCCCGGAAGCTACTTACCCAGCCGTTGCAAAGAGATTCCATAGTGATTGGATTAGAGATCCTGCAATTCCCATTGTCACTGGCTTCCTTGGAAAGGTGTTTTCATTGGCTCACTATTGTCTATACATTTGCTTAGAATTTTATTTTATTTTTTAAAATTTCAGCCCTTGGCTTATGAGAGATTTAGGTCAGATCAAACACTAAAGTATGCATAATGAGTGCTTTCGTGATTTTTCATCAAACACGTGCCAAAGCTATTTGACCAATGCTGACAGGTGTAGAAGGATGTTGATGGTGTGTTGACTTGTGATCCTAGCATTCATCTACGTGCTAAACCTGTACCATATTTGACATTTGAAGAAGCAGTTGAGCTTGCATACTTTGGTGCTCAGGTTATATTCTGGTTGTTATTGTCTTTTTAGGTTTACCAGCTTTTTAAAACTAGATGGAGCAGCTAGTTTCACTAGCTTCTCAACTGTCAAGATTTATCATTAGTTCATTACCTCAGTCGTGGTCTTTTCAGTGATGTCCTTTTCTAGTGTTGAAAGCCACAAGCATGCTTGCATACGCCCAAAAGTAGTACTACACACACACACACAACAGAAGTAGGGAGGGAGGGAGGGAGGAACCACTTTTGTTGTTGATACCTCTGTGAAGAGCTCTTTTGCCATATCTCAATTTCAACAAGATATAGATAGAAGAGAGGAAGTGAGCAAAAAGTTAAAGACAAGGTATCAGATAAGGGACTTTGGTTCCTGGGAAGTGACAAGAAGTAGCATTTTGCTCTATGAATTCAATAGACAAACATGTACTGATTTTTCAAGGTTTTTTTAGGGATATATACTTAATACTGCATTCAGACTAGTTTTTGGACCGGATCAGTACAATTAACCACATTTGTTCTGAGGGTGATCATTTCATTGATGAGCTAGTTAAATCATTTAGTCCGTGTTTAGATCATAAATTTAGGTAGAGATTTGGAAAGGGAAAGGAAAAAGGTGAGGCAAATGTTAATGAAATATAAGCTAAATTCTTTCTCAATTTCCAAATCCATGATCCAAACACACTGTTAATCTCCAGTAGTAAAGTTATATCATCACAAATGGTTTTAGCAATTAGCAACAACTGTAAGTAAGTAATGTTCATTCGTTTTTGGCAAAAGCTAAAGCACTTGTATAGAAAAGAGTTCTATAGGTACGCTCTACAGCTCTTGTTTGCAGGTCCTGCATCCACAATCCATGAGACCAGCTAGAGAGGGTGATATCCCCGTCAGGGTCAAGAATTCTTACAACCCTAAAGCTTCTGGTACCCTTATCACTAAAAGTAGAGATATGAAGAAGGTTTGTAACTAGATAACTTGACTCAAGGTCAGAGGATTAAAATATCAAACAACATTTAATTAATTTCTTAAATTCAAAATAGGCTGTACTAACCAGCATAGTTTTGAAGAGGAATGTCACCATGTTGGATATAGTTAGTATTCGCATGCTTGGTCAATTTGGCTTCCTTGCAAAGGTGAGAGAGAACTTTTTTTGCAGTTTATATTTTTCTTATTAATTTTGTTTGCAAATTTGATGGCTTTGTTTACTGTGCAGGTGTTTTCAATATTTGAAGATTTGGGCATTTCCATGGATGTTGTTCCTACCAGTGAAGTCAGTATATCTCTGACCCTGGATCCATCAAAACTTTGAAGCAGAGAACTAATTCAGCAGGCTAGCAATTGATACTATGTTTAGTTGCTCATGAAGCTATGTGCTTACTTAGATATGAGTTTCGGCTAATTCTCATATTCAAGGGCACAAGGACATGGCCAGATTTTATATTTATTAAATATTTCTCATTATTTTAGGGTAAAGATGGTGTTTACAAGCTAACATAGAGGGTGTTATGCATAGTTATATAATAAACTACTTATAACACTTGTTGGGTGAATGTCCAACTAAACATGTTGGACACATTCCATGCCCTTACCAAATTGTTGGGTGTCTAACATAGGTACTTTATAAATTTCACTACTGTAATGGATTGAAAGTTTCTTTTTAAACGTGTAAATAATATAGACTTTAATTTGACTTAGATTCTTTATTTTGGGACTTACAATGGTAATGGATAAAACCTATACAAACCTAAACCTCATACATAGAGATCCTTCAACATAATTATGCAAGTCCCAAGTAGGTGCTACATTAAAGTAGATTAATTCCACCTCTTCCTCTTTTTAAATTTGATTTTTCTCTTGAGTTTCTTATGGCATGGATTTAATAGCAAACTATTGAGATCTTGAATTTTTGCTAATTTTTCATTATGACATTGCTTTTATGGGACTATTGAATTATCTAATTAATTTTGAAAATGTTTTGTTGATGTTCTAAAATTTCTTGATCATTTCTTAATACCTCAAGAAATATTTTTGTCCATGAGTCATTGATTTTTGTACTTATGTGAAGTTTCCTTTGTCATGCAGACAAGAAATGAAACAGAGTTAGTTGCTTTAGCTATTGCCGCGAGTTTAGGTGCTTTAACACATACATTGGGCACCCTCGTCCCTATGATAGGAGTAAGTGGATTTGCTACAGCGGCAGCTGCAACTGCTATAGGAACTGTTGTCGGTAGTTTTAGATAATCTCTTACTAGTTGTTGATATGTTTAGAAAGTTAGATATGCATAGTTTTGGATGGTTTAAACTTTTTGTACAGTTTAGAACTTCAGGATATAGTTTTCGAATGTTTTGAATGTATAGACAATTGTTGAATGTTTATAATTTATGGACATAGTTTCTTTTTTAAGTTTCAAATAATATTTTAGTGGTTGATTAATGTTTTGTGATGCTTGTTTATAATATTTATTAGATTGTACAAAATTGGTCAAATAGAACCTGCTGAATTTAAAAAAAAAAAAAACTTCATATTTTATGCCAGGCATAATTTGTATTACATATTTTACGGCGCACAATCAGCATCATTATGTGTCTCACCAATTAATAGCATGCAAAAGTAGTCGTAAAAAAAGTAACAACGACGCACAAAATCTGTAGTTAAATAGTTTTTAATGGCGTACTCTACCATGTCGTAGAAAAAGTAACAACGACACACAAAATCTACCGTTAAATAGTTTTTAACGGCGTACTTTAGCATGTCGTAGAAAAAATAACAACAATGCACAAAATCTGCCGTTAAATAGTTTTTAACGACTTACGAAGCATGTCGTTGAAAGTGAATGACTTTCCATGGCTGGTCATAATATGACGCGCGCTGCACATCGTAAAAGAGTTTTTACGGCGTGCATTGCGTCCCGTAAAAACCTTTTTTTGTTGTAGTGACAATTCCATACGACAAGTACTCTTGTGTATTGTCACTATAGGCTATATACAGTCTAAGGACGATATTGCAAATCCTTTAACCTAAGGATTAAATCGAGAGTTAGTAAGAAGTCGTCAATAGGAATGGGGTTAAGGCCTTTAACGAATGTTACCGAAATGGAAAACCTAAACTAGTTGACTGGAGATCCTAAGATTTAGATTCAAAGGGACAACCTAATTGTGTGTAACAGATGAGTCACTGTGGAGGTAAATCCTCCTGTCCATTCCTTTATACAGTGATACCCTGTGGGGTGAAAAGTTAAGCTGATGCTTCTAATGACGTAAGGCCCCGTTTGCTTGATGTTATAAGGAGGAGATTGTGATTGATAGTGAGATGGGACCCAGTATATGGGGTGTATGTTTTGAGAGATGGGAAAGGGACTCCTAATCCCTTAGTATTAGGATAGGCCTTAGAAGGGGGATTGAGATGAAGGAAGTAAAGATGGTATTGGAAAAATAGTCCCAAGGACTAGAAATTCTTTATTTTATTTATTTGTTTATTTACTTTTACATGTTGGCCATTTTTTTTTTAACATTAATGTTTATTTTTTTGTATTTTTTGTTAAGTAAAAATCATTGTTTTATTTGTTTTATTTTCTTTTAATTTTTTACATGTTGAGCATTTTTTTTTTTGAACATTAATGTTTAATGTTTTTTAATTTTTTATTTGTTTTATTATTTTATATAAAAATAATTTAACATTCCCTACACTAACAACTATCATCAAAACAAACACAATTTTACTTAATCCCTTCACTATCAATCCCCTCACTAACAATCCTCTCACTATTAATTTCTTCATTATATCTCTGAAAACAAACGAGGCCTAAGTGCTGTGAATAGTCAACCGTGGTATAACGAGATATCTTATGTAGGTCACCTATGTGAGTGTGAAGTAGGGCAGCTTTTTAAAGAATTGACGAGGCCGAATTCTTTAAAAACACTCACTTAACTAGGTTTGTTCCAAGGCCAAACCGGACACACTAGTGAGAACAAGAATAATGGTTGGAGTAACTTCTGTGTGAGGTTTATTGTCCTGATTTACACAAACGGCAAAACAGTTCAAGACATCACGATCACTAATCAACCAGTAAATTCGATAGGCTTTCACTACGAAAGGTTCAAGGGCAACATCTACCTTTTCTGATGCAAGGTTATTCTGTGTGCCATTTTTTCAAGTTTTTGTTGTTAAGCGTTGTCCATTTTTCTTTATTTGGCTAATTTTATTCATATAGGAGATTGTTGAAAAATAATGGTTTTTCAACAACTTTAATTTGAAATTAAAGTGGGACCCAACCGTCAGTTGAGGTGGATCTGAGTGATTTTTTATTATCTTAAGTGAGAATATTGCAATACAAAAATAATGAGCCGAAACCATTGAGTTATAAATGAGAATTGTCTCATAAAGTGGGCATCAATAAAATTGGGTTTAGATTGGACTTAGTCTTGGTTTGGACTAGGCCTAAACTTGTACTTGTACATGTACTGGATTTAGTCTTAGACTTGGACTTGGACCTGGACCTAGTCTTGAGTTTTGGGCTAAGCTGAGTTGGGCTTAGTTTGTGCATATGTTTAAGATTGGGCCTAGATCGGGTTGTGACCCAACACCTGTATTCATTTTGCAATCCATCTAGTTTTATAGTTTAATTCTCAAAACTTATACATTATATACACATTATTATTTATATAATGGTTTTGGAGTTTTGCGCCTTTTAACTTTAGCCCTAATGGCTAGAGTTGATGTCCCCATTGATGTTAACCTTCATGGCTAAGGCTCTCCCCTATTAGTATAAATAGAGGCATTTCTCCTCCAATTTAATAGGTTGTTTTTAGAGAGGTTTTGTACTGGAAAATGAGATGATGTTTTGAACTAAAAAGTTGGAGATGATTTTTTACGCTAAAGAAAATTTTTCCTATCTTTTTTTTGTTAGCTTCTTCTTTGATTCTTGTTAGAGAGAGTGCAACCATTGTCAAGTTCATCGAAACTATTCAGAAGGTACTTTTGCATTAGCTAGTTTCAACCGTTGTTTCCTGTGAGGTAGACTTCGGCATACCTTCAGCACCCATCGAGAGGCAATGAATCTATTTTAAAGAAACTGTAGTATCACACAAGTTTCAGTTTGCTTCTTTTCTTATTATTTATTATTTAATTTTTCAGAATTTAGTTTATCTCAACAAGTTTTAATCTTTACTTATCCATGCTAATAATTTGTTCCTTTAATAATGTAATACAATTTATTTCTATATTTAGTTTTATCGTTTATTATGTATTTCAACCTTTAATAATAATAATAATAATAAATTGGTCATTTCTAGTTAATTTATTTTATATATTTTTCTTGTATTATTATGGAAAAATATGAACATTTTTTTCTCTCCATTTATTTTCTTTTTTTATCAAAATTATTTTATTATTTCTATTTAATTTATTCTTTTGTCTTTCAGGCACACCAAAAACACTTCCAAGAGCTAATTTATATAACAATAAAATAAGAGAAATAAACTTTGCCACAAATGGGAGTCATTGGTGTGGCCCACCCAATTAAGGAGGGACACCAACTTTGTTATGTTTGGATTGTGATTATGGTCTCGTTTGAAACAGATTACTTAGTAATTTTTTAATTTTTTAATTAAAATATGAGATAAAAATATTAGTATATTTAGAATGATTTTTTAATTTTTTATAAAAAAATATGTAAAAGTAGAGAGAAAATAGAATTTTTGACTTTTTAGTATAGATTATAAGCTTTTTAATTTTTTAATAACTTTTTGACTTTTAAGTTAAAACAAGTACATGCCAAACCAGACCTCAGTTGAGAGAAGAAAAAAGTTATTGCAGTTTTTCAATAATAAATAATAAATAAAGGACGTGTGTCATTTTATTTTATTTATTTCATATTCAGGGGATAATTTAGATTTTATAAATTATTTATAAAGAATATTTTTGATTTCTTGATTTCACTATTTTTTATGAGAAATAAAATTTGAGTTCTAAAGCATTTCTCTTCTTTACAATTTTCCTTCATTTTTCACTACTGATCACCTTTTAAACTTTACAAACAAGTAACTGGAAATCTTTTTCTCTCCATTTTATTATCTTTTTTCATCAAATCCTTAAATCCATGTGGGTTAAAGTTGCATGCTCCTTAGGTTATTATAATAATTTTTTTTCAACAAAATATAAATTTATTGATGTAATATAAACGAACTATTTATATATATATATATATGCACTAGTTGTGGATGGAAATGCAATGTGTTTGCCATTTTACATACATTATTGGTATTTAGTGGTTATTGAATGTGACAGTTATTAAATGAGAAGGACATTATTTGGATAAAAAATATTCACACCAAATGAAATGTGCATCTTATATAATAAAAAAGGATATTTATGTAAATTCAAACCCATCCACATAAAAAATCATAGAACGAGACTTCATTTATTTATCAACTAAATGAAACAAACATTGATATTTAATACATAATAATGTAGGCACAGAAATATACCAACCAACCATAGATATATTTATCTATAATTTGCTAGAGCTATAGTTTGGGTTACATAATGTGAAACAACTATTCAATTCATTACATGATGATGAACTTTATCTTTTTCATAACGTCAATCTCTAATTCGGATTTACCTTCTTCTTATCATTGCTCTTTTTAATAGCTGAAACTACTGTTTTCACCATCTGTTCCTTCACTGATGTCTTCGGTGGAGGTTTCACGCTAGCTGATTGGCTTTTAACCCTGTCTCCCATCTCTCTCTCTCTCTGGGTCTCTGTGTTGTGTGTTTTGTGTAGTTTTGGTGCTTCTCTAGAGGAAAACATGGGCATGTATTTATAAACATGGGAGGTTTCTTCTTCTCCTTCTCTCTTTTTTTCTTTTTTCTTTTTTCTTTTCTTTGGATTGTTTGCGTGTTAACAAAATGCTGAAAAAGCCATACAATTTACAAATGTGTGTGTGTGTGTGTTGTGGGATTGTGAAGCCAAGTTGAAAGACATATCAATGTGTATGTCTCTGACCAAGTTTAGAGAATAATCTTTTGTGTTTGTTTGAGAAGCCCAATTGAACGGCAGACCTTGGGTGTGGGTGTGGGTGTGGGTGTGGGTGTGGGTGTGTTAGGTCAATTTTGTGTAATGACTCACCAAAATAGCTAAACTCAAGAAAATGGGAACTATAGTATATTGCTTATATGAATTTTTATAAAGTAGTACTATAAAAATAGAAAAATCATATAAAAAATTTAATGCAGAATGATGCAATAAGTTTTAATTTTATCACTTCAAATCAAAATGGCTGTCACTTCGGCTTATATTTTTAAAAGAAAAATGTTATGAACCCCATTTAAGTATCTTAAATTTACTCCGAATGAGAGTTATGTTTAAGATTAAATTTGTATAGTGTGAGATTTATGTGTAGAATAAATCTAAACTATAAAATAACAGTTTTAGATAATTTTTAGATAGTTAAGTCTAAATTTATAATATTACTGTTTTTAAAAATATCACTGTTCAACTAAAAATTATATAAAAATATCATTTTTTTTTTTTCATTTTTAGTCATTGTGTGAAAACACAGTTGAAAGAGCCATATCTCGAGGGGATGTGTGTGCGTATTTGTGTGGGTTTGTGAAGTGAAATAAAATATAGATGAATGTATATATGTGTACCCAAGTTAAAAGGTAGTGTGTGATTGTGTGTGTGAGATTGAAAAACCCAGTTGAAAGGCCCATCTAATTGTGTTTGTGTTTGTGTTTGACCAGGGTGATTAGTCAATTTAAAAGACGCAATTGATCGTGGGTGTGGGTGTGGGTGTGGGTGTGGGTGTCCTGAAGTAAATTATTTTATATATTAAAAATATTATTCTTATAAATATTTTATACTGAATTTTAATTAGAATAATATGGTTGTGTCATTTTTTAAAATATAACTCATTTTACTGAGTATTTTGTTTTTAATTTTTTTAGTCACTCAGTATTAATTTTTTGGTGAAATTATAAAAAACTTTCAAAGATTTGATTCTTATAACAAAATAAATTTTAAGTTTTTAATTTTGTCAATTTTTTTTTTTTTTTTTTTTGATCGGCAAAAAAAGAAACTTTATTGATGAAATAAACAAACAAATTTATCATTTGCTAGCACCCCTAAGTTGGTGAGAGACCAACGGAAAAAAAGAAAATAAGAACCAAACCCAACAAACAAATCTAGCACTAGAAACAAGCAGCTTTAACTTGACCAACACTGAATAATTTGACCATCATGCTGCTAGTTGACCAGAAGTTGAACAAAATAGCTCCTTTTTTGGTTCACTACCACAGAAGCATAAAAAAGAACCTGTGCTTGCAATTGGATAACCAAGCCAAAGAAAAGACATCACAAGGACAGCTCCCTTCACCCTTGACAACTAAGAACCCAGCCTTAATTTCCTCTAAACCCCACTTTGACAGGTTAAGCCTAGCACCCCTACAGCAGCAACCTACAGCAGCATAACCAAACCAACCCAGCAAAATAGCCATACACCAAACCAACCCAGCAACGCATACAGCAGGACAAAACACTAAAATCCCCCAGCATACCAATGGTATATTGTTATTAAAAATATGCATGATCTTGCTGAAGTGTTTGGGGGAACGCTGGTTGCCACTGAAAGAGAATCTGATAGGAGAGCCAAAACAGAGATAGCCTTCCCAGCAGACCAAAACCAAGACAGAACTGAACCAGCCAAGACACTGCAAAGCTGAACCGACCAAGCCAAGGCAGAACAAACCTCAGCAGAGATCCAGACTGAAGCAGATTGCTACAGAACACCAGATAACAGCACTGAAATAAATCAACAGATCAACTGAGAATGTGAAGACAGATGAAGAGACTAAAAAATGAACTGAGTTTGGGAGGGCAGATAATCACAGCAGATTTGAGTCCAATCCACACTTTAGAGATCAGATATAGAGACAAGTCCAAACTCGAAACATATACAACAAACCACTGCTACTTCAAACCAGATGAGCCCAACACACTGCTCAGAATAATAAGGACAGCTTAAAGCAGAGCAAAATTCAGCCCAGAAATTTTAAACCTGATTCCAAAACACTATTTTCCACCTCTGATCTGTCTCCAGTTGAATATAAGATCATCCACTGAGTAGGGGAAGTCCTTGATAGAAGCTTTTAGCCAAACTGCAGCTCTGAATTTGATGAGTTCGAGAAGACCTGTATAGGTGGGTTGTGCATTAGAAAACACACTTTCATTTCTGCTTTTCCAAATGGACCAAATAACAATTAAAGGGGTTGCTCTCCAAATTGATCTGTGAAGCTTATTCAATTTCCCACTCATCCACCAAGAAAGAAGACTCACAGAAAAGCTTATTCAATGAGAAGCTTATTCGTTTTCAATCTAAATCATTTGTCTATTTTCGTTAAGTAAAACTCACAGAAAAAAAAATATAATTTAGTCATTAAATTCAATGAAAAATAGTATTTTAGATATATAATTCTCATTGAGTTTAATGGTTTAAATACTATTTTTTCATCAGTTTTACTTGATGAAAATAAACAAATAATTTGTATTGAAAATAAATCAAAAGATTAAAATTTTTAAATTGATAAAATTAAAAAATTAGAATTTATTTTGTTACAATGGTCAAACCCTATAGTTTTTTTTTTATTTGTTTATAATTTCTCTTAATTTTCTTAATACAATTTTTCTGTTCATATTGTACTTGAGTTTGACTCACCACAAACAAATAATCAAACTCAATAAAAAGCCAACATAAATTTATAATTGATCCCATCAAAGTTTTTCTTAATTATAATTAATATTTTGAAAGTTGAAACCGTGACACATAGGTTAATGATTTTTTCATTATTTTGTTTCTTTCTTATTTTAGGTTATTGCACATTCATCGTAACTAACATGAAAAATAGGATGAAACATCATGAAACTTACCTTACCTCCAAGGGATTTTGTTTGGAAAATGTGAAGGACATTATTTCTTCATTTGATTAGCATGAAAAATAAACGCAAGAATAAAGTATAATTAAAAAAAAAATAAGAAAGATTTTAACCTTTGGATGTGATTATCCTTCATCTTGGGCCTTGTTTGGCATGTAATAGTTTTAATTTAAAAGTTAAAAAGTTATTAAAAAAAAACCAAAAAACCTATAACCCAATGGCAGAGCTAAAAAATTAAATCAGATGGGGCACTTATTAATTATAACATTAAAAGTTTTTACAAAAATATTTCACATAAATTTTTATGATTGACTTCAAGAAAGATAATATATATATTATTTGTAATTAATATATCATGGACAATATAAAAAAAAACATGGAATAAGTTTTAAAATAAATTATATAATGATAAATTAAATTTTTATACAAAATTTTAATAAAAATTGAATATAATAATAATACTACGTCATCATTGACATATGATATCACAAACCAATAGTAAAGAAGCACATAAAGAATGAACCCCACATGTCAAATGTAACTAACAATTCAATAAATTTTAAATTTTCATTGAAATTAATTATAATTGTATGTCAATAATGATAAACATTACTATTGTAATGAAAATTTCAAAAATAATAATACGATTTATCGTAATATCTTTATTTTCAATAAAATAATAAAAAAACAATCATTATTATTCTTATAATTTTAAAAATGTCATTGATATTTCACTCTAAATAATATTTTATAATTTTTTTATTTAAAATATTTTTTTATGTTTACAAAATAAAAAATTATACCAAAACCCAGAGGGGGCACGTGACCTCCCTAGACTTGTTGTGGCTCTGCCACTACTATAACCTATACCAAAAAATTAAAAATTATATTTTCTCTTTACTTTTTACACATATTTTCATAAAAAAATTAAAAAGTCATTCCAAACATACTAATTTTTTTATGTTATATTTTAGTTAAAAAGTCAAAAAGTTACTAAAATAGTCTATTTCCAAACGATGCCTTATTGTTCATTTTTTTACCATCTCAAAAATAATAATAATTGTTAGACTTATTTATTTTGATGCTTTATTTAATTATGTTTTAATTTATTTGAAAGAGAAAAATAGAATCCAAAATTTATTTTGATGATTTATTTAATTATATTTTAATCAAAATTTATTTTGATGATTTATTTGAAAGAGAAAAATAGAATCAAAATTTATTTTATCCCATTATTTCTCACCTAAACCTTTATCTTAAATGTTGTTAGAATATATTTAATATTTGATTAAATCAAGAGTTCAAACAGCTTAAAACAAAGGTTCAAACAGCCTAGCACTGCAGCAGGTCAAAAGGTTCAAGTGAAAAATATTCAAATTAGTAATGATGGAAGTAAAACGGCTATAAAAATTCAAAAAGCCAAAAGGTTCGAGTAGAAGATATTTAAATTTGTAATGATGAAGTGGAAGATATTCAAATTGGTAATGATGGAAGTATAACGGCTATAAATTCAAATGACTACAACAGCTATAAACGGCTATAAATTCAAATGAATATAACGACTATAAACGGCTATAATTTTCATTATATATACCAAAGTCTCTAATATAAACAAGTTACAAAAAAACTGAAAATATTCTTTGATTTATAATCACTCACATCTATTCTTAGAAATTATGCACTGAGCCTTATAGCTTTAAACCCATATTTCCTGTGTGAGATTTACAGAAAAATCAAAGTTTCATTTTATATATCTATCTTTGAGAGATATTTATTGTAAACTTTCTTTGAAAGCAAAAATATCATTTCATCTTGTAAAAGTGTTACAAACACTTTATTCTTGAAATCTTGAGAGTGATTATGAATCACCTAAGATTTACAAGGGTTTGGGCTTGTGAGGTCTGTATAAAATTCGTAGAGAATTGCTCCATTTGTAAAGAAGTTTCTAGCACCCCTGTGAAGTTAGAAGATAGTGAAAAATCTCAAGTGAAGCTTGAGGAGTGGACGTAGGCCGAGTTGAAGCCGAACCACTATAAATTTGTTTGCCTCTCTCTCTCTTATCTCTTTATTTTATTTTAAATTGGCATAGCTATATTTCACATTTTTATTGTGTTAAAATTATTAACTGACATAGTTGTTAAGATACTTGTTTTAATTATTTTTATTTCATTAATTATATTTATCTATTGTAGTAGTCATAATTTTTATTAGGGTATTATTAATTTTAATTGTAAAAACCTAATTCACCCCCCCTCTTAGGTTATCTTTTGGATAACAATTGGTATCAGAGCCTAAACTCTTGCTTTAGATTTAACCATCTAAGAGTTTCGATCCATGGCAACCTTAACTAGCACTAGCACTATTGAAGGATAAGTCACCAATAGGCCACAATTATTTGACGGAAACAACTATAGTCATTGGAAAGATAAGATAACCATATACCTACAAGCCACTGATTATGCTATGTGGATTATTGTCACCAAAGATCCAAAAATTCTTACCAAATTAGTAGGCAATATAACTGTACCTAAAACTGAAGATGAATGTGATGAGAGAGATTATAAATTATTGCAAGCCAATGCTAAAGCCAAACTCACCATTATTTGTGGATTAGACTCTAAGGAGTATAATAGAATTTCAAGTTGTGATTTGAAAAAAGAAATGTGGGACAAACTTGAGATAACTTATGAAGGTACAAACCAAGTAAAGGAATCTCGTATTGATATGCTTGTTCATAGTTATGAATTGTTTAAAATGAACTTTGATGAATCTATTTCAAGTATGTTTACTAGATTTACTGAAATTGTAAACTCTTTGAAATCTCTTGGCAAAACTTATACTAACAGTGAGTTGGTAAGAAAAATTCTTAAGTGTTTACCAAAGAATTGAGAAGCAAAGGTCACGGTCATTATAGAAGCCAAAAATCTCTCCACACTTGGATTGGATGAGCTTATGGATTCCCTTATGACTCATGAGATCACCATGAAAGGACATGAGGATGTTGAAGACAAAAAGAAAAGCGAAATTACATTCAAAACCTCATCAAATGAAGAAGAACATGAAAACTCTAGCGAGGATGAAAGCTATGTCATGTTTAGTAGAAATCTTAAAAAGCACTTCAAAAAAAAAAAATTTATGGAGGAAGAAGACCTTTCAAGAAAGAGTATAACAAAGATAACAAAAAAGAACCTATAATTTGCTATGAGTGCAAAAATCCTAGACATATGAAGATGGATTGTCCAAAATTGAAGAATCATGGAAAAGATTACAAAAGAAACAAAAAGGCCATGGTAGCAGCTTGGGGAGAAAGTGAAGATGAAAGCTCAAGTGATGAAATTGAAAATGAAGTAGCCAACTTATGTCTCATGGCTCTTGAAGATGAAGACTTTACTCAAGATGAGGTAACTAATCTTTATGAAGAACTTGAAAGTGCATTCTATGAACTATCAAATGAATTTAGAAAGTTTGTGCCAAAAATAATGTGTTAAAGAAATCTGTTGCATCTTTATCTATTAATGTAGAAGAATTAAAGAAAGAAAAAATTATTTTGAAAAATGATTTTGATACTATCTCTAATGAGAAAACTATTTTAAAAAACAATGTTGATGATTTAACAAAAACACTTGAAAATTTTGTAAAAGGTAGAGATAATCTCAACATACTTCTTGGAAATCAAAGATGTGTTTTTGATAAAGCGGGTATTGGATATGACCCTATTAAGATACAAAAGAATCTCAATACAATTTTTAAAAAAGCGCCTCTCATGACACACCCTCATAGTACTTGTCATTATTGTAAAAAGAAAGGCCATTATATATCTTATTGTCCATTCAAAAAGGATTTGAACATGGGAATTAAAAAGATTAGGATTGTTAAGGGATCTAACAAAACTAACCAAGAAGGATCCAAGAAACTATGGGTACCAAAAACCAACACTTGATTGTCATCTTGTAGGTTTGCCTTAAGTCCAAAGCGAAAGAAGGGAAGTGGTACCTTGATAGTGGATGTTCCAGACACATGACCGGAGATAAATCCTTCTTTACTACACTGTCATCCAAAGATGAAGGCCTTGTTATTTTTGGAGACAACAAGAAAGGAAAAATCATCGATATTGGCAGCATCGGTATTTCTCCTAACCCTTCTATTGAAAATGTTTTACTTGTTAATGGACTTAAGCATAACCTACTTAGTATTAGTCAATTATGTGATAAAAGTAATCGAGTTATTTTTAATAAATCACATTGCACAATTGAAAGCACAAATGATCATAAAGCTTTATTCGTTGGTAATCGTCATGATAATGTTTATGTTTTTCATCTTGATGATCTCTGTGCTAGTGATATTAAATGTTTATATGTTAATAATAAAAATAGTTGGTTATGGCATGGAAGACTTAGTCATGCTCATATGGATTTAATTGCTAAACTTTTGAGAAATGATTTAGTCATTGAACTTCCAAAAATTAAATTTGAAAAAGATCATCTTTGTAATGCTTGTCAACAAGGAAAACAACTAAAACATCGTTTAAATCAAAATCTCATATTTCCACAACTAGACCTTTACAACTATTACATATGGATTTATTTAGTCCCTCAAGGACATCTAGTCTAGGTGGTAAACGTTATTGTCTTGTTATTGTTGATGATTATTCAAAATTTACATGAGTTATGTTTTTAGCACACAAAGATGAAATATTTTCTTCTTTCACAAAACTCTGTCGTAGAAGTCAAAATGAAAAAGGCTTTCTTATTACTAATATGTTAATTCATTTTTGAGTCATATCTTTGTAGAATCAATTTTGATGTCATAGCATGTTTTTGAGATGTATACTATCTATATTTTGAATTGTACATTTATGATCTCAAGAATATGCTCAATATGAAAATTCCATGCTTATATGCTTTACATTGGAATATTTGAATGAGTTACGAAATTCGTTAATTATGATCTATTAACAATGTCTAAATGAAAAGAAGTATCATACATTTGTAGAGACATCGCATCTATCTTATTGAATATCTTTTGAATGTGGATTATATTGGCATACATCTCATGAAATGCTTTTGATTGATAAATTATTGAATTAATTGTTTATAACATTCATGTTGTGTTCCACATTAAGTAAAATGTTTTATCATACTTGAGTATGTGGATTGAATTGATGAAAATGCCTCTTGATAATGTTATGTGATTAAATGGGATTGTTGCATTATTTTTTAATAAAACAAAGAGCATAACACTATTTTCTTATGCATATTATGCTATATGCTACAACTTGAAAATTTTGAAAAATTGCATTCTAAACTCTTGTTTCATCATTGAATTATTTTTCACTTTTTAAGTTTGTGATAAGAAGTGATTTGGATTGTATTTTTATTGAATAATAGTGTTTGTTCTATGAATGTTATATTTACACAAATCACATTAGAAAATGATAGCACCAACTTAGGGAGAGAAATCATTTTGCTAACATACTTGTTAAACCCTTTCGACATGAACTCCTCATGAAAGAAAATTGAAGATTGAAAAACCTTCATCTCTTGAACTTAACGTATGCCTCATATACTCTCTTAAGCTTTTAAGGTAAAAATTCTATCTTATATCCTTTGAGCTAATACTGTTATTACTTTAATATAAAAAAGATTGATTATGCTTCATATGATTTGCAATGTATACTCTTTGATGATATTCGTGCGTAAAAATCATGCCTATGCTTAAAATGTGTGCTATATATTCATGATTTTTCTTGACATATGGATTGTTATACCTTGAACATGTTTCATTTTTTGGATTTACATTAGCTCCATGAGATTATATTGAGTTTAACCTATTATGAGCAATACTTGGTATGTGGGTGTTTTTCTGACCACACTGCCAACTCAATATTTAGCTGAAGAGCACTAGCAGAATAGATGGCACCTGTCAAACCTGTAACAGAAAGAGAAGATTCCGGCAGTAGTTCGTCTACTTGGGGGTACTCCGACGATCAAGTCAGTATATCTCTTAAAGATAGCAAAAAAACTTAACTCACTGTTCAGAATACAAATTGCGTACCTTAAACCCATCGGGGGTGCCTTTCTTTTATAGTTAACTCAAGCCCAGTCCCCATAGAAGCCTAGCTTCAATGGACTTTAGCTCAGTGCTTATCCAGGACTCTTCAATAGATAGAGATAAACTTCTTAAGAGCTTTGTCTTTATCCAGGCTAAGTCCCCTCATCATTCTAGGACTCCTGTACCTTATCCGCTTATCTCGGATTTCGATATCTTCGAAGATAACCTCGGCCTTGCCGAGATAACCTCGGCGTCATGACCAGGACACGTGGTACCTCGGCTGACACATCGGTGTCACCTTGGCCACGTGTTGGTACTCAGAAAATATATCCCTACAACTGCCCCCTAGGTTCTATTACCTCGGCATTCTGAGATGATGGGACCTATATCGATACTCCTTGCCAGTACATTAGCTTAGAGATTCCCAGCCAACATGTCTCTTTAAAGATCAAAAATTTCAAGAGCTCCCTCATGCGTATGAGTTATCAAGCATAATACATCAACCGTCTTAACCACGCGTTTTTCCCTTATTGGATCAAAATGCTGCGCTTTGTAAGTCATCTCGCGCTTCGTCTTCGCCTCACGATACGTCATTTTAGGTGTATTAATTGCTTTCTTTTTGCTGCCGTTTCAAGTTTTAACAAAAGCCTCTTTCTTCTTCCGTCTCTTCACTTTACATCATTTCTGAAGCTTTCTCTCTTTCTAGCTTTCTCAAATCCTCCACTGTTCAAACTTCTATAGCTCTGTAACTTGCTCCGTTTACCCCTTCCGGCGTAATTTTCACCGATCTTCCACCTTTGCAACCGTCATCAGACGTTGGCAATCCCCATTCCGGCTTCCCTCTTTCTGGTAAGCCACTGTTCCTTCTGGTTTTATTTCTTGTTGTTCTCCAAGAAGTTTTGCTTCATTATTAATCGCCATTGCTGTTTCACTCAAGTATTTGATTTATAAGTCATGTACCTGAGTGTGTTTATTTCACGACTTTACTCTTTGCCCATGTCTTGAATATGCGCACTATTCACAACTTTTCTGCACTTTTGCCACTGTTCTTGACCTTATACCTTTTGTACTTACAATGTTCTTGATAGTCCATCTTTGTTCTTGATTCTGAAGCGCATTTTTGCTTTTCTGTTTTCCAGATTCGTGCCTTCAATCTTCATTTCCATAGATCTAGGTTTGGGATTTGTTTGTAGAACTCAAAACAATTGTTAGGGAAAATTGAAACGATTCTCCACAGATTCTGTGTATTTTTAAGCTTTAGCCGAGGTCCATAAAACCCTCTAGAAATACACCGTTCTGAAATCCAACCCCTTCAGTTAAGCCGATATCATGGGTATGTGGAAGCATAGGGTAGACACCCCATCCAAGTTAGAGTACTTTAGGCGAGAGTTTGACATCCCGGCCGACATCCATCTGAGGTTGGCTGGGATGATGACTCCATCATGCCTACAACTGATTCTATGCCCTTCCTTGTGGTAGCCTTCATTGAGTGCGGACTTTGGCTTCCACTCAACACCATTTTTTGTGAGATACTTCACTATTATAAGTTGAACCCGATGCAATTTGCCATCAATTCTTATCGAGTCATCGATGGTATCATAGCCTTAGCTAGACAAGAAAACGCTAGGATTACCTTAGCCGATATCCAGTACTGCTACACCATGTGTGGCCTTAAAAAAGATACAGGCTACATTTACTACCTTAAACCGAGGTCCACAAAGTACAAAATTGTTGCCGACCTCCCTGACTCCAACAAGGGAGCTGGGGATGACTATTTCATTACCTCGGGGAACTGGAAGTTCGCTCCAGACGAGGACTTCCATCTCTACTCTCTTCCTTGATCAGTTTTTGTAAAGGGCAATGGTAAGAGCCTTGTGTTCGTACTAACTTGTTTTTAAAGTCTTCAATACTTTGTTTGTTTCTAATGTCTGTTTTTCTTACAGCTCTTCCTCAGCTACCAAAGGGCTTCCGTCAGTCTTTCTTTCCCAGCAAAGACTTGAGGAAACTTTTGGATCTGCCAGTCCACAAACGGAGAGCCCCTCTGGTACTCAATTTCATCCCAACTTACAAATCGGCGCTGCCCGACGTCCCAAAGAAGAAGAAGAAAAGCCAGTCACCTCCTTCTACCATAACTCCTTAAGTTGCCTCCTCATCTCGGCCAGATCAAGGATCGACTTCTGATCCAGTTGAGCAGCCGTCTACCTCGGCTCCATATCTGGTCCCAATATTCCAACGCCATTGACGACGCCGAACAATTTTTGCTACTAAAATGGGCCGCCAAAAAGCAGTCGCTAAGGATCTTTTGGCCAATATTTCGGATTCAGTTGATGCTCAATCAGCACCAACCCAGCCAAAGCCGAAGACAAAAAGGATTAAGAAGGCTCAGCCAAAGGCAACGGTGACTCAGGTTGACACTAAGGACACCTTGCCAATCTCCAAATTGGCTGAAAGCGATAAGTCCCATTCTGCCGCCGAGAAGAGGTCTGCCGAGGCCCAACCATCCGAGTCTAAATGATCAAAGAGGCCGAGGTCATCCGCTACAACCACCTTGAGGTCTCTAAAGCATGATTCCCCTTGGGCCCCCCAAATCACACTGGAGGATAAGCCAGTTAAGGCTAGTGACAGTACCGACGACATTAATCTTGCCGTCGCCCTTAGTACCGCTCTGCTCTTTCCTGGCGATCTCGACCGAAACGCTGAGATGAGCGAATATGAGAACTATGCTCTGATGCTCCAGCGCTCCGTTCAGGTAAGTCTCTTTATTTGGTCATTTTTCTTCCTTTCTCTTCATTTCATACTTATAATATTTTCTAATAACTTCTGTTCACTCTCAGGCCATCCAGCATGCTCATTCTTTTTCAGTGCAAGCCTTTGAGAATCGGCAGGAGCTGGCCGACAAGAAGAAGGAGGCTGCTAGTCTGCAAAAGACTAATAAAAACTTGCAATCAAAGATGAAGACCTTGGAGGATCAAGCCGAGGCTGCTATCAAAGCTCAAAATGACGCTGAAGAAAAGACGGAATCCGTTGAGGCCATCAAGAAGGTTCTTGAGGCCGAAAAGAGAGAGGCTGAGGAAAAGACGGCCTAGGCCTAAAAAGAACTGCAAGAAGCCTTGGCCACGAAGGACGCCGAGCTCAAGGCAGCCGATGAGAAGGGCTACAATGAGGGGGTGGCCGATGTCACAGCTGACTATGAAAGGCAAGTGAAGCAGGCATGCAATAAGCGTTTCACCCTTGGTTGGATATCTCTTCTAAAAAAGCTTAAAGTCCCCAAGGACTCGTCCCTCAGGAACGCCAACGCCATTCCTCTTCCATTCCCTCCAACTCCAACTCAATCCGACGATGAATTTGAGTCTGAGGAGGAGACCTTGGTGAGGAAATCAAAAGAGGCTGTTGGGACCAAGTCCCCTTCTCTGAATGAGCAAGTCCTGGACTTGACTCAAGATGAGAAGCGTGAGGAAGTCCCCAAGGATGCCACTCCTGAGAAGCCGTCATCGGACGTGTCTCTTGCCGATAAGAGCCTCGATCTAACCCTTCAAGAAATTGACGCTGAGCTTGTAGTTGAGAAGGCCGCCGAGATGTCTTCTCAGCAGTCCTCCGAGGTCCAAACCCAGCCTGCTAATGATGCTGAAGAATCTTAATTTCATGTTTTTCTCTTTCTTTGTGCTCTGTACTTTTGTTTTTCTTTTGAAACTGTGTAAGCTCTTCATATTGCCGAAGTGCCTTCTTATAAATACAACTTCTTTCTTTTGAACGTTTATATGTTTGCCTTCTCTTTACTACTCTTGTATGATTTCATACTTAGAATATTTTGCATATCTTTAATATACACTTCAATCTTTGTGCGACCTTCTCGGGGTGACACACCTCGGTTATACAAACTGATGATTTACCTCGGCAAGTATCCAAGAACCTTTCTTAGCATAACCTCGGTTTCAGCCTGTAATTTTTTTCATAAAATTTCAACAAGTGTTTAACCTTAGTCTAACTTCAACTTGTAAACTTTTCTCAAGTTTCAACAAGTGTTAAACATGATCTCGGTTTAACTTCAATTTGTAAACTTTTCTCAAGTTTCAAAAAGTGCTAAACATGATCTCAGTTTAACTTCAACTTGTAAACTTTTCTCAAGTTTCAACAGGTGTTAAACATAATCTCGGTTTAACTTCAACTTGTAAACTTTTCTCAAGTTTCAACAGGTGTTAAACATGAGCTCGGTTTAACTTCAACTTGTAAACTTTTCTCAAGTTTCAACAAGTGTTAAACATGATCTCGGTTTAACTTTAACTTGTAAACTTTTCTCAAGTTTCAACAGGTGTTAAACATGATCTCGGTTTAACTTTTCTCAAGTTTCAACAAGTGTTAAAACCATTTTTCTTCTCTTTGCCCCCTAATGTGAACCTAAGTTCCACTTGGGTTCTCATTATACATGTATTCAAGAAACAACGTTATGTATCTTTATCAGTCACAAAAAAATCAAGTTTTATTTATTACTTCGGCTAATAACAAAGAATAAGAAATTTTATGATAAAAAAAACTTGAGATTGCAAGTATTCCAGGGCCTTGGCAACTCTTTGCCCTCATCTTCGGCTAAGCCCGAGCCGAGAAAAAAGAAGCGTTCTTCATCCCACTCCTGGACGGGAATTTTTTTTTTTTTTTCAGTGCTTCTTCGCTCTTCTTGGCTGGCTTCTTGCCGACGTCCTCTAGGACTTCCACGTCCTCATTTTTCAATCTCTGCCTTTTTTGGTTCTTGTATGCTGCAGGTGGATTTCATTGCTGCCATGGAGCAATTCTTTGCCTGCAGCTGATCTCCTCTGACCTCCTCTATCCCATCTTCTATTGGGAACCGCAATAGTTGATGCAACGTTGAGGGAACGACTCCCATTACATGCAACCATGGCCTTCCCAAGATAATATTGTAAGGGGAGGGTGTATCGATTACAGTGAACTCTGTCTTTATTCACCTCGTGCCGGCCTACACATCTAGGCTTACTGCCCCCAGTGGCCATGTCGGCGTTCCATTGAACCCCACCATTGGGCCATTAGATTGTTCCATATCGTTTGGGTGAAGGCCAAGCTCCTTGTAACATCTCACATACATGGTGTCACAAGAGCTGCCTTGGTCAATGAGGATGCGCTTCACTTGGCACTCCCTAACCTGAAGGGATACTACCAAGGCATCGTTGTGCGGATGTTGGACCATCTCTAGGTCGGCTTCAGTAAAGGACAGTACTGGTCCCTGGTATTCCTTGGCCCAAGGTCTTTTCTCCCTTACTTGGTACACATGCTATAAGTGCCTCACCTTTTGGGTCTCCTCCCGTATTTCGTTTTCGCTCACCTTTGAGTGAATTACATTAATTACTCGAGGTTTTCCTGCCTGCGGCTGTTGTGCTGGGAAATGTGGAGCTGTCGATGCTTGAGGCAGTCTTGCCTGTTCTTCCCTTGTCTTGGCCTCATTTACGAGGTCCCTCAAATGGCCTTGCCTTACCAGGTCTTCCAGGTGTGCCTTCAGGGCTTTGCAACCCTGGGTCATATGCCCATCTTCGTAATGGTAAGCACAACGCTTACCAAGGCTTCGTCCCATAAATTCTCCTGGCACCCTAGCTGGTGCTTTGAAATAGGGCTGTGATCGGATTTTGTCCAGCACTTTGTGAATTGGGATTCGGAACACCGTTGTGACTGCCTGCGTAGCCCTTAGTCCTACCTCTTGCTTATTGGATCCATTGTTACCTCGGCCTCGCTTCGGCGAGCCGTTCCTCTTCTCTTGCTTTGTCTCCTTGGCTTCTGATGTATCTTCCTCGGCTTTAGCATACTTCTCAATTCTGGCCATGAGCTTTTCCATGCTTTTTGGCAATGTTTTTGCCAGTGATTTTCGGAGTAGGCAGCTATCTTTCAGGCCGTTTTTAAATGACACGACGGCCACTTCTTGGTTGCATTCTGGTATTCGGTTGAACACCTCGTAATACCTCTTGGCGTAGGCTCTCAGGCTTTCGTCATCGCCAATCTTTAAAGCCATTAGGGCGTCTACCCTTAAGGGTTGTAGTTTTTTTGTCATGAACCTGGCCACAAACATCTCGGCCAGGCCTTCCCAGGTCTTCACACTTTCTTTCAGCAGTTTATGAAACCAATCCGATGCAATCTCTTCGAATGATGAGGGGAGCACTTTGTAGAGCAACGGCTCGTTCCTAGTGTACAACGCCATCGTGTTCAGGTATAATCCGACGTGAAAGTTGAGGTCCGACTTCCCATCGTATATCTAGAACCTCAGCATACTGAATCTCTTCGGAACCTCAACTTTGTCTAGCTCTACCGAGAATGGTGTTCTCAATTTAATAGTTGAGGTTTCCTCAGCATGATCTTGCTTCCTTTTGAGGTAATCTCTCAAGTCTTCTTCTTTGGTCCGGCCAGGAGCTCGGTTATCTCCCAACTTCAGTCTTTTCGGCGCACTACTCTCAGCTTTGTTGTGAGCCCTTTTCGACCTTTCTCCATAAGTTGTATCGAAGCATAGCTCCTACCTCTGAACATGCCGATGTTCTCTGGGGTCTGCTTCCTTGGCTCGGTGAGTCCTTCGGGATTCTTCCCTTCTCGACTCTCCTCGTCCGACCTCCCTTGAAGGCTGGTGAGAGTGTTTTTCACTCCTGGTGTGCTGCAGGGCTACTGGGATTGTTTTGTGCCCTCCCTTCTGGGCATTGGCCGCTGGAATCGGCATGTCATGTAGCGGGAATGGTGGCTGCGTGACGTTGTTTTGTATCATGAAATTGACGACCGATTGTAGGTTGGCCAACTTGTTTGCCATCTCTTTCACTTCTTTATCCCTCCGCAGGCATCTATTCTTCCATACTTGGAGGTTGTCCTCGTTGTAATATCCGCTTCGATTCGATTTCTTTGGTACGTCGCCCTCCTGGCCGACGTCTTTCTTGCCAAGATTCTGACCCTGAGTCTCCTCGTTGCAACCATCTTCCTCTATGCTAAGGTCAACGTGTTTACCGTTCCCAGCAGGGATTTCGTCCCCAACCTTTTCTTTATGTCCGTCGTTTGCCATCTATCCTCCTTTCTTTCCCACAGACGGCGCCAAATTGTGTGGGTGTTTTTCTGACCACACTGCCAACTCAGTATTCAGCTGGAGAGCACTGGCAGAATAGATGGCACCTGTCAGACCTGTAACAGAAAGAGAAGATTCCAGCGGTAGTTCGTCTACCTGGGGGTACTCCGACGATCAGGTTAGTATATCTCTCAAAGATAGCAAAAAAGCTTAACTCACTGTTCAGAATATAAATTGCGTACCTTAGACTCATCGGGGGTGCCTTTCTTTTATAGTTAACTCAATCCCAGTCCCCATAGAAGCCTAGCTTCAATGGACTTTAGCTCAGTGCTTATCCAGGATTCTTCAATAGATAGAGATAAACTTCCTAAGAGCTTTATCTTTATCCAGGCTAAGTTCTCTCCTCATTCTTGGACTCCTGTACCTTATCCCCTTATCTCGGATTCCGATATCTTCGGAGATAACCTCGGCCTTGCCGAGATAACTTTGGCGTCATGACCAGGACACGTGGCATCTCGACTGACACGTCGGTGTCACCTTGGCCACGTGTTGATACTCAGAAATTATATCCCCACACTTGGTATTCTATATAATGCTTGAGTTATGATTGTTAAATCTTCTAGATTACATATTGGTATCCTTGGTAGATTCCATGTTGGTATCATTTTGGCATCCTTATTGGTAACATTTGGCATCATATTTGATATTATTGAGGAGAACATTTCAGTTATAAGCTTTTATTGTTCATATCTCCTATTGATTTTACCAAATGAAACAAGGAGAAGAATTTAAACTTGATTAGTTTTAAACTGTGTAATTTTTTTTTGGGTTCTGCATCTTGAAGTAAAATTAACTTTGCATATATTGATTTTTTTTAAACCCTAATGTATTTTTTTTACATTACCATTCCAGCAACACCAACGTCCCATTAAATTTAATTTCTGCTGGTATTATTTTATTTTAATTTTTTTATTTTTTTATTTAGCTATTAGGCTTAATTTCTTTTATTTTTATTTTTTTCTCATTATTATTTTTTGTTTGGACTTAACTTTGTTAGTTTTTTTGCTTTTTAATTTCATTTTTCAGTACTCAAGTATAAAAACAAAAACAAATCAAAATACAAATATTTGCATAAAAAAAAAAAAAATACCCTTCATTTTTTTACAGTCACACGCCGATCAAAATTAATATTAAAAAAAAAAAAACCTTCATTTTTTTGCGGCCTTACGCTGATCTTACTTACTCGCCTCTTCCATCGTTTTCTTCTTCTTTTTATCACCTTGGGCAACCCTTGATGCCCCTGCCTCCGTGCTTTCATCGAGAGCGACGACTCCCCGCTGATTATCAAAGGCTAAGAACGACGTTGCTCCAAATCGGGCTATAGAGGTGGTCTTTCATTTAAGCTCTTTATTTTCGACCTTCAGTGCACCTATTTCTGCTCGCGCATCCTTGTACATGCGTTGGAGCAGAGAGAGTTGGGCGCCGACCTGATGGAGCTCACTCGTCCTGTTCTGCAATCGGTGAGCTAATTTTGTGACTGCAGTCACCGTCTCCATACAGGACATCAGTGTGAAATGATTGGCTTCACTGTCTAATTGAGTTGCCATGATTTGCTCAATCGACATCATAGGAAGGTTAGGCAGAGAAATGACAGGAAGAGTAGGAATAGGGGCACTCGGTCCAACAGAGCTTATGAGATCGTTCAGGTCCGGAAACAGAGTGAGGGGACGGGATGGGGAAGCCATGGATTAGAGGTGAGAGGTGTCAAAGAAATGAGTTGCAGAGAAATAGAAGCGAACAGACTGAGGTTTGGCCTCCTCCATTCAATTTCTTTCTCTCTCAATGATGAAAAAGAGATAGCAGAAAGTGAGGTGAAGAAGAAGAAGCAGACGAGTGTGATTAAGAAGAAGGCTGAAACGAAGAGGCTGAAGAGAAGACGATAAGAGGGAGAGAGAGCCGAGGCAGCTGATTGACTGATTGACCCGTCTTGTTTTTGTCGGTTGGCTGACGTAAAAGTGAGGACACGTGTTCGACGTGATTTTCGACGAACAAAAAAGGAGACACGGGCAAATCTTATATATATATATATGTTTTGATTCTCTATTTTTTGATGCCATTTATCTCTATCATTTTTCTCCTCCTCCTCTAGATTCTAACCCATGATTTCCTTTTGATAATGTCACAGGGGGAGAAATTATATGATGTTATGTATTATGGTATTATTTTCAAATTATGGTATTATTTGAAAACTAATCTGATGATTATATATTTATAATTTGATATCTTAGTCTCATATCATGTCTTCAATTAAAGCTTATTTATTACACATGTGCTAACCTATGTATTTAGAAATGAATTCAGGGAGCATTACTTGAGGGGGAGCCTTTTTTACTCCCAAATCAAATCAAAACATCATTATGTGCCGTCATCAAAAAGGAGGAGATTGTTAGACTTATTTATTTTGATGATTTATTTAATTATGTTTTAATTTATTTAAAGAGAAAAATAAAATCCAAAATTTATTTTGATGATTTATTTAATTATATTTTAATCAAAATTTATTTTGATGATTTATTTGAAAGAGAAAAATAGAATCAAAATTTATTTTGTCCCATTATTTTTCACCTAAACCTTTATTCTAAATGTTGTTAGAATGTATTTAATATTTGATTAAATCAGGAGTTCAAACAGCTCAAAACAGAGGTTCAAATAGCCTAGCACAGCAGCAGGCCAAAAGGTTCAAAAGGTTCAAGTGAAAGATATTCAAATTAGTAATGATGGAAGTAAAACGGCTATAAAGGTTCAAAAAGCCAAAAGGTTCAAGTGGAAGATATTCAAATTTGTAATGATGAAGTGAAAGATATTCAAATTAGTAATGATGGAAGTACAACGGCTATAAATTCAAATGATTACAACGGCTATAAACGGCTATAAATTCAAATGAATACAATGACTATAAACAACTATAATTTTCATTATATATACCAAAGCCTCTAATGTAAACAAGTTACAAAAAACTTGAAAATATTCTTTGATCTATAATCACTCACATCTATTCTAAAAAATTATACACTGAGCCTTATAGCTTTAAGCACATCTTTCATGTGTGAGATTTACAGAAAAATCAAAATTTCATTATATATATATATATATATCTCCCTGAGAGATATTTATTGTAAGCTTTCTTTGAAAGCAAAAATATCATTTCATCTTATAAAAGTGTTGCAAACACTGTATTCTTGAAATTTTGAGAGTGATTGTGAGTCACCTAAGATTTGCAAAAGTTTGAGCTTGTGAAGTTTGTGTAAAATCCGTGGAGGATTGCTCTATTTGTAAAGAAGTTCCTAGCACCCTTGTGAAGCTAAAAGATAGTGAAAAATCTCAAGTGAAGCTTGAGGAGTGGATGTAGGCCGAGTTGAAGCCGAACCACTATAAATTTGTTTGCCTCTCTCTCCCTTATCTCTTTATTTTATTTTCAATTGCCATAGCTATATTTCACATTTTTACTGTGCTAAAATCATTAACTGACATAGTTGTTAAGATACTTGTTTTAATTATTTTTATTTCATTAATTATATTTATCTATTGTGCTAGTCATAATTTTTATTAAGGTATCATTAATTTTAATTGTAAAAACATAATTCACCCCTCCTCCCTTTTAGGTTGTTTTTTGGATAACAATAATAAATAATTGTTCATTTAAATTGGAGATAATTAATATACCAATGAAATTAATTTTTCCTTTTCTTTTGTGTTTTTCTTCATTTTCCAAATACCAGTTATAGGGTAGCATTAGTTAGGTTGCTCATTTTTAATGAAAAACATCTCTAAAGAGAAATGTTATGTATTCCAAATATTCTGTCAAATATTCTACCAAACCTCTCACATGGGGTGAGACTCACACAAATCCACATATGTGTGGATCCCACACCCATGTGAGAGGTTTGATAGAATATTTGGGTCCCTAGCATAACTCATCTCTAAAATATGTAATTTTGAGGTTTTGGATTGATAAGTTGCTTTAGTTATTTAGAGGAACTAGAATGCTACTCTTTATTTTTTTTTATTAGAATTACAAAAAAGTAATACTTTTCATTTTACTTAACTATATATATATATATATATTTTTGTGGGAAATTTGGCAAAAACTCCTTCATTAGACCCTTCTTTGGTGAAAATGGCAATCCATAAAATTTTCCTTCATAAGCTCCTTCACTTGGAGTCTCATATGTGATTAAGGATACAAAAATATTTTTCTATTTCCTTTTGGACAATCTTGCATTTCTATGTATGTGTGTGTGTGTGTATGTGTGTTTGTGTGTGTGTGTGTGTGTGTGAGGAAGTTACTGACGACAAAGGTGTTCACATGTCAAGCAACCAATTAGTTTTGTCGATTTAGAGCATCACTCTGAACATTCTGTTCTTTTTTTGGAGCATCACTCTGAACATTCTGTTCTTTTCTTCTTCTTTTTTTTGACTTTGTTTCACAAAGAGAGAGAGAGGAGGTTTACGCAATTGAAAATAAAAAGTTCAAAAAATTAAGGGTACAACATATGTGAGTTGTAGACAAGTAGAGATAGCAAAGTGTAGCACTGTGGAGAGAGGGTTTACACAATTGCAAATAGAAAGTTCAAAAAATTGAGAGTATGACATATGTGAGTTGTAGACAAGCAGAGATAGCAACGTGTAGCACTGTGGAGAGAGGGTTTACGCAATTGCAAATAGAAAGTTCAAAAAATTGAGAGTATAACATATGTGAGTTGTAGACAAGCAGAGATAGCAAAGTGTGGCACTACGGAGACAGGGTTTGCGCAATTGCAAATAGAAAGTTCAAAAAATTGAGAGTATAACATATGTGAATTGTAGACAAGCAGAGGTAGCAAAGTGTAGTACTGTGGAGAGTGCTTCCCTCTGTCTCTCTCTCTCTAAAACTCACCACTCTCTACGAAAGGTTTTTCTGCAAAATTGTTGGAGGAGTGAAGAAGAATCAACCATGAATAGCCATAACAATCCGAACTCTTTTGACGAGGAAAAAGTCGATCCATTTTCTCTGTGATCGAGTATTCTACGAGTATGGGCTTTAATTTCTAGTAGTAGTGTGAGTTCATATGTAGGAAGAGTCTTACTCTATTTTTATTGTTGATGCCCTATTTAGAACAGACAGTAAAATGTTACTGTCAATCAAAGTAATACTTTACTGTGAAAAAAAGTAACATGTTACTGTTTAGATAATTTTTTAAAAAAAAAAAAAAATTCATAGTCAACCATGATCTTATTTGATAAATCTTGATAAGAAGATTCTAAAAATACTAATTATTTTATTAAAAATCGACTTCTAAATCAAAAGTTATATCATTTTAAAATTTAAAATATTAAATTAGTCACCAAGGATATTTTCGTAATAGTGGTGTGTGTTGAATTTTTCAAGAAATTTTTTTTGTACTTATCCTTAATACATTAAAATTTTATTATGAGAGAAGTTTGACTAAATCCCTCTTTCTATTTACATGCTCGAACAATGCTTTTTTACTTTATTTATTTATACACAAACTGTTTAAAGGGTTAGTTTGGAATTTATTTATTTATTTTTGGTTAAAATAGCTTGTAGTATAACTAATCTATTGAAGAGAATAAAATATGACCACACTAATTATAATAGGCAACAAGTTTCTCTTAAAAAGGCTATTAAAAATGTTTGCGATGAGCATAATGTCTAAAAAATATGATTGGTTAATAATTAGAAAAAAAATATGGGAGAGAAACTTATTTTATATATTCTAATTGATTGTCATATTATTAAATTTAAAAAATATTCCTAATTTTTTAATTAGAATAACAATGTCCTATTTTCTATCGTGGATGTCTCCTTTCTTTTTACGTTTTTAATACATTGCAGTAAACAATGAGATATGCCAATGAAAATAAGATCGAAAAAAGAGTTCTAAGATCTTAAAATTAAACTCCTTTCAATTATCTTGAAATTAAACTCTTTTCAATTATCTAGAAAATTTGGATTTTTCTTTTAAAAAACTGAAATAATCATTTTTCATAAATAAACTCTTGTTTTGGGCAAGGTTTTCCCTTTGGATGATAATTTTTTTCCATTTTTTTGTTCAAATTATCTCATTATTATTGTATAAATTGTCTTTATACATATATATCTCACTTAATAATTTTAAAATAATGAATCAAATAGGGTGGAGGCTAATCTTGTGTCAGACAAAGTATGTGCCTAACAACTTCCCAGTTTGTTACGTTCATTAATAATGGTGGTCTAGTCTCTTACCTATGGTATTATCATGAAATTTTTTGCTTTAAAATCAAGTGATGGCTCGAGTTTTGAAATTTTAGTCATTTAAGCTATGTGAGGATCGAATAAAGATCCATAAATATTGTAGATCTATTAAGCTGTCAAATACCTTGTATATGTGGAGTATGGAGTTATTATCAGTATTCTAATAATTTTATGCTAGTGTTTTACCCTCTCAATAGCAATGATTATGAATTTACATGGCTATGAAGAGAGAGATTTGGACACTGAAAGGTTGATTTATGAGTTACATATTTCTGCACGAGATAAATTTAGTAAAATTAGAGTTGCTTGCTTGTTGAAGGGGATTTCGTGACTTCATTTATTTATCAAATATATGAAACAAATATAAGTACATAATGTAACAATAATTAACATAACAACTCACTTTTGTCCCTAAAAAAATTAAAAATAAAAAAAAAGGGAAAAAAAAGGATAAATAATGTAAACACAAATATACCAACCAAGCAGTAACTGGTGTGTGTAATTCCTAGAATTATTTCTATTGGGTTACATAATTTGAACTAGTAACTTTATTTCTTCTTGTCTTTGATCTTTTAAATGGTAGAAAAGATTGCGCCATCTTTTCCTACACTGTCGTCTTCGGTGTTAGAATTACACTAGTTTTATCCCTGTTTGACATTTTTCTCAACTCTCTCTCTCTCTATGAATTGTATGTTGCGTTTTGCTGTGGTGCCTCTGGAGATGGAATGATGGGGATATCTATAGGTGCGGAATTCTTTTTTTTTCTCTTAGACTTTTCATTGGCTTGATTGTGTGTGTGGGTGTGGCTATGGGTGTGGGTGTGTGTTTGTGAAACCAAGCTGAAAGAACTATGCCAATGTGTATGTGTTTGACCAAGTTAATAGGTCTATCTATTGTATCAGTTTGTGTTTTTGAGAAAACTTTTTTTTTTTTTTTTTTTTTTTTTTTGGGGGGGGGGGGGGGGGGGGTTGCTATAAAATAATATCATATTAATGAAAAAATTTAAGATTTTAATTATTAATATTTATAAAATTTATCATTAATTTATTTTTATTTTTTAAAATTTTATGAGAGAGCTAGTTGAAAGACCCACCTCGGTGTGGGTGTGGGTGTCTTAGGTGACTCCATTTCTTGACAACAAAGAAATAACAAAACTCAAGAAAGATACCTTGCCAACATGAATTTTTAATGAATAGTAATACTTTTAACAGAAAAATTGTAGGGTTTGATTTTGTAATATTAGAGTGGGTTATATCCCTCTAAATTGATCCTATGTATCCTTTTTTTCATTCTTTTCTTTTTTTTTAATAAAACTTTTTTTTGGTGAGCAAAAGAAAAATATTAACAGAAAAATTAATACAAAATCATGTAAAATTTTGAAATGTGTTCACTTTAAAAAGTAGATGTCCATATGATGTGTGATAGTGTGTGGAGGTGTGGATTTGTGAAGCCGAGAGTTAACTGACCTTAGTCAATGTGGCCTACCTTGTTTGTTTGAGAAGCCTAGTTGAAAGGCCCACCTCTGTGTTAGTAGTGTTTGATGAGATAGAAGCCCATTTAAAATGGATCTTTTAAATGAGCTTCAATAAAGAAAATGACACCTTACTTACCTGGTCAATATGAATTTTCCGCAAGTAATTAAATAATATTCAAAATAATATAATAAATTTTAATTTTACCACTTTAAGATAAAATGTCTATTATGTTGGCTTGCATGTTCAAAAGAGTAATAATATACAAAAATAAATAAATAAATAATTGTATAAAAAATTTATACAAAATTATATGACTTCTTGTGGCAGTTTCATTTCCAATCAAGAAATCATCTATTTTAAAAAATGTCACTAACATATTGTTTTGGTTATGTTTATTTTATAAATTTTTATTTATAAATTATTTTTCCTTTTAAACTATTATAATAACATTATTTTTGGCCTGGTTTGGCATATCCCAGATAATCTAAAAATTCAAAAAGTTATTAAAAAAGTTAAAAAATTATCATTATTCACCAAAATAAATAAATAATTTTACACAAAAATTATTACAACTCAGTCTGACGTCCCACAAACTTTTGCTGAGTTTTTGAAAAAATTGCACAGGCGGATGCACAAATAACACGGTGTTGTTCGGCCCGTAGGGGCCCATCACGAGTCTCGTTTTGATAATCTGAACTATTCAATATTTTGAACTCGTCGAGTACTATATGTCTGTAAAAAATCACGTTAATCGGATATCGCTAATTACATAATCAAATCATTTTTGTATTAAAAAAAATGGATAGTGTTATATTTAACGGTTGAAAAAAACTAATCCGATCAGATAGTTATCGATATCCGATCAAGGTGATTTTGACAAATATATAGTATTCGACGAGTTCTACACATTGAACGGTTCAGATTATCAAAACAGGACCTATGATGGCCCCAACGGGCCAAACAATACTGTCCAATGCAATGCTCAAAAAGTAAGTAGCAATTTCTTATATCAAATCACTCTGCTTAAACAGTACGGCCGTACTACCTACTCTCTTTAACTTCTCATACACACTAATTTATACAATTTTTTAATACATATTTTTTCGTAAAAAGTAAAAAAATTAACCCAAATAACCTTATTTTTTTTCTCAATTTTTTAATCTAAAAATTTTAAAAATACACTTATTTAAAACATTTCAAATAACCCCTTAGTTTAAAAAAATATGTATTCCATCAAATTGATTGCGTTGCGTGTGAAAACAAAGCCCAAAGAGCCATATTCCATGTGGGTGTTTAGGTTTTATGGACTTTTGAAGCGGAGTTAAAAAGCCCACCTCAGACCGTGAAGCCGATTTAAATGGGAGCTCGTATTTTCTTACAATACTTTTATGTAATAATTTTGTACTGAGAGATCTTGAGGGCGCAGGCAGATCGGAATTTTATTTTAATTATCTAAATCGTTTATTTTATAAAAATTTTAATGTATATAATTTATAAAAAAATATGAAATTAATCTGATAATTATAATATTTTTATTTTATATATTTGTCTAAAAAAAATAGATAATCTATTTTGAAAAAATATACTTTTTCAATTATTTAAAAATCTATACCAAACAATTTGCAATAGCTTCTAATTTAAATTGACGTGATAAAAACAACTTTAATAAGTTGAAGAACAAATAATCACCATGTTTATTTTTAGTTTTTTGAAAACACTTTTTAAAAAATTTTACTTTCTTATTTTCTGTATTTTTTTTAAACTGATTTTTTTAAATATTTTAAGCAATTTTTTATTAAAAAAATTTTAGACACATCTAACATAAATACACTTAAAAAATATAATTTTCGTGAAAAAAAAATCTTTAAAAAATTCACTAAATACCAAAAATATAAATACAAAAAAAATACGAAAATACAATATATTTTTCGTCTTTTTGTGTATTTATTGATTTTTTAAAATAAAAAAACTTAGTTTTCAGAAAACTAAAACCAAACACACTGAATAATTATCCTAAAATTGACAAAAGAGTGTATTAAGATTTTATTTAGAGCAAATTACACTAATAGTCCTTATTTTTTATCCCTCCTATTATTTTAGTCCATATACTTTCAATTGATTTTTTTAATGTTGACCTTTAATTTTTAATTTTGTGTCAATTTGGTTTGATTGGCAACCCCATTAAGATTTCTTACAAAAAATTTGTTAGACAATTTTCAATGTATCCAATGAAAGATGTTAATGTATACATTTCTACATATATTAGGTATTGATTTCCTAGATATATTAGGTATTGCCATAGTTAAGTCTCTTATACGATACTCTTTCTCATAATTAGACTTTTAGTAAGGTACTCTTTCTGACCCATATATACAGGCTTTCTATTATATAAGCAAATTCATTCAATACAATACATATTATTTCCTCTCTCTCTCTCTCTCTCTCTATACTATTCTAACATGGTATCAGAGCTATAGGTTAAACTCTTGGTGTTCTTTGCCTTACCGTCTGCCGGACTTCAATCTGTTCCGCTGTCATATTTTTCTGTCAATATCGCTTTATGGTAATCTCTTCCTTTGTCTGCCGGTTTATTAACATTTACCCAAGTTATCCCTTGGCGTACCACTTAATCCAAGCCGCCTCCTTTGCGCGCACAATCCAAGTTGGCCCTCTGGCACACAACCTAAACCGTCCTCTTTGGCACACAATTCAAGCGCCCAACCTAAGTGTCACGACCCAAACCCGCCCCTGTAGGTTTAGCGTCGCAACCGGCTAGTAATCCTTAGATTACCTACGGCCTCTGATGATATTAATATAAAATAAGGGGCTAGCGGAAGCAGATGCATAAATATAAATGTCCAATGAGCTGTGTTAACTTATATGAAACAGAATATTTTAAAACTTTATTTACATAACCATAAGTCAACCCTACATTATATTATACCACACACCTTACAGTATCTTAAGTACAGCCAACATAATTAAAATAAGTCTCATGCATAAACAGACTAGATAAAACTTGATCCCAAGATACTTCGGGAACCTCCATGTGAGGCATAAAGGATGGCTGACAACAGAAACACAGTCCCCCACAAAACCTTCGGGCTCGAACTCCAAAATGCTCACCTATAATATATATATACAAACAGTGAGCTAAAGCCCAGTGAATAACATTAAGGTAAAGGGGTTAGTGAACGAATTCCGAACATTTTATACGTATAAAACAGATCATAGCATAATCATAGTCATCTCATATCAGAACATAATAATGGCATACTCCATAGAACATATCACATATCACATAACGTCTTCCGACTAGAGTAACCGGTTCTGGATACCGATTAAACACATATCACCACAATGAAGTGGCTAACGAGATCTCGTAACTGTCAGGGAGCCGCATTTTCATACCGTCCCCCATGACTTGGGACTATCTATGGATGCCATAATAGATTTCAAACATGGATCTTCGTTCACAGGAACATATCTCATTTCTGAAATCATAACTTGATATATCACATTTGGAACATAATTTCATATGAACGTATCTTTACGATAACGTTACTCATCGTGGTTCCGTAGATGGTTAATCACTTCTCGGACGTTGACCTACAATCACAAAATACATAGCACCAACGAATCTTATCACTACTTATTCATGTGGCCAATAGGCTTAGTTTACATCACGTTGGTTCAAGTTTATTCTTATCACATGGCTTAGAACACACACCCTTGCAATCTCTTAGTGTGATTAATACTTGTTACAATGCTCAACTCACATACACACTTGTCATTTAATAACTCGTTACATTCTTTTCTTAGTGTGCGTTTCTAGCCCATAACCTCATTACTATAGCTTAATTAAGGCTTAGGAATGCCTAAGATGCAATGAGGATGTCAAAACATGCCTTGGAACACTTAGACAAAATTTCAGAATTTTAAGTCCTCGCTCGAGCTAAGATTTACTCGCTCGAGCGAGCATGCAAAAATGTGACTGGTCGCCGAAAGACATTCCTTCGCCGAGCGATCTCAGAATGATGCAAACTTCGAGCTCGAAATTTACGCTGAGTGAACTCTTGGTCGCCGAGCGAGAGCACGACTCGAGTGGTCGCCGAGCGAAGCTCTCCTTCGCCGGCGAAGATGCAAAATCTGAAATTTCAGTTGCACCTCCAACTTCAAATTCGACATTCAACCTTTCAAAACTCATCTCTTGGGCCCTAAAACTTGAGATAACCCAGAAAACTTGTAGAATATGAAAGTTTAAAGATCAATTTATAAAATCATGGCCCAAGGTTTGTCAAAACTCACAATTTCAACTTGAATTTCAAGAAGTAAGACATGCATGTGAATTCTTTAAAACTCATGAAACTTGCAATTTGAGCTTCTAAGCCCCATGCATGCAAGAGATCCCTTCCAAACATGAATTTAAGCTTTAAAACATGATGATTCAAACATGTATGCACCAAATAACTCCCAAAACAAGTTAGATGCTCAAAATCAAACTCAATGACAACCTACTATGTAAATGTATACATGCATGAATTAAAACAACAACCAAGCTCCAAATACATGCTCTAATGAGCCCATCTTTTCAAAAACATGATGAATCCATAGCTTTGAACATAATTATAAACATGCATGTAGATTTTTATGAAATTAACTACAAAATGCAAGAATTTATGCATGCATGCATGATTTGAAACTCCACTCCTCATTCTAGGCTCCATTACATGACTAAACCTATAATCTTCATGAATTCAACAATTAAACATAAAATCTACAAGAATTATAGCTTAGGTTCTTACCTAGAGCCCTCAAATTCTCTTGTTCTAGCACAATCCTTGTTTGATTCAAACTCTAGCCTTCAATCTCTCTTGAATTCTCCATCCTCTCTCTAAAATTGCACACACTCTCTCTCAAAGATGTTATCTCAGAATTTTCCACTAGGGAGATGAAAGATGAGCTCAAAATGAGCTAAAGGGGGCTAAAATATGTTTTGTATGGATTTGGCCACTAGGTGGCAAAACGGTAAATAAGTCCAACTCTTTAATTAGCTTATTTAATCTAATTTAATCATACCAAATCACATTTTAATTAAATATACCATAAGGTTCTAAAAATTCCAACTAACATATTGGTGTAACCAATTTCATTTTCGGATGCCGATAAGGCTTTCCATTTTCATTTGAAAGCGGGATTCTAAGCAGATATTTTTACAAGTGACAGATAGATAGCCAATTATCATGCAGATTACATATTAATCCCATAATCCATCTTAATTACTTAATTAACACCCTTAATTACCGATTAATAGCTAATCACGGGTCGGGGTTATTACAGTCTTCCCTTCTTAAAAGAGTTTGGTCCCCAAACTCGAGTTATCTTATATCAGAAAAACAGTTCCACTCCTTACAAGACAGAAACATAATCATATACAGGAGTTAGAGTTCCCATTAACACAAGGTCTTATGCATATTCAGATTTCATTCTAGAACAGATTCAGATACATGCTCATTTTCATATTCTTGCCCAGATCATACATGGATGTCACATTTCTTGCTCAAGCATACGTGGTGCCTTCACTAGCACTAACAGAGCAGAACAAAACACATAAGCGTAACAAAACAGATACTGATTCCTATACGTATAAATGTTCGGATTTCGCACAAGGTCAAACGTGGTACACCCATTAGCTATCAGATCAGGTAGGTCTAAAGACCACAACAGGTAGGTCCGAAGAACACAACAGGTAGGTCTGAAGACCACATACATAGCCATGGTATTGTTACCCCAGGTAAGGGCCATCGGCTACGGTATTCTTACCCCCGAGCAAGGGTCATAAGAGCTAAGGGTGCCACAAAACTTTTCAGAAAATTGGACAGTCATGCAGTATGCGACATACAACATTTCAGAAAGCAAAACTTCTTTCATGACATAGCACATAAATATAGTTGCACACAAGTTTACTGCGTTATTACACGCACTACACATATCAAGCACTTATTGGGGTTATAGGTTATACTAATCTCATTTTCATAAGAAATTTTCCCCCGTTAAGTTACAGAAATTCGATTTATTAATTTCTGAGTCAATCATTCGATCTTTGTTCAATTTGGTTCTCAATTTGGTATTCTATCACCATCAATCCAACTCATTCTGAAGTTATCCGGAATACAAGGTAAGTTCGTACAAGTTGTCAGTAAACGGAATTCCGAAATAACCATTCATATTCTTTCCCCCAGTCTTAGTTTTTGCAGATTCAATCATACTATGTATCGATACAGAAGCGGTCATATTGATTACATATACCCCCGGATAGTCAAAGTTTATAATCAAACCAGTCTGTTGTCAACAGACTCCATTAGTTTTAAAATTCAGTAACACAGAAGTGATCATTCTCTTTGTCAAACAAATTCATGGTCATAACGGTAATTCCGGCGCAATTAAACACATGTCATTATACAGTATTCCCATATCTCCCAAGCATAAAGTACCAGATTTCATAGTCACATAGTCTGTTACTGACGGTTCACATTCTTCCTAAGCGTTCAGGATCAACTCAAATTTTCATTCGATTAATTCCCTTAGCAGCACGGTCCTGTCATTCAGTCATAAGCAATTTACAATCCCCCATAATGTAAGCAAATCATACAGTAGTTCTCAATAAGGATCTTCTCAGATCAAATCAATAAAAGTTCTACCCGATCATCTCAAATAACAGTTCAAGCGTGAGTCATCAAACAGAAGTTCTATCAGTCAAGCAAAGGTCTCATCAAACTACAGTTCTATCAGATTAGATTAGGTAAAGGTTCTTTCCTTGTCACTCCCCGACAAGGTACATCAATTCTATAGTTCATACTCCATTCACTTAGGTGTATAGTCAGTAGTTTTCCAGTTGTTCTAAGTTCCTCAGTTCTCAAATCACAGCAGAGTTATGTATCACAGTAGTTCATATCGAAGAGTTCAGGTCATGTACAATGTTACATTTTCCAAGTAAGTTCACATGTGGTACATAGGTATATAGTTGTTCATATCAAAAGTAGGCATCACATTCGATATAACAATTCCTCAACTGAGTTCATGTAAGCATAAGGTACACAATAGCAAATCATTATACAGAAGTGTCAAATTGGTCATATAGTCATTAAAGCATAGGCTCACAGGTCTAGTCAACAGTCTAGTCAATGTTCAACAATCACAGTCCACCGTTCAAAGGTCATCAACAAATAATCATATCAATCATTCCGAGCAAAGGTATAGTCATATATGTACATGTCCAGAGTCTAACAACCTTTCCAATACAGATTCACGAATTCTATATACAGATGAACACAAAACTGTTTCTCCAGATATGACGATTAAGGCAACAAGTCATAAGTCTACCCAGTCTAGATACAATGTAATTAACCAACATTCCATGCAAAGGTATAGATATATGTGAGTCCAACATGTCCCATATACAGTTAATACCAGTGTGTCTCCATATTTAGCAGTTCAAGCACAGTTCAACGAGTCGGTTACAATAGTTCATATTAACCAGTAGATTTCAAAATGTTCATTAATCATAATTTGATCCCATCAGTTCTAATAGTCTCACAAGCGAGGTCACATATATATATATATATATATACAGATACAAGGCTAGGATCATTTGTCAGTTAGGCATTCGTTCGCAAATTCATAAGCAGAAGTTCATTCTTCCCAACTGACATAGGTTCTCAATTTCAGCAATTCTCTACGTGACTGATTCATATATATAATACGAGATCATGGGTCTAATTATTCGATGATGTCAGTCGAAATATAACGGTTCAATTCTAGTCACGGTCACCCAGATTTCCCAATTACAGTCAATCATATTGCGTTCCCACATTTAACAGTTCTAGCATGGTTCAAATGTTCACACTTAACAGTTCATATTAAATTTTTCACAGTACGGTACAAAGGTTTAACCCGACAAATTCCCACTGTTCCCAAGTTCTAATAATTTCCAAAGCACAGGTAATTCGTTCGGTTCACAAGGTTCAAATAACATAAGTTCATAGTTCTAACAATTCAATTTATCCACTGGTATGTCCACAATCTATATCAAGTTAAGAAACATATGATTCACACACAAATTCCATAAAACAATTACACATGGTTAGGGTAATACCTGCGTTAGTCATTTCGGTGTTCTGAGCATTTTCTGGAACTAGGGTGTAGATTAAGGCTTTTTGTTGTTCGGATAAGTTCGCGAGCAAGATTTAGCCAAGTGCCCTTTCTGACCACATCTAAAACAAGCTCCTGACAGTCAACGACAAATGCCCCAATGTTGTTTCCCACATTCTCTACAGACAGGTATATCATTGTTCACATTGCTCCCATGACCTTCTTTGTTCACAGTTATTGCCCCAAATTTATTATTCATGTTGATTATCGAATTACTTGACATTTCAACTTTTTGTTTCTTCTGTTTTGCTCTTTCGAATTCAGTTGATTTGGCTATTTTCAAAGTTGCTATGTTTGTTTCGGACATTAGGGCTCTATCAAGAACATCCACGTACTTTGGTAATTTTAAGATGCCAACTCGGTCATACACCTCCAAGTCAAGCCCACCTTCAAATTTCCTAGCCTTTTTGTCATCAGTGTCTATCATATGGGGCGCATATCGAGCTAACTCAGTAAATTTGGTTTCATATTCGGCCACAGTCATTTTGCCTTGTTTCAGTTGCATAAACTCAGATACCTTCCTATCTCGGATACATTGGGGAAAATATTTTTCGAAGAAAATTTCTTTAAACCTATCCCATGTCACACCCTCATTATCATTTCGAACTAACATCCACCATCTCCTAGCTTCTTCTTTAAGTGTGAATGTTGCCAACAAAACTTTTTGTGCCTCAGTACACGGAAATACCTCAAATATTTTTTCGGTTTCTAAAACCCAAGCCTCAGCTTTTAACGGTTCAATTCCCCCCAGAAATTCAGGTGGTTTCATCTTATTATATTTCTGTGTCAGTTCTATCATATCATAATTAGCTGGTTCAGGTACACATATTTGCCCTTGTTGCTGTTGTTTCAGATTTTCAGTTAAGGCTTCAACCATTTCCTCTAATCGGCTAATTCTAGCGGCGAAAGATTCAGATTCGTCTACGTTCCTTATTCTTTCCATTGATCTATACAGAAACAGGGTGCCTATCAGTACAAGGGAAGTTCTTACGGATTTTACATTTCATATCATATCAGACATGTTTTCATTTTTGGTTCAATTCGAATACAGTCACATGATTCTTTACTTTCATACATTCGTATTCATACAGATTTTACATTCGGTATTTGAAATTATCAAGACATGTTATTCCATTTAACTCATAGATTCATTTCTTTTCATTTTCAGTTCAAATACGTTCGTATGTTTACACATGATAATGCAATGCCCCTACTTCATTTCTAGGACATCCTATAGCTCATATAGACACGTGTGTGCGGTATAACTCGTGCTCTGATACCACTCTGTCACGACCCAAACCCGCCCTTGTAGGTTTAGCGTCGCAACCGGCCAGTAATCCTTGGATTACCTACGGCCTCTGATGATATTAATATAAAATAAGGGGCTAGCGGAAGCAGATACATAAATATAAATGTCTAATGAGCTGTGTTAACTTATATGAAACAGAATATTTTAAAACTTTATTTACATAACCATAAGTCAACCCTACATTATATTATACCACACACCTTACAGTATCTTAAGTACAGCCAACATAATTAAAATAAGTCTCATGCATAAACAGACTAGATAAAACTTGATCCCAAGATACTTCGGGATCCTCCACGTGAGGCATAAAGGCTGGCTGACAACAGAAACACAGTCCCCCACAAAACCTTCGGGCTCGAACTCCAAAATGCTCACCTATAATATATATATACAAACAGTGAGCTAAAGCCCAGTGAATAACATTAAGGTAAAGGGGTTAGTGAACGAATTCCGAACATTTTATACGTATAAAACAGATCATAGCATAATCATAGTCATCTCATATCAGAACATAATAATGGCATACTCCATAGAACATATCACATATCACATAACGTCTTCCGACTAGAGTAACCGGTTTCGGATACCGATTAAACACATATCACCACAATGAAATGGCTAATGAGATCTCGTAACTGTCATGGACCCGCATTTTCATGCCGTCCCCCATGACTTGGGACTATCTATGGATGCCATAATATATTTCAAACATGGATCTTCGTTCACAGAAACATATCTCATTTCTGAAATCATAACTTGATATATCACATTTGGAACATAATTTCATATGAACGTATCTTTATGATAACGTTACTCACCGTGGTTCCATAGATGGTCAATCACTTCTCGGACGTTGACCTACAATCACAAAATACATAGCACCAACGAATCTTATCACTACTTATTCATGTGGCCAATAGGCTTAGTTTACATCACGTTGGTTCAAGTTTATTCTTATCACATGGCTTAGAACACACACCCTTGCAATCTCTTAGTGTGATTAATACTTGTTACAATGCTCAACTCACACACACACTTGTTATTCAACAACTCGTTACATTCTTTTCTTAGTGTGCGTTTCTAGCCCATAACCTCATTACTATAGCTTAATTAAGGCTTAGGAATGCCTAAGATGCAATGAGGATGTCAAAACATGCCTTGGAACACTTAGACAAAATTTCAGAATTTTAAGTTCTCGCTCGAGCTAAGATTTACTCGCTCGAGCGAGCATGCAAAAATGTGACTGGTCGCTCGAGCGCACATTCCTTCGCTCGAGCGATCTGTAAATGATGCAAACTTCTGGGAGCTCGAAATTTACGCTTGAGCGAACTCTTGGTCGCTCGAGCGGAGAGCACGACCTCAGAGTGGTCGCTCGAGCGAAGATGCAAAATCTGAAATTTCCAGATTGCACCTCCAACTTCAAATTCGACATTCAACCTTTCAAAACTCATCTCTTGGGCCCTAAAACTTGAGATAACCCAGAAAACTTGTAGAATATGAAAGTTTAAAGATCAATTTATAAAATCATGGCCCAAGGTTTGTCAAAACTCACAATTTCAACTTGAATTTCAAGAAGTAAGACATGCATGTGAATTCTTTAAAACTCATGAAACTTGCAATTTGAGCTTCTAAGCCCCATGCATGCAAGAGATCCCTTCCAAACATGAATTTAAGCTTTAAAACATGATGATTCAAACATGTATGCACCAAATAACTCCCAAAACAAGTTAGATGCTCAAAATCAAACTCAATGACAACCTACTATGTAAATGTATACATGCATGAATTAAAACAACAACCAAGCTCCAAATACATGCTCTAATGAGCCCATCTTTTCAAAAACATGATGAATCCATGGCCTTGAACATAATTATAAACATGCATGTAGATTTTTATGAAATTAACTACAAAATGCAAGATTTATGCATGCATGCATGATTTGAAACTCCACTCCTCATTCTAGGCTCCATTACATGACTAAACCTATAATCTTCATTAATTCAACAATTAAACATAAAATCTACAAGCATTATAGCTTAGGTTCTTACCTAGAGCCCTCAAATTCTCTTGTTCTAGCACAATCCTTGTTTGATTCAAACTCTAGCCTTCAATCTCTCTTGAATTCTCCATCCTCTCTCTAAAATTGCACACACACTCTCTCAAAGATGTTATCTCAGAATTTTCCACTAGGGAGATGAAAGATGAGCTCAAAATGAGCTAAAGGGGGCTAAAATATGTTTTGTATGGATTTGGCCACTAGGTGGCAAAACGGTAAATAAGTCCAACTCTTTAATTAACTTATTTAATCTAATTTAATCATACCAAATCACATTTTAATTAAATATACCATAAGGTTCTAAAAATTCCAACTAACATATTGGTGTGACCAATTTCGTTTTCGGATGCCGATAAGGCTTTCCATTTTCATTTGAAAGCGGGATTCTAAGCAGATATTTTTACAAGTGACAGATAGATAGCCAATTATCATGCAGATTACATATTAATCCCATAATCCATCTTAATTACTTAATTAACACCCTTAATTACCGATTAATAGCTAATCACGGGTCGGGGTTATTACACTAAGCTGCTCCCTTTAGCGCACAATCCAAGCTGCTCCCTAGTGCACTCAGTTATCTGTTGCCATCATTGTTCAGCACTACGTCATAAGTTATGTGTGTGCCACGTTTGCTATTTCAACATCTAGCTTCTACATTGGTCCGGCATGAACCCTTCAAACTATCCCGACATTGATTTCGGTTAGCTCCGACATCGGTCCAGCATGACCCTTTCAAATTGTCCCGATATTGATTCCAGTTAGCTCCTACATCAGTCCAGTATGACCCCTTTAAACTATCCCGACATTGATTCCTGTTAGCTCCTACGATGGTCCAGCATGACCTTAATCTGATCTCGGCATTAGTTTTAGCCAATTTCTACAACGATCTAACAAGAACTTAAACTATCCTGACATTAGTATCAGTCCGTTCCTACAATGGTCCAACACGACCATAAACTGTCTCCCAGCATTAGTTCCAGCCTCTAATTTATTTCAAGCGCCCTTGCACTCCCGTTCGGATTTTACAACCTATCTGCCTTTTATTTTATTTAGTTTTAAACTGAAGATGTTTATCCTCCTTGAGTTTGAGGGGAGATGTTAATGTATATATGGTATATATTTCTACATATATTAGGTATTGATTTTCTAGATATATTAGGCATTGCCATTGTAGAGAAGTGGTATAGAAATACTTTTCAAATCCTGGGAGACACTAGTGATCCTCAGTTAGTCACCTGAAAAGATAAAAACACTCCGATCGGAGGTGCCGGAATTAGCACTCTGACGAACAAGTTAGTTCAGACACTCAAGATAGCTTCTTGTCTAAGTTAAGTGGAGTGATTCCTATATACCTACTAAATATGTTGTTCCTGTAATTATATTTGTTTCTCTCGATCCTCGGGGCCAGGGCCTACTTTTTGATCATTGTCCTTTACATTATCTGGCTCCAATACTACACACTTATTCGGCCCAAATAATATATTCGGCACCCCTATTCTCGCCGGATACAGCCGATTATTATCGGTCTTGTATTGCGCGTGCCTTCTGCTTGTCAATAAATTCGGCTCCCACAATTGCCCCCCGAACTCCCTATTGACGGTAGTTAATCGGCGAGTTTGGTCTTGAATCGGAAAAGTCAAAACAGGTCAGGCGGCTTCACGTACCCCAATACAGGTGTCAGAATGCACACGCCTTTTCGCTCATCATTACGCTTTCCCGCCTCAATCGTGCGCTTCGCATTTATTGCGATTTGAAATTTCAATCCTTTCGATTGCACAGTTCGTCAAGTATTCGAGACTCTTAGGCTGCCAGCGGATATCCCTTCTCTGACTCGCGTTTTTTGCAACACTTCTCCGTCTAATCTTTGTAAGTCTTCTTCTCTCTTCTTTACGATCCTATTTTCTGTTCGTTGTTTTAATTTCGGCAAAAACTTGAATCCCTGCGAACATGGCTAAACACTTGAAAGACCTCCTTTCTGAGGGTCGTATTTCCGGATTCCGGAGACATTTTTCCATTCCCGACAACGTCCACTTATCTCTTGTCACAGACAGTACCCTGGATATGGAGAGAGAGGATCAGAACACGATCATCTTCCCTCTATTATCCATAGCGGAGGGCGGAATCCGTTTTTCCCTACACCCGCTGCTTAGGGTCGTCCTTCGCTATTAGGGTCTGATTCCTTCTCAACCCAACGTAAATTTCTTTCGAATCATCATGGAGGTGATCGAGCTGAACCGACGTCTTAGGATCAACCTTGGCATTCCAGCGATTCAGCACTACTACGCTTTGGCCAAATTTTCTGGTCGGCTGGGGCGATACTTTTTGAGGGCCAAAGACATTGACCATCACTTGATAACCATGCTTGCCAGTTCTGGTAAGAGGGTTGATGACGTAATGGTCAATGTCCAAGGCAATTGGGAGTTCGGTGAAGGCGAAGACCGCCTAGATCCTATTCCCAGACGGAAGGGTGATCCAAGTTGCCGCGTAACGCCTTGTGTTTGTTGACTTACCCTTGACTCAGCTTTTTTCCTTAATCACCCCTTGTTCTTTACAGGTAACAGATTGAAGAAGATTCTTCCTTCAACCGACGAGGCAGTCCTAGAGGAGATCAAGTCCGCGCTTAGATACTTCGGCCGTCCAAATGTACAAAAGCAAGAGAGAGCGGCTCATACACTCCTCCGATACGAGCCTACTTATACTACGTTCTGGGCTGCAGAAGGCATTCCAATTCCATCCGGCGATCAACAGCTTTCGGCTCTTATTTTCCCAGCTTCAAGAGCCTGAGGCAAATCGGCCTCGAAGATTCGGATCTGAGGGCAGACTGAACCGGTGGTAGAGGTAGTTGCCGAACCAACTAGAGAGGTTGCTGAGGGGGCCGAAGAGGTTGATGAAGCGATACGCTCGGCGTTTGAGGCTATGGGACTTAACCAGCATTCACCGTCCACTTCGGGTCGAGTAGAGTTTTTGTCCGAAGATATTTTTGCAAATTTAGGGGACCTGCCCAGCGATATTTTTGAAGCTATGGCTGGGGAAAGCCTTACGCAGATGGCGCGAAAGAAAAATGCCGAGCGAATGGCTGCTCGCAAGAAGGCCGATGCCGCCCATTCTGAGCCCACCATTAAAACTTCCATACCCGCTATTGAAGAGACAATTCAGGTCGCTAAGGCCAAAACGGGGGAAGAGGTTGAGGAACAAGTCATTGATGAACGGCTGATTCCGGAGGAGCAGGGCGAAAAGCGTAGTGCCGAGGGAGAGGCTGGGTCAGAAATTAGCCTTTTTTCCAAATGGCCTCGTTTAAAAGAGTCGGACGTGGCTGTGCCTTTTATTGTTCGGCCAAAGATCAAAGATACGCCGATCTCCTCCGATGCTTCAGCCATTGAGGATTCAGCCGTGGCGTTGAGCCTGGCGGCTTCAATTTCCTTGCCGACTGACGTCGCAGCCTTTCTGGTCAATGCACCTCAAATTCTCTTAACTTTGTTTTTATTTAAAGATATCTGATGATCCCAACTTGTGTTGCAGACCGTTGGCAGGATCGCAGCATGATGCCCTCAGTAGAGTTGATCGTTTGCAAGCGGAGGCGTTCGGTCAAAAGAGTAGGGCTGAATTTAAAAGTATGAGAGCCGCGATGGAGAGTACGCGAGCTAAAGCAGAGAAAGAGAGGGCTCACTCAGCTGAACAGTTTCGCTCTGAAGCTGAGAGTAAGGCAAATGCGAGCGAAGAATCGCTTAAGTTAGCCAAGGAGGCGCTTGCCGAGGCGGAGGTCCAGCTAGCGGAGCTCTAAGGTCGCCAAGAAGAAAGCCGATTCTGAAGCTTCTGCGGCATTTGAGGCAGGAAAAAGCGCCGCCTTCACGGAATATGTAGATGAAGTCCCCAAATTCGAGAATCGGGGGTTCAAGCATGGATGGCTCAAAGCCCTTGCTGCCGCTGGAGTCACATTGGCCTTGCCAATTCCCTAAGAGCAGGTGGACGTTGAGCCACTTGTGTCTGACCCCGAGGATTGATCAGGGAGTCATCTCTTTTGATTTTGATGTAAGTTTTTGTTTGGTAGACTTCTGATTTTGATGTACATTTTTGTTTGGTAGACTTCTGATTTTGATGTAAGTTGTTGTTTGGTAGACTTTTGTTGGCTCAAGCTAGTTTTCATGTATAAATTGGTTACTATTTGTGCTCAATTTATTAATGAAAACTGCCTTGGTATTTCTCCACTACTTGTTCACGGTTTGTGAAGTTTATGTTAGTGAAGAATACTTTGCCTTTCGCGAATTTGGATAAAATCATTGCTGTGTTTTAGCTTTCAGAAATTGAATATCCTATGACACTATTGAATTATCATTCATGTGCCGCATAGTGGGTGCTGAGCCGAATTGTTAATGAATCTGCCCTTGCCCCAGGTGGCTCGTGATCATTTGGGCACCGGATGAAACGACCTTAAGATTTGTGAAGTATCGATTCATGGGCCGGCTGGGGTACATAAGCCCAATAGATTGGCGAATCTTCCCTTGCCCCAGGCGGCTCGTGATCATTCGGGCGCCAGATGATACGACCTTAAGATTTGTGAAGGATCGATTCAGGAGCCGGCTGGGGTCCATAAGCGGAACAGATTGATGAATCTGCCCTTGCCCCAGGCGGCTCGTGATCATTCGGGCGCCGGATGAAACAAACCTTAAGATTTGTGAAGTATCGATTCATGGGCTGGCTGGGGTACATAAGCCTAATAGATTGGTGAATTTGCCCTTGCCCCAGGCGACTCGTGATCATTCGGGCGCTGGATGAAACGACCTTAAGATTTGTGAAGTATCGATTCATGGGCCGGCTGGGGTACATAAGCCCAATAGATTGGTGAATCTGCCCTTGCCCCAGGTGACTCATGATTATTCGGGCGCCGGATGAAACGACCTTAAGATTTGTGAAGTATCGATTCATGGGCCGGCTGGGGTACATAAGTCCAATAGATTGGTGAATCTGCCCTTGCTCTAGGCGGCTCGTGATCATTCGGGCGCCAGATGACACGACTTTGGGAACATTGATTGATCTGTCTGCCTTTGCCCCAAGTGGGTCGATCCAGTCGGTGCCAGGCGTTTGAGGTTTTTACAATTAATGAGATGGCCTCGAGGATGCTGCCTCTTTGTAGGATAAATGATTAAAGGTAAAACTTTTATGAGCATAGCAGACAGCTGACTCCAGCGTTTGAGGGTATCGAGTAAATGTCGAACAAACTCTTCTTTAACAGTAGAGGGGAAGCGAAAACGCTGGCTGAGCTAGGTGGAGTCATGAATCGAGGTAGTGACCCTCCGCGCACAGGGAGCAGGAGTTCCAGGGATCGAGAGAGGCGTCAGTCTTCTCGACGTCGAAGCAGGTCACCCAGGCGGGACAAGCAGTCGCAGGGCAGAACTTTCCAATCTCGAGTCGAGAGGGCACCTGAGGTGAATCCACCCCCATTAAGCTTCGCGGTATTTGTGGGGAATAGACCCATGACGGAGGCGAACTCGATCGTACGAGACCCAAATGTAGCGGTCGAGTTTGCTCGACAAATTTTTCCGCCTGAGGTTCAGCAATCGATGGTAGGTCGCCAGGACTACGAAATGTTTCGCGAGGGCATTCATAAGGCGGTGAAGGGGCTGTACACTACCTATGAAATCGGCATGCGGTTGAGCGCTGCCCATCGAGAAATAGAGAAGAATGATGAACGTATTCGAAGTTTGGAGGCCCGCACGGAGGCGGCTGAGCTCGAGTTGAGGAAGACGAAGGCAGCCCAAGCACAACCCGCCGGGCAGGGAAACCCAATCGTGGAAGAGAGGGTTACCAGCCGGCTCATTAGTTCTGTGCTTGCTGATCGTGAGACGGCGAGTATGTTCGTGATGGAGAGCGCGAAGGGAAGGGGCTATGAGAAAGGTTTCCATGAAGGCCGAAGAGTCGGAATCGAGAAGACCAAGGAAAAGCTGGCCGAAGAAGTTTGCCGATGTGAGAATCGTGGATTCAGGCACGGTTGGATCAAGGCATCTTATACCGCAAAAGCTTTTCGGGCGACAAGCATTGAGTCGGCATCACCACTCTATCTCAGTAAACATTTTCCGTTTTCTGCTTTTGAAGTCGAGAAGAGTGATGATGAGGGTGACGCCGCATAGTTATATTTATTGTAAGGCCGAAATGCGGATCACGTTCAAAACTATGTAATTTATTGTTTGTTTTGTTGAATAAATAAAGAAAGACGTTCTGTCACAAATACTTTATTGCAGTTTGTATTTGGCATGTATGTGTTTCGTTTTATTATGTTGGAATGAACGTATAAGCGTTGACCGGCAGGGTCAATCCATATTTCATAGCTGTTTAATCCTGACAGGCTATTGTAACCTGAAGAAGCCGAAAGCCAGTGGGTAGAGTGGCTTTGGCAAATTCAACTCGGCTTGGGGCCTAGATTTTTGGCTAGTGCATGCGCTTCAAAAATTTGTTTGGATAACTATGCCGTGGCGAATGTCAAGCGATGTTTTTCTTATGGAATTAAGTGTTAGCGAAATCACCTCGGGATTGGGGCCTCGAGATCGCTACCAATATTGAAAATAAAAGGAGTGGGCGCTTTGCGCAGATAAGCAATCACCTATGTGAGGTGAGATAAGCGGTGATGTTAGTTAGAGGCTAGAATTCAGTCGAACTTGGTGTTACCATGGATCGCGGCAGAGGATCCATCTGTATGGGAAGTAGGGCGTCCAAAGGTTGGCATGAATCTTCAAGTTGTCGGAGCAGATCACCCTAAAAGGAAAGGCAACGACCGTTGGGTTTATCCCTTCTTGTCCTGGATCTTTACCTTGACATTGTCAATGGTATCAGGGAAGGACTTCCGGGTGACGGGAGTTGATTCGGCGCGGTCGCTTTACCAATGCGTCTTCTCCCTTTTTAGCTTTTCAGATTGGAAATGAGTATTGTAGTGTTGAAATACGAGTTGCGTTTATGTAACAACTGTCTGATTAAATAAAAATTGTAATGCGCAAATGCGAGTTGCGTTTATGTAACAACTATTTGATCGAATAAAAAGTTGTATTTCAAACATTTGCGTCTTATGCTGAATTTTTTTTATTTGCGTCTTGCCTTGACATTGTCAATGATTGAAAAGTTTCGTTTTGTTCGTGCCACAGGGTATTCCAAATCCGGAGGCTTAATCGACCCGAAAGTGTTACGCACCAAAAGCGGCTCCGAATCTGGAGACCTAATATGGCCAATCGTGATATCCACGAAGAGCGCTCCGAATCCGAAAACTTAATCGGCCCTAAGGTGTCATGCACCAAAGGGGGCTCCGAATCCGGAGGCTTAATCGGCCCTAAGGTGTCATGCACCAAAAGCGGCTCCGAATCTGGAGACTTAATGTAGCCAATCGTGATATCCACAAAGGACGCTTCGAATTCGGAGACTTAATCGGCCCTAAGGTGTCATGCACCAAAGAGGTCTTCGAATCCGGAGGCTTAATCGGCCCTAAGGTGTCATGCACCAAAGGCGGCTCTGAATCCGAAAACAATGTAGCCAATCTTGATATCCACGAAGGGCGCTCCAAATCCAGAGACTTAATTGGCCCTAAGGTGTCATGCACCAAAGGGGGCTCCGAATCCGGAGGCTTAATCGGCCCTAAGGTGTCATGCACCAAAGACGACTTCTAATCCAAAGACTTAATGTAGCCAATCGTGATATCTACGAAAGGCGCTCCGAATCCTGAGACTTAATCGGCCCTAAGGTGTCATGCACCAAAGGGGGCTCCGAATCTGGAGGCTTAATCGACCCTAAGGTGTCATGCACCAAAGGGGGCTCCAAATATGAAGACTTAATGTAGCCAATTGTGATATCCACGAAGGGCACTCCGAATCCGGAGACTTAATCGGCCTTAAGGTGTCATGCACCAAAGGGGGCTCCGAATCCGGAGGCTTAATCAGCCTTAAGGTGTCATGCACCAAAGAGGGCTTCAAATCCGGAGACTTAATGTGGCCAATCGTGATATCTACAAAGGGCGCTCCAAATCCGGAGACTTAATCGGCCCTAAGGTGTCATGCACCAAAGGGGGCTCCGAATCGTCATTATGACGAACGACATAATGGGGTTTGTGAGATGAATTTGAACGACAAAGAAAGATGGTTTGCATTGTAGAAGTGAAATTTATAGAAGCATCAAAGCCCACAGGTCGGGTCAGTGATATGGTTTTCATAAAATCGTTGCTTGTGCCGATTGGGGGGAGCCACGAATCTCTTCAATGCCACGGGCTGTCGGGAAGCACACGAGTTGATGATAAGTGCTTGGAATGGCCTTCATAATATGTATCCAGGTTCGCCCCAAGATGACATTATACGGAGAAGGGAGCTTTACAACCAGGAATTCTACTTCGACCGTTCTGGAGCCCGCCCGAACAGGTAGTGTGATCTTCCCTACCGGGTATTCGAGATTCATATTAAAGCCGAATAATGGACGAGGCGCCGGACACAAATCTGACTCATTGATGCCGAGTTTGATGAAAGTTTGGTAATACATAACCTCTGAAGTACTCCCCGTGTCTATGAGAATTCGTTCAATGGTGAACCGGTTTATGCGTAATCTTATGACCAACGGATAAATGTGGGAAGCTGTTGTGCCACTAAGGTCGGAGTCATTGAAAGCAATTGTCGGAGTTTCTTTGGGCCGTTCAGTCGGAATACGTTGCTCTTGGGGGACTGGATGCGATTGAATTGTGTGCATGGTTGGGGGTGCAGGCAGGCTATAGATTACATGGATCACGCCAAGTGGAGGAGAGTCCTGCCTCAAGGCTAGTGCCTTGGTTGGCTTTCCCTGTCTCACATACTGTTGCAGTCGGCCGTCTTGCACCAGTTCTTCCAGGTGATCTTTTAATGCGTAGCAACTCTCTGTTTCATGGCCATGATCTTTGTGATATTCGCACCGCCGATCCCTTCTTCGCGTGTAAGGCGGCCCCACCATCTTTGACGGCCATTTGAAGAATAGAAGGTGTTGGACTTTGGTCATTATTGCAGCGATTGGTTCAGACAACTCTGTGTACTTTTTGTCGGCACGTCTCAAACGTCTGCTGTCGACTTGCAGTTGTTCATTCGTCCGGTGGGGACATTGATCGCTTGATCAGCGAGTATCCCGCATTTTGTCTCGTTTAGCGCGTTGCCGAGGTTTTGGGCTAGGAGGCGGCACAGAACTTATTGGTTGAGCAATTTCAGGGGGGTCGTTTTGTTGGACATTTGGCCGGCCTTTATTCTCAAGGCATCGTCTTCCACCTTGCAATACTCCTCAACTTTCTTCATCAACGCCCAGACTGTTTTGGGGGGTCTTTTGGTCAAAGAACTGCGAAGAGGACTATCAGGATGCAGTCTCATTTTGAAGGTGGTGATGGCCATGGAGTCATTATAAGCGTCGTCGATGAGGTTGAAGCACTCCCAATATCGTGCCGAGTACGCTCTGAGCGTTTCTCCTGACTGAATCTGCATAGCCTAGAGAGTCACTGTTTTTATACCTCGTTGGTGATGAACCCGCCTTGAAGGATTTACGTAATTGATGGAAGCTTTTAATGGAGGCGGCTCCGACTTATACCACCGACTGACTAATGGCCCCGGTCATTGGGAATATTCGGCACATGAGGGCTTCGTTGTTTGCATGCAATGTCATGGCCTGCTTGTAATGACGGATATGATCAGTGGGGTCTGATTTTCCATCGTACAGAGTGAAACGGAGCTTTAAACTTCTTGGGCAGGGCTGCCCTTGCAATCCATCGGACAAAAGGATCGTGCTGGCTATCTTCGTCTGAACTGCTCCTCCTGCGATTGTTCCTTGCATGTAGACTCTTTTCAGAGGAGCTGGAAGTTTCGGATCGTCCCTTCTTGGTGAGCTCCGTGGATAATGAGTTGGAGTCGCTATTGGTATCCTTGGGCCTGGCTCGAAGTCGTTGTCCACCGACCCTCAGAGGTCGTTCGGGATCTTGGCGCATGGCTTCTCTCGATTTTGCGACTTTGAGGGCCAGATCTTGACGGAGACGTTCATTTTTAGCGATCATGTTCTCCAGCCTCTGTTCGTTCTGCTTTGCTTGTTCCATGATTGCCTGCATTGTCTCTTGGCTGAAGTCATTGGTGAATCAAAGTTCAAGGCGCGTCTTGCAGCGATGGTTTCTTTCCCGAGCATATTTGCTGGAGTAAGGTCATCTCCTTGTGCGGTCTCGTCAATGGCTACTAGAGGATCTTCAGTAACGCTTGCCATGGATGTATTCGAGTATTCCCACAGACGGCGCCAATTGTGGAGAAGTGGTTTGGAAATACTCTTCAGATCCCGGGAGACGCTAGTGATCCTCAGCTAGTCACCTGAAAAGATGAAAACACTCTGGTTGGGGGTGCCGGAATTAGCACTCCGACGGACAAGTTAGTTCAGATACTCAAGATAGCTTCTTGTCTAAGTTAAGTGAAGTGATTCTTACATACCTACTAAATATGTTGTTCCTGTATTTATATTTGTTTCTGTCGATCCTCAGGGCCAGGGCCTACTTTTTGATCATTGTCCTTTACATTATCCGGCTCCAATACTACACACTTATTCGGCCCAAATAATATATTCGGCACCCCTATTCTCGCCGGATACAGTCGATTATTATCAGTCTTGTATTGCGCGTGCCTTCTGCCTGTCAATAAATTCGACTCCCACAGCCATAGTTAGGTCTCTTATAGGATATTCTTTCTCATAGTTAGACTTCTAGTATGATACTCTTTCTCGCCTATATATACAGGCATTCTATTGTATAGAACAAATTCATTCAATACAATACATATTATTTCTCCTCTCTATACTATTCTAACAAAAGAATTAAAGAAATGAGAGAAACTATTTTGATTACAAAAATCAAAACAGTATATAAAATAAAATAAAACAATAGATTCTTATTTTGTTACAAAAGCAAAATTAAAATCTAATAACAATAAATAAAACAGAAAGTAAATTAATTACTTACTTTATTAATTTCTCGAACAAAATTTTGATCAAGTCTAGTGTTTAACACTGTGTCCTTAAGACAGATTCGTCCTCTTCACTGTACTTTCAGATTACGGATATTTATCTCTTAGGATAAAATGATCAACAATGAATAGTAGCAGCACTACAAACTATTCGCACAACGAACATACTTTGTGTTTACACTCTTTTTCACAGAAAAATAATACAGCAAAATGCAGAGATTAATAGCAGCAGAGGAGAATGAAATTCAGTGAAAATCCAAATGAGGGACTTGTCTATTTATAGATGCAATGGTGGCTTTTTAGATTTGAATCCAACAGGTATGGTACCTGTTCGGACAGGGTTAAACAAATACAAATCTGTATGGTTTGAATTGAACCGATTTGAATCTGTTCAGACATATATGGAACTTGTACATAAATTTTGAAAAGGTGCAAGCCAAATTTGAATTTTTCTCAAACTGAAATTTGAAAATAAAACTGGACAGATTTTATTTTTCCAAAAAATAAAATAAAAATAAATTCAAATGTTTTTGGCCCAAAAATATAAGTATTAGGCTAGACAAGCCTAACCCAACCTCACACCACGTACCCGCGCCCAGGCTCAATCCACTCGACTGATCGAACGGACGGACGGCGCTCGTGTGTTTGTTTTGGGTCCAATGGATCTAGCCTTTAACCTCCCCTTCTACGAAACTTGAGTGCCTTTTGGGGTCCATCCAAAGTTCCAAACCCATGCCTTAAAAACCCACACAAAGTTTGCCCAACAAATCGATGCGGGACAAACCTTAATTCAAACCTTTATGGAAATTCCCCCAAACATACCATTTTCATGGAGCTTATTTTGGCATCAATTTCCTATTCACCCGATAATGGTTTTGAGTAACCAAATATACTACGTGAATCACAATGCAGCATAGAACACGTTACCACTTAGACCTGCTAACTTTGACACATGGGTCCTACCTAAAAATTAGACTAAAATTTGGGAAAAATTTTGTTTTTTCCCAAAACCATTTCTAACAAAATTATCAATGACTTGATTACGGTTAACTCACTAAATTGATCAAGTTTACATTTTTGCCCCTAAAAACATAGCACATGGTATTCATGTGCCCATTTTCTGTAAAATAATAATAACTTGTAATCAATTAAACCAAATTGAAATAAAGTAAAAAAATTCAAGGTCAAAATCAAATCTATTAAAATTAAAGATATCAAAATAATACAAGGGTCAAACTATAAGAACTATAAATTATAAATTTTTAATTTAAAATAAACTATAACAAAGAAACATGGCTACTATGATTTAGGCAAAGATAGGGGTAATTTGGAAAGCTAGTTAAAAGCTAGCTTTTAGCTTTTAACTCATTTTTGATTATATCACCTATTACATTTTTTACACACAAAAAGACAAAAATACCAACAAAAAAAAAAAAGCACATCAATATGAGTTACATTATATTTTCAATCTATACACTAGATTTCTGTTAAAACTGAGTTTTAAACGGGTAAAATATAGTAGTCTTACCTAATTTTCCGAAACACTATTACTGTGACCTGAGTTTGTGCCACTAGAAATGATAATGGTAGTGAAAGTAGCCCTTTAAGAAAAAGTTAGGGAAAGTTGGTCCAACGTGCCCCCCTCCCCTCATCTCTCTCTTTCTCTCTCTCTCTCTCTCTCTCTCTCTCATGAAGTCAATGAATCGTCTTCACAGACAGGTTAAGTCTTTCAGAGTTTACAGGAGGTATGCTCTGATAAGGCTTCAGATTATCTCAAGATTATCGACTTGACTTAGATTGATCATCCAAATTTGCACCTACTACATCTGATGCCTCTACTATATCTTCAGCTACTGCAGGTGCATATAGGAGATCTGCTCACTCTGGTTTGTATGGCAGTTGCAAGTCAGCTATTGGTGTTCATGATGAGAGACCACCAAAAGCATCTGGTCTGTGTACATGAGATCATTACAACTGATTCTCAACAGCTTCTGTAACTGCTCTGTATTCACAACAGATTCTGTAACTGCTGTAACAAACTTAGTTAGTGAACCTTAGTTAGTTAGCTAGAGCAAATCATATATCTGTGTATATAAATGTACTCGTGTAATGTTGAATGTAAGTAACGAATAATACAGAACTATCTTTCAAGAAATTTTACTCTCTCTCTCTTCCTACTTTTATCATGGTATCAGAGCTTCTCTTAGCTCTCACGAGTAACAATGGTGATCCAACCTAACAAGTCTTCCATGGCCAATCCATCAAGTACTACTTCTTCATCTGAGAAGACATCATTACCTTCTAATGTGCTTCTGCTTGTCTCCAATCTGAATTCTCTGATAACAGTTAAACTGGAATCAACAAATTATTCCATCTGGAAGAGTCAAATTCAGAATTTCTTTGAAGCTACTGAACTTTTTGGTTTTCTTGATGGATCTATGAGTCCTCCTCCTCCTACAATTCTGGACTCCAACAATCATGCTGTTACTAATCCTGAGTTCTTGAAATGGAAACTTGTTGATTCTTGTCTGATTAGTTGTCTCATAGCCACGCTTACACCTTCAATCTATTCATCAGTTCTTCATCTGAAACGCAGCACAGAGATTTGGTTTGCTCTTGAGAAGCGGTTTACTTCTCTGTCCAGATCACATATCCACCAGCTCAAGAACAAATTAAGTACAGTCTCCAAAAAGACAAAGTCTATGGAAGCTTATCTTCAAGAAATCAAAGACCTTGTTGAGCAATTAGCACTGGCTTGTTCTCCCATCTGTGATGAAGACCTGATTCTTCTAGTTCTCAATGGACTTCCTGAGGAGTACAACGCTTTTAAAACTACTATTCGCACTAAATCTGAAATACTTACTATGGATGAATTGTGTTCTTTACTTTGTTCTGAAGCTATACATGTTGAACACTATCATAAATCTAGCAGCTCCTCTGATCTTAATGTTGCTTTTGCTGCTCCACACGGATCTAACATTTTACCTCAAGGTTCCTCTATTTCTGGTTCTCCACAGAGTTCCTCTGGTTCTGCCTTTACTAAGAACTTCTCCTTTCCAAACAGAGGTGGTCGTTCTTCCCAATATCAATATCGTGGAGGCAGATACAACAATAATCGAGGTCGCAGAACTGGAAGGCCTCAAAGCTATGGGTTGACCTGTCAAATCTGTGGTAAAGGTAACCACTCAGCTCTTGAGTGTAGAAATCGTATGAATCCAGCTTTTCAACCTGTGTTTCCTTCCTATACTGTGAATCCTTCTGCTGGTCCTTCTAATTTCAAGGCCTATGCTGCTCCAATGCCTTTGAATTCAATTTCATCTTCTCCTCCATGGTATGTGGACTCTGCAGCCACATCTCATCTTACCAATGACTTGAGTAATCTTCAACTTTATCAACCTTATCAAGGTTCTGATCAGGTCATGATTGGTGATGGTAATACTCTTCCCATTCACAATTCAGGAACTGGTATGTTGTTTACTCCTTCTTTTCATTTCAAACTTAATAATCTGCTTCATGTTCCTCAAATATCTTCTAACTTGTTATCTGTTCATCAATTGACTTCTGATAATAATTGTTCTATTATTTTTAATGATAAGTCATTTGTTGTTTAGGACAATCTCAGCAACAAGGTGCTCTGTAAAGGTTCATATTCCAATGGACTTTACCATTTTCCTTCTTCATTTTCTGCTGCTCCTAAAGCCTTTTCTGCTCCTAATTCTCTTGTTACTACTTGGCACAAAAGATTAGGGCATCCATCTTCTGATGTTTTTCATACTATGTCAAATAAATGTGGTTTTCATTTCTCTCATAAAGATTGTTCTTCTCTTTGTAATAGTTGTTGTGTATCCAAAAGCCACAGACTTCCTTTTGTGTTGTCTGCTAATAAAACTACATCTCCTCTTGCTTTAATTCATTCAGATGTTTGGGGGCCATTTGTTCAATCTGATTCTTTCAAATATTATGTTGTGTTTATAGATGATTTTAGTAATTTCACTTGGATTTATCCTCTCTTTTACAAAAGTGAAGTGTATGCTAAATTTTTGGAATTCAAAGCTTATGTTGAGAAGCAATTCTCTGCATCTCTTAAGATCTTAAGGACTGATGGTGGAGGTGAATATACTTCAAGACAGTTTCAATCTCTTCTTAAGTCTACTGGTATTGTTCATCAACTGAGTTGTCCGCATACCCCATCACAGAATGGTGTGGCTGAAAGAAAACATCGTCATCTTATTGAGACTGCTATTACCTTGCTTGATCAGGCTTCTGTTCCTTTGAAATTTTGGTTTGAAGCTCTTGCTACAGCCACTTATTTGATAAATCGAATGGCCAGTCCCAAACTGGGCTCTCTTAGTCCTTTTGAAGTGTTATACAAAACAGCTCCAGATTATGCATTCCTCAAGGTGTTTGGATGTAAATGTTATCCCTGGTTACGTCCCTATACCTCTCACAAGTTAGAGCCTCGATCCAAGGCTTGTGTGTTTATTGGCTATCATCCCAGTTACAAAGGTTACAGGTGTTTGGATCCTCTCTCTGGTACTATTTATATCTCCAGACATGTTATTTTTGATGAACTCTCTTTTCCTTTTTCTTCCTCACCTGCAACTCTTCCTCCTCTTCTTTCTTCTAAAGATGCGGTTACTTGCTTTTTCTGGGGTTCTACTCACTCTTCACCTACTAATGTCTATGTTACCAGTTTCTCCTTGCTTACTTCTAGATCTGCTTCTTCGCTAGATTACATTTACTGCTGACTATTCCTTCCAGATCTCACTTCTTTGATTACATTTACTGCTGATTGTTGATCACATTCTTGCTTCTATTTTGCCTAGTTCTGATTTTTCTCCTATATCAGCTTCTTCAGCTCCTGGGTTTATTTCATCTCCTCTTTCTTCTTCTCCACCTGGTATTCATTTGACCATTCCCATTTTACCTGTACCAATTTCTACTAATTCTCATTCTATGGTTACTAGAGCTAAAGCTGCTCAATCTGCTGCTTCTAAATTCGGTCTCACTGCTCTTTTTTCTTCTTCCACTTCTCTTATTACCTCTGAACCACTCACTTATAAACAAGCTCTTACCTGTCCTCATTGGTTTAATTCTATACTTGAGGAGTTTACTGCCTTACAAGATCAGAACACTTGGACTCTGGTGCCCCATTCTCCTACACAGAATATTGTTGGGTGCAAATGGGTGTTTCGCATTAAAAAAGGGTCAGATGGTTCAATTGCTAGATACAAATCTCGGCTAGTTGCTAAGGGCTATCTCCAGGAAGAAGGCCTTGATTTTTTAGATACTTTCAGTCCAGTTGCCAAGCTGCCTACGATCAGAGTTTTTCTTTGTATTGCTCTTCACTATAACTGGCCTATTCAACAATTAGATGTGTCCAATGCATTCCTTCATGGTCATCTTGAAGAAGATGTTTTCATGTCTCAGCCTCCTGGTTTTGTCCATTCCAAATTCCCTACTTATGTTTGCAAGCTTAACAAATCTCTCTATGGCTTGAAACAAGCTCCACGCGCTTGGTTTTCTACTTTCTCTACTTTTTTGCTTACTCTTGGTTTTGTTAATAGTCATTGTGACAATTCTCTGTTTGTTCAAGCCACTTCCTTCTCATTAACCTATCTTTTGGTTTATGTAGATGACATTCTAATTACTGGTAGTTCTTCTTCTCATCTCAAACATCTTATTACTCGATTACATTCAAATTTTCTCTTAAGGAATTAGGCAATCTCTCTTACTTCCTTGGCATCTCTGTTACTACTACTTCTTCTGGTTATTTTCTGTCTCAATCTCAGTATGCCTCTACTCTGCTCAAGCGTGCTAGCATGACAGATTGCAAACCAGCTTCTTCTCCCCTTTCTGCTAAACCAGCTGTCTCTACATCTGATGTTCCCTTCTCTAACCCTGCTCTTTATCGCAGTCTTGTTGGTGGCCTTCAGTACTTGACTATTACTCGTCCAGATTTGGCTTTTGCTGTGAACCAAGCTTGTCAGCATATGCAAAATCCCTCTCAATCTCACTTTGCTCTGGTTAAGCGGCTGTTACGTTTTGTTAAAGGTTCCTTACAGTCTGGTTTGACTTTTTCCTCTGGTGCCTTTGATCTACATGTTTTCTCTGATGCTGACTGGGCTGGTAGCCCTTGTGATAGGCGTTCTACCTCAGGTTTTTGCATCTTTCTTGGTCCTAACTTAGTGTCTTGGGCTGCTAAGAAGCAACCCACTGTTGCTCGATCTTCTACTGAAGCCGAATACAGAGCTATGGCTCTTGCTAGTGCCGATGTTGCTTGGCTTCAAATGCTTCTTAAAGATATGCATATCTGCCCTTCCTCTGTTCCTGTGCTTTGGTGTGATAACTTGTCTGCCCTTTCTCTTGCTGCTAATCCTGTTTTTCATGCTCGGACAAAGCATATCGAGATCGATTATCATTTTGTGCGCGAAAAAGTTTCAGCTAAGCAACTTCTTATTCGTCACGTGTCTTCTTCTGATCAAGTGGCAGATATTTTCACCAAATCTCTACCTGTGTCTCGTTTTCTTTTTCTTCAATCCAAGCTTTTAGTTGGTCTCCCACCTTTCAGCTTGAGGGGGACTGATAAGGCTTCAGCTTCAGCTCAAGATTATCCAGCTTCAGCTTCAGCTTCCGTTGATCATCCAGCTGCACCTACTACATCTGATGCCTCTACTATATCTTCAGCTACTGCAGGTGCATATAGGAGATCTGCTCACTCTGGTTTGTATGGCAGTTGCAAGTCAGCTATTGGTGTTCATGATGAGAGACCACCAAAAGCATCTGGTCTGTGTACATGAGATCATTACAACTGATTCTCAACACCAGAATCGCTCTCAGATTCACAACAGATTCTCAGAATCGCCAGAATAAACTTAGTTAGTGAACCTTAGTTAGTTAGCTAGAGCAAATCATATATCTGTGTATATAAATGTACTCATGTAATGTTGAATGTAAGTAACGAATAATACAGAACTATCTTTCAAGAAATTTTACTCTCTCTCTCTTCCTACTTTTATCATGCTCCACTTTGAGGTGGACTCATGGACACAACTAGTGGCATCTCAAGCTTTTAATGGCTCACTCAATTTTCCACTAACAAAAATAACCTTTTATATTTACCAAATGCATCAGCTTTTGCAACAATAACTTTATCCTGAAACAAAATAATAATAATAATAATAATAATAATAATAATAATAATAATAAGCAAAAGAGAAACCAAAAGTTTCATTGACAAACAAATTATATATAATATATATTCAGTCTTTACTTTAGTATATGCCATGGTTCCCTTCCCTATCCCAAATGGAAACAGAGGACAATCCTGTCACATGTTGCAATTGGTTAGTGCAAGAACAACTAAGTAGGTGGCAGTTGCTTCGTTATTTTACATTGTTTTAAAGAAAGAAATAAAAAAAAAAAAATGCCAATGATTGTGTCAGTGATTATCAATTTTGATATATGTATATACAAAATATATAAAAATATGTTAAAGTATCAATTGGAAATATGTAAAAAAAATAAATTAAAATTATTCTATCTTTTATTTTATTTTATTCACTTAATGATAACCTTAGTGGCTATAATTGTTAGAAAAATTGGAATAGAGATGATGTCACCAACAATGGAGAATATCATTTCTAGGATTGGAATAGAGATGATGTCACGAACAATGGAGAATATCACTTCCAGACATGTTATCGGCGTCATTGTCCTTGAGACGTTATATGATGGAAAATCATTTGCAGTATACAAGAAAACCTAGCCAAAATTGTTTTTCAATCTGTGTTTTGCACTTAACAAAAGTTGACCCAAAATACTTTTGGTGGTGTACAAAATAAAATAGGTTCGGGAATTCTATTTCTACAGAAAATAGAACTTAGAAGAGGAGAAAGAATAGTAGATTGCCTTATAAAAGGCCTTGTGAAAATAGGAAGAGAAATTTGAATTTTTCTAGTAAAATTTGAATGCCTAATCTAATATTTTCTTTTGAATTTGAATAAAATAATTGTTATAAATTGTCACTTAATAGTTACTTCACAATCGTCATAATGACAATTTGAAACTTGTCTGTTTCATTGTATTTTGTATTATTTTAACTGTCTAATCATGATAGAAAAATTTTTATCCTCTCTTCCCTATGTAGAATAAGATTTCATAAAGGTAATGAAAGATATAAGAAAGAACGTTATAAAAACTTAAAAATTCAAACATTATTTAAATATTTCAACAATAATTAGCATGACTCGTATAAATTTGAGGCATATAAAAGTCTCAAAACAGCGTCCATACCGTAAAACAATATATTATCAAAAAAAAAAAAAAAAAAAAAAATTGGGTACAAAATTTCCATTATCATGTAGTTTTTGATACTCCTATCATTTCATATAAAATACCTATCATTATGATTTATAATTTTTGAAATGTGGCTACTACATTATTCTAAATAATATTTTTGTGCAAAAATTATATTTGTAAATTATTAATGCAAAACTACGTGTGTGTGTATATATATACACACCATATTCATAATTATGTCTTAAATATCAATTTAAGGTACTTCAAGTTATTGTGAGTGTCAGATAGTTTACAAAGAAACCAAAATATAATTCAATTAGATGTAGAAAAAAGACTATCAAATATTTCAAATCATTAGATTGATTATTAGTTTAGCTTATTCTGAAAACATGCAATATTATTCACTTTAACAATTATATGAATGGGATATGATTATTGCCAAAGTAGAAGTAATACACCAAGCAATACTTACCATTGTTTTGGTCAATTGTTACTTTACTATGTATCACTTTTGTATGAGCAAAATTGCTTTAGCTAGTCACTATTGGAGCACCATTGATAAAATACAACTTTTATACATTGTTTAAAAAATCAATTTAGCTATTGATTTTAACTAATCGTCATTGGAGATGCTCTTAAACAAGTACTTAAAAATAAAAAAAATTAAAAAATTAAAAAAAAGAAGAAGAAGGGGAGACAGTAAAGAAAAACAAATCCAAGACGACCAATTAAGAATATTGAAATGACCAATTGTTTGGTTTGTGTTTTAGAAATTTTTTTCAGCAAGATTTTTGAAAAATGGAAACTGGTTTGATAAAAATAAATATCAAAAATATTATTTTAAATTTAAAAAAATTATTTTTGACCTCCCAAAAGATAAAATTATATAAAAATATATGAGTTTTGATTCTTTTTTGATCCTTTATGGGAAATTTGGCTATAAACCCCCTTTGCCTTCCTTTCATTGTTAAAAGGACTAAGAAAAAAATTATACTTTCTAAACTCCCTCATAATTATAAAGTCTTGCATAAAGGACAAATTTATTATTTAAATATTTTATATGACTATTATACCCACTCTCTTCCCCACTCTTTTCCTTTCCATCACCGTCTGCGCCATCAACAATGTCGGAATGACAAATCTGCTCTTCAAGCAAGCTATGTTGGGAATACTTATGATGATTGTGTTTTATACATGCATGTGCTCACCGAAGCTACCAGATTCTCTTACATTCCCTTCATAATAGTTCATTGCAGTACTATAGAAAGAAATAGATTACATATATTTATATATATATATATATTAAAGGCTTGAGTAATTGTTTTGATTGGTTTGCTTTTGTTCAACAATGGCGAGATGATAATTTTCTTATTGATTTATTATTACTTTCGATTTTTGATCCTTCATTATTTTGCTTTCAGATTAGCGATTCAACGATCGTTCAGAGGAGTTGTTGAGTCCAGTTGCATCTGATGAAGGCATTTCAGTTTTTTTTTTTTGTTGTTGTTGTTGAACAGATCTGTGTTAAATTTGCTTTTTGTTTTTTATTTTTAGATTTGAAATTGTTTTCCATTAACGGTGGATTTGAGCAAGTTTTCTATAATTATTGTAGATTAAAGATCCTCAGTTTATTTTCAATCTTCTCAAGCTCTTTTTTTTTAATTATTATTATTATGTAAGTTTAGATTATATTTGAACACAGTTCTTTCAGATTTTATATATATATATATGTGTGTGTGTGTGTGTGTTTGTGTGTGTATGTGTGAGGGAGAGATTTTTCATTTGGATAGTGCTGTTAAGTTCTTAAATTGATCTATTGCTGAGTTGTTACTATGTTCTCTCAACTTTTTGTTGTAAAATTGTTTTTAATTTTGATAAATTTTTGTGTCGTGAGTGAGCAATATGGATTGTATATATGTAATAGATAACAGAGAAGCCAAAGAGGTGATACGAAAGAGGCAAGTAACTGTGAAGAAACAGAAGAACAATGGTTGTGAATGATCTAATTTTATTTGATAGAACCAGAGTAAAATTTTACTCTGGTTCTATTGCTCTGTTTTTTTTTTCATTTGACAGAACCAGAGTAAAATTTTACTTTTATACAGAGTAAAATTTTACTTTTAGTTTCAGAGTCTTACAGTTTACTTGTTTTTTAGAGTAAAATTTTACTTTTATACAGAGTAAAATTTTACTTTTAGTTTCAGAGTGTAAAATTTTACTCTTATTCAGAGTAAAATTTTACTTTTATACAGAGTAAAATTTTACTTTAGTTTCAGAGTGTAAAATTTTACTTTTATACAGAGTAAAATTTTACTCAGAAATACATAGTGAAGATGGCTTAATAGGAGAGTTGATAGATATGAGGATAATATAGTAAAAGAAACAAGTTTTAAAATATCAGGGGGTTTTGAAAGTACTTATATAATTCTTGTCCTTTTGAAAGACAAATTAGATAGTGATGGGGCTATCACCAAATCCCCTATTTTTTATTTCTTTCACCAAATTAATTTTTAATTTTTTGAAAAAAAATTCTGAAATAAGTTTCTGAAAATCAAATTAAACATGGACTTAGATTTTAAGGGAGCCCATCTGTCATTGTATTACAATCGTTTTGTGCTTTTCCCAACATCAACAACATGAAGAATTTTAAACATTTGGGCTACACATTGAATTTGGATTTGTTAGAGACAGAGATAAATTGATTGATAAAATTTCTTGCTTTTGTTTGGTTGAGAAGGAAAAAAATAAATAAAAATAATATCAAATGAATATAGAGGTTTCTTAGAAAATCTATTTTTTCTTTAGTTAACCATAAAAATAAAATGTTCTAAGTATTTCATTTTTCCTTTCTTTTTCTTTTTCCATCAAATCCTTTATTCAAACATAACATAAGTATATTTTGGGCTAAGGCTAGACAAGGCAAAATATTAGCAAACTGGTTTGTTTAAAATGGTAGTTACAAATCCTATTAATCAATTTACTAATATTGCTAATAATAAACAATCATTAGGATGATAATTTCTCAATTACATTGATAAATTTATTAATCTAAGAAATAAAGCTCACAACTATATATATACAAAAACAAAAATGAATAAGTTACACTATAAATTTTTTATTTACATGACTTATACGTTCATGAATTTTTCACTTAGGATTTATAAATAAATAAGTCCAATCAGTAGAACCAACTTGAACATGTTAGGGAAAATAAATAAAATAAAAATAAAAAGAAGCTTGGGCCTGAATGAACCATACCTAAATTATTAGACCCAGCCCCAGCCCACCTAATCTCTGCTGTCCTCTTCCACAAAAAATCTGAACTTTTCTTGAATGGGCCTTCGAAGTATATGTGAAATAGACAAGGAATGCTTGAATTGAGTTAAATTGTTTTGTTTTGTTATTTCGAAGTATATGTGTAAATCTACAAAAACTAGTCTTTGGGCCTTCAAAAACTGTACTTTAGGCCTCAAAACAAGGTCAGCCTCCAAAATCGGACTTTACCACATCCATAATGTAAAGTTCTATTAAAGATTGCAAAATAAAAAAAATATATATAGAGTGCCCACGAATAAAGAAGAGGGAAAAAAAAAATCCAATTTATAAAGGTATCTACTTTGTTGTAGTTTGTATAAAATTCTTATATTATGATACTGCAAAATATTCTTGCGGTAAAGTCTTCGACTTATTTTCACAAAATTACGGACCCCATATTTATATGAGACATTTAATTATTTGTTTGGTAAAAAATTTGATATCGCTAGCATTATCCTTACATTTTGAAAAATGCTATAGGCCTTAAATTTTCTACCAAATAAATGACCAAATGTCTACATTTTGAAAAATGCTATAGGCCTCAAATTTTTTACCAAATAAATGGCCAAATGTCTCATATGAGTGTAGAGTCCACAAAATTGCGGACCCTACATCCAAGTAATAGTGATTCGTTTAGTAGAAAATTTAGTATCCTTTAACATTACCCCCACTAGATTATTTAAACAATATGCTTTTTTTTAGGGCTTTCAGGCTAAAGGTTCTTTTTATAAAATTTTATGGTCATAGATTCAAGAGTTAAAATATTTTATCTATAAAGAAATTCTACTTACACCATTAATTTAACTCCTTACACTCTTAAAATATAATTTTTTATTTTATTTTATATTTTCATAATTTTTATAATTTTTTTATTACTCTCATTCCTAACCTTCCTCCTTCGTCGTACACCCAAAACCTATAAACCCTAACTCTAACACCCATTTTCATCTCCTCCCTTTCTCCTAAAAATGGATGGTAAACATACCAATCAACAGATTTCCAACTCAAATTGACAAATGGCAAATACTATGTATAATTTTCTCAACAACATATCCTGTTTAAAATTTTGACAAAATCTACCTAACCGAAAGTGTCAATTAAATTGGATTCTTTTGGTTGGTTTAGTATTTTTTTTTAAACATATGGCTGATCTTCTTGTGCTGAACCACCTCCACCGATCCACCATCGATGCTGCCACTCCACTGGCCACCGCCAACATTGGCAGCAACCCACCAGCGACCACCCTTCTCATCATTCTCTTCTATAACGACCCCGATCCGTACTTAGTCCATAATCCATAATTAAGAATGCTCATTAAGTTTTAAGAATGAGATTATGTGTTAATTGTACATTTTGTATGTGTTTTGCATTCATGTCTATTAGCCGTAGGAATATATGTTTAGAATTTTGCTTTACTCTGTTAATTGAAAGCCTTATCAGAATCCGAACATGAAATTGACTACGTCAATGTGTTAATTTTAATTTTTAAGAATTTTATGATAAGTTTAATTGGATTTCAATTCGGAGTCAAATAATTAGAATAAATTAATTATTCAATTGAATTAACTTAGCTCTAATCACAATTAATTAGTCTAAGCTAATTGAGCCTATACAAAGCTAATATAACTTCTAGGCTTCACACTTCTTCATCATCTTTGATCTCAAAAAATGGAGAGAGAGAGAGAGAGAGAGAGAGAGAGAATTGAAGACAATTTAGAAGGGGAGCTTAGATTGAGAAGGAGGAAATAGAGATTAAAGAGAATTTGAGTATTTGAGCTCCCACACTCTACATTCAAGACTTTACGTGAGTAATTAACTCCTAATTTTTGTGTTTAACTTATCAAGTATGAGAATTCAAGAAGACATTATGATCAAGATCAAGAATTGAGCTTAGAGGGAGGTTATTGAAGGCAATTTTGCATTCATGCATAATTCTCCAAGTTTTGAGTTTGAATTTCAACAAATACTCACATGCATGGTGTTCTTTATGCTCAAGTTTGAGAATTCAGCATGTTTTATGCTTTTCACTCCATAAATCCATGTTTTGGAAGTTTTTGAATTCATATCATTGCATGCATGTTCATAAGAGCATAGTTTTGAAGAATTATTAAGCTTTTGGGCCTTGATTTTATGAATCGATCTTCATTTCATGTTTTACTACAAGTTTTCAAGTGTTTCTTCAAGTTTTGGCTCAAAAGAATGTGTTTTGGTACTTTAGAATTGAGCTTTGAACTTGGAAGAGCAATCTGGAAATTCCAAAATTTGCAGGGTTCGCTCGAGCAGTGGAACCTTTGCTCGAGCGTACTTTGCATGCTCCAAGTACTTTTGCAGTCGAGGCAGTTGGCTCGAGCTACCAAAGCTTCGCTTGAGGAAACTCACATTTTCTAGGCTCATGGCTCAAGCGACTAAAAATTGGCTCAAGCATAAAATGAGAGCATCCAGTTCTTTTACAGACTTTGCAGGCCACTCAAGCGACCAAAGTTGTGCTCGAGTGAGCTGACCTATTTTCTAAAAAATTTGCAAGTGTTTCAAAGTGTATAATTGCATCCTCATTCCATCTTAGGCATTCTTAAGCCATGGTTTAGGCCGTATTAATGAGGATATGAATTTGAATTATAAGCACACTAAGAAAGAAATGTAATAGTTTAAGCGTATTCAGAGTGTGTGTTTCAAGATGTATTTGTCATGTGTTTGTGTGTAGGTCACGCGCCATTATCCGACCAATTATTCTACGTTGTCTATTCTGCTTCTGGAGCTATCTATGAGTAACAACTTTGGAAAATTATGTTTGACTATAAGTCTTATCTGAATTAAATGATATAATAAGTTCTGTTTTCTAAAATAATATTTTTTGTATAGATGAATGATTTTCCTATTTCTGAAATGTATTGTGGCATCCTTAGCATCATGCGATATGTTATATGTGACCTGGTACTAGGGTTTCAAGTGGGTTCCATTCATAGAACTGATTATGCATAATCAACTATATGATTTGCAAGCGAGTCTTTATAACCATCTCATGTGAATATGGGTCTTAATAGCCATCTTCTCTATATATAGGTCTTTATGACCAATCTAATCTGTTAGGGCTATTGGATGTATCACGTATGATTGTTTACAAGTCTGAATATGTATATGAATTCGTTTTTTAACTGAATTCTGATTTCTGAATCTGTTATGAACATCATTCATAGAACTTTTACTCTATTGTTATTCACTAGGCTCCAGCTCATTGTTTATATTATGTATGTAGGTAATCAGACACATAACCAGGCTTGAGACTTCCAGTCTGGATCGGTTTGTGTCAGCCTACTTGTACGCCTCCTGAGGAGGTTCCGGAAGTCTTTCTATGGTCAAGTTTTTGTGGACAATGTTGTGACTTAGTTAATGAATAAGTTTTAAGTTTTTATCGTTTTTTCTTTTGTTTGGACAAGTTTATGTTTTGTATGTACGATTGACGTCATATTATATGTAAATATAAGTTCAAATTTTCTGTCTCATATAAGTCTGTACAGCTCTATGGACTATTATATTTTTATTATTTGCTTTTGTTAGCCCCTTAATTTGATCTGTTTAGAGACCTTCGGTAATCCTAGGATTACTGGTCATGATGCTAAATCTATAGGGGCGAATTTGGGTCGTGACATCTTTTCACTACAAAACATGTCCCCCCATCTTCTACAACCATTGCGACCCAACCACTTCGCGGTGTGGTGATAGTGGTGGCCAATGGTGGTGACAATGGCAACAACTAACGACAATGGAAGTGAGGAGAAGAAAAGAGATGAAATGGGTGTTAGGGTTAGCGTTTTTAGGTTTTGGGTGTAAAAAGAATAATGAAGGTTAGGGATGAAGGTAATAAAAGGATTAAAGAAATTATAAAAAAAAAAATTAAAAAAAAAACTTAGATTCTAATGTTGTAAGGAGTTAAACTTGTGGTATAAGTAGAATTTCCTGTGTCTATAAAGACATGTTTTTACAAAATGACCAAATTACCCCTATATATTTATACACATTTCTCACGCTTTATTTTTTTTAGACTTTAAACCCATTTCTCTCTCTATATATATATATATATATGTATATATCTTACATCTACCACAACTTCTTCTCTTTCTTCTCTCTATCTCTCATTTTCGTCACAATACCTCTTCATTTTACCAATGCACCTCTTCCTCCTCCGTCGCCCTCTACTGTAGCATAAGATTTGTCGCGAACCAGAAGATGTGCTCACCGGCAATTCCGCCATTGGGAAGTCTCAGATTCTTGTTCGATACCAACTTCGTCGCCGCAAATCTGAGTAGATCTATCCTCCATCATAGATTTGAGGAACTGCAAGTGTGGGACTCACATGAAGGTCTTGTACTTTTAATAGATATCCATCAGCAACAAGAGGCTCTGATATATATATATATATATATAGGGTGAATTACATTAACGATCCCTATAGTTTGGGCATTGTGTCATTTTGGTCCCTGACTTTTCAATTGTGATACATTTGACTCTGAATTTTGAATCTTGTTCCAAATAAGGACAATTGAAGATACCATCGCTCAATTTCAAGGGCAAAGTTGTCAATTTGATAAAATATAAACTAATTTGATAAAAATAAATGTGAAAAAAATATTTTTCAATTTCTAAAAAATTTTTCAACCCACAAACAATAAAATTATGTAAAATTGATTAATTTTTTAGACATTTATTTATTATTTTTTTTACCAAATTAATTTTTGTTATGTGTTTGGATGATGATCATTTAATGGGTGGTTGTTTTTATTTTCATTAAATTAGTTTCTATTTTTCCAAAAGTTAAAGATGTCGACAACTTTGATATCATTATTAAATCAATCCATTAAATCAAAAAATTCAAAACTAAAAATATTTCATATATTAAATATATCGATTACATATTAAAAACTTAACAACCACCCAGTACATGATCATGATCCAAACACATAATAAAAATTAATTTGGTAAAATAAATAAATGTCTAAAAGATTTATCAATTTTACATAATTTTATCTTTGGTGGGTAGAAACTATTTTTAAAAAATGAAAAATATATTTTTGACATTTATTTTTGTCAAATTAGTTTATATTTTATTAAATTGATGACTTTGCCCTTAAAATTGAGTAATGATATTTTCAATTGTCCTTATTTGGAACAATATTCAAAATTTAAGGTTAAATGTGTCACAATTGAAAAGTCAGGGACTAAAATGACACTAGTTTCAAACTACAAGGACTGTTAGTGTAATTCGCTTATATATATATGTGTGTGTGTGTGTGTGTGTGTGTGTGAGCGCACATGTTTTTGTATGTGTTGAATTACTTTATTTATTTATTATTTGTTGGTTCCAAAGGAAATGATATGAGAGTGACTATTCTTATTATATACATGTTTATATTAAAACCATGATTTCTCTGCAACACTTATATATATCACAAGGTTTTTTATTTTTTACTTTTTTATTATAAATAAATAGTTTTGATTTGATAAATATTTTATTTTGAAATCTATTTGTGTTTGATTATGAAATTAGTGGAGTTGATCTGTTTATATTTGTCTTTGTATTTGATCTGTTTGTGTTTGATTTAAATAGATAAAAAAAAAAATGAGTTGATTTGTTGATTGAGGTGAGATCAGTATTTTGATCTGTATATTCAACTGTAGATCTGTATGTATGTATGTATATCTATTTTTTTGATGTCTTTGATTTTTTTTTTATTTCTCTTACTTCCTCTCCACTTTGCAATCTCTCTCTATCTATGTGTGTGTGTGTGTGTGTGTGTGTAAATTTAAACAGATAAGGGAAAAATTGAACATATAATAAAATTTGGACAGATATTTGAACAAATAAGGGAGAAAAATTGAATAGATAGTCAAAAAATTTAACATATACAAACAGATAGAAAATAATTTGAATAGATAGTCAAAAAGTCAACAGATAAATTAAGGGATAAAATTAAAAACAAATGTCCTCCAAAATAATAAAAAAAGATTTTTCACCAAACTATTTCACAAATGATGGATTTCTAACCAATAAAAAATATCCATTAAACCTAATTTTCATACCCTCTTTAGATTGGATTTATCACTAATTTTCTCTTTATTTTATTATTCTTATTATATTTTAATAGACTGAGATGTGCCATTGCAACGTAATTTTGACAAGGTTTAATTAATTAGTTTTAAAAATCATCAATAAGACAAAACTAGAAGACCTAAGTAAATGTCACGACTCCATCTCGCCCCAAACAAGATAGTAGTTATGACCGTCCAATAGTATCTGACTACTAAAGGCCTAACAAGACAAGACAATGCTGGACTAAAACATTGAGGCTTATGCAGAAAAAACAACATTGTCCATTAATTACCAAGAGTCCATCCAGAGCCTATGTATAAGTCATATGATCCAGAACAAGTAACTTTATTTATTTATCTTTGACATTTACAAGGTTAACATCCAAAAGGAAAATACAACATTTACAAATATACAACCAACAAAAACCAAAACTCAAAGACAAGACCTTCGTCTGAAAGCTCCAACTTCCAAAAGTAGAAAAAGAAAAGAAAAATACTTCTAACTCGATCTCTCATCCATAACAGGATCCTCGCCACCACCTCTACATATAGAGAAGAGGGGTGAGGCTAAACCCAGTGAATAGCAATATAGTAAAGTTGTAAATGAATGAATATCAACAAGCTTTATTAAAACCAAGCATATGAACATTTTGAGCATAATAAAGCTTTTTGAGTAAAACAAGCTTATCTTATGACATATACATAGCGATGATCATTCTCAAGGCATTTCGAATCAAGAGTCAAGAGGCTACAACCGGTGGCAGAGCTCAGTTAGCAAGAGGTTATTGGTATGATTCCCAATAACAAACAAGTTTCAAGATGTCATCTTATTACATGATACAAAAATATATGGTATTCATTCATAACAAAACAATAGCATAATCTTTCTAAAATATCATATGTTTGTATTTCAAATCATAATTTACAAGAATATAACTATACTACACTATTACTCACAATTGGCTTCTTACTCAAGACTTAACTTCTTCAAGACTTGGTCTACACAACAAGTACAAGACATTAAACTTTCTAAACATAAACAAGTCAAATCAGTTTCTACCATAAGTTTCCTTTCTTATTTTAACTTATTTTAGGTTGGTTTCTAAGTGCATTTGACTTTCAAATAGGTTCAAAACGCATGTAGGCCGCCCGAGGGTCGAAGAAACCAAAAACGAGCACCTCTCCTGAATTCCGCACGCGTAGTGGAACAAGACCGCATGTGTGGAACCCTAACCATACGTGCGAGACGTGCGTGCAATTATTTCAGAATCAAATTTGGGTTGAAGGTAGTTGGTCGCACGTGCGGAAGGTGTGTTGCAGGTGCGGTGCTTCTGGCCAGACATGCGGGAGAAGAACCCAGTCATGGCTGAAGCTATTCTTCGTTGTTCTAGGGCTGCCAAACTCAATTTCCAAGCTTTCAAAACCCAAAACATGTTCTATAACATCCTAATATACATAAATATGATGAAAAACTAATAAAAAATCATGAATATGCATTGATTTGTGGATTAAACAGGTGAAAAATAGATTGAATTCAAGTTTTAAATCTTTTCAAACCTTTCTTTTATTCAGTGCTTTCAATCCTCCAAAATCAAGTTCTAAAGCTCCCTAATCATGAATAAGTGATGCAAGTTCATAGTACAACAATTGTTTTGCTCAAATCTTACATAAAACTAATTCAAAACATAGTTTTTCCATAAATTCTTCAAGCTCTTTCTAGTTTTCAAACTTTCCTATTTCTTTTTCATTTCAATCTTCCAAAACTTATTCCTAATCATTTTTTAGCTAGGTTTTGCTATGGGATTATGGAAAAGGGTCAAGTTTCTTACCTTGTAATAATTTTCTTAAGGTTTTTAGGCTTGAATCTCTAGCTCCTTTGAATTTTCTCCCTTTTCTCATTTTTTTTTTCTTGCTTTCTTCTTCTTCTTTTTCCTCTTGTTAGTTCTTGATTCCTTTAGCTTCTTCTTCATTTTTGTGACGTATAACTTAAGATTTTATTGTGTGTAGCTAGGGCAAGGTTGCAACATCATTAACTAGCTAATCTTGCTTAGTAGATTAACTAATTTAGGTTAGAACTAATTAACCAAGCTTATGTTTAATTCTACTTAAGCTAATTAATCATACTTAATTATCACTAATCCTAATTAGCAAATAGCATAATATGATCAAGTTTATTAGATTAAGTCTTTAAGCTCCTCACTTAAGGTTTAGGCATACCCTATGGTTCTCAAATCAAGCTCTAAACTTTCCCTAACTCAAAACACATAACAAAATAAATTTTTAACATAACCTTCCATACTTCTTTCCTCGTTCTATCACTAGCAAGCCCTAAGTCATTCAAGCACACAACATATACCATGAATGCATGAACAATTAAATATACAAGATGTATGAATGGATTTGGTTGTCATAGTAAGCTTGAAAATCTCAAGGCCTTTAACTACCTAGTTAGAATTTTTTATTTTTTAATTAAAAAAAAACACATAATACAGGTGACATGAGAGAAAAATAACTTCACAAACTCTCATACTTACAATTTGGAGAATTTATATAGCAATTCCAATTTTTGACCCGTTATCTATTATATTTCGGACTCAGATTTAATGCTTTCATATTGTTGTTTACCTCTTATTCCCTTTGTATCCCTTAAAAATTGGCTTTCAGGTTGTGGTTGTGCGTTTGGAACAGGTTGGTTCCTTATTTTTCAAAACCTTTATTGCCTAGATTTTGGCTATTGTGCTCGAGCAGACTTCACAAATTTTGCCTTTTGCGCTCGAGCAACCATTCTCGCGCTCGAGCGAGATTCGTCAACTCTCAGTATTTATTTTTGCAAGTCTGCAAATGCTAGAAGTGTGCATTGACGCTTCGGCGTCTAGCTTTCTCACGCTGCTCGGCGGACGCGTCTTCTCTTGATCGAGAAAATGACATTTTGAATCATTTTTTCTTCTCTCTCTCTCACTAAAACTTTCCAAAAACCTTGTTCTTGAGTCTCTCTCTCTAAAATTCACATTCTCTCTTAGATTTCATCTTGATCCATTGATCTTTTCACCCTAGTGCCTTTGAGAAAAATGTAGAGCATCTCAAGATCTACATTTGATCCGAATAGAAATGGGTTTCGGCGTTTTTGGAGTTTCTCTCTTGTTTAACTCATCTTCTTCCATTGAGATAGGGATTTTTTCTACACCTTCATATGATATTTAGCTTAGTTATTTGTATCTTGTGTAACAATGATGTGATTTGAGGTTGTTGTAAGCAAACCTAGGGTTTGGGTATAACATGGAAAGAGGGATTGTTGTTGAATATGAAATAAATGCTTGTGGGGTTGAAAATGATGTTGTGTTATGACTAATTTGATGATTTTGGCACTTGGCTAATATTGGGGGAAAAGGGGAAAAATTGCCCTAATTGGATCAAATTATTATTTTGTACAAATAATTGGAATTGGCTTTGAAAATGTGAAATTGATAGGGTATTGATATGAATGGTGGAATTGATTATGTATTAACTTATTCTTTTGGAAGTTTTGAATAAATTATTTGTTTGAGATTGACTATCTATCTAGAGATAACTGTATTGGGCTATCGGTGGAGGATGGCTTTGATTATTGTAGAAATTGCGAGGATTAGGTGAATTGAAACTAATTTCTTATTGTTTGTCATTGAATATGACTATGGTTATATACATTGTACATATATGAATATGTGGGAGTGGAAAGGGAATGTGCTCCATTATTTGATTTTGTGTTTAAATACATTGCATATGTATGAATGATTGTTTGGGAGGAGAAAAGGGATATACTCTATTATAATTAAGCTGGCAGGAGTATCCTGGGTGAAAGTCCCAAAACTATACATAGGTGCCTAGCCAGCGGATGAAATATCCGTAAAATGGCAATTGTAGTGCTTGTATAGCCTATGTTTACATGGGTCCTGTTCAACGGCTGCCCACGGACGAAATATCCATGAAATGGAAATTTGAAATGTTTATGCAATATGTGTTGTATGATTTGAAAATTTTTGAGTTGTAGCCTCAGTTCAGTTATTGAGAAACAACGAAATTGACTCGTGAAGGGAAACAGATAAGTGAACAGAATATATATTGAAAGTAAATGAATGAAGACTTGAAATTGATATCTTATGAGTATATAAAGTTGTGAAAAGTTTTATCACAAATATTGCTTACGCACTTGTACTTATACCTTTGTTAAATTTCATATACTGTGTTAGATGATTTCTACTAGGCTGTGGCTCACCCTATTTGGAAATAACATTTTTAGGTAATGATGGCATGCCTCCACCAAGGCAATAGCATTGGAGGGGCCTCTAGGAAGCAAGAGCCTCACTTTTTGTTTATTTTGTATAGCCTCGGGCTAAATGTGTATTGAGCGAAGCTCATTTTGTTGTAACCAAGCCAAGGCTTGGAAGATGTAAGCCAATAGGGTATCTACTTCTGTCAAACTATTTTGTATTATTAACTTTATGTAATGAAATGACTATTTACTCTAATTCATGTGATTATTAATGTATGTTTTGGGTTGTATCTATTATGTATTTTGGGGGTGTGACAACTTGGTATCAGAGGTATCGGGTTTGAATACTTTGGGTATGTGGAAAGTGGTTAGTACCACAATGGGTTTGTCTCGCTTGCTAGAGACTTAAGTGTAAATGATATGTGTTTATATGAAAACATGCTTATATGATTATTTGGGTATGGGATTGAATTTCTTGGATGTTGATTGGGTCTACAGGTTTCTAGGAGTCCTGCTAGAGAGGCACTTGATCACTGCTATTTCTAATTGGAACTCTAGCAACACCGCAGGACGGTTATTATCCGGAAATGAAATTCGTATATGTTTACATGATTATGTGCTTATATGGAGTGAATTACAGTTCTCCAATATATTAGGATGCGAGTGAGCTAGATTCGACACATTTGTGAATGTGTTAATTTCTTGGGTTACTTTTATTAGGATGTCAGGACGTGGTCGTGGAGGTAGGCGTGGTAGGCCTAGAAGGCATGAGATGCCTATACCAGATGAAGTTTCGGTATATGAGGAAGGGATTGGTCAGGCAAATGTGGCCAAGCCAGTAAGTAATAGGCCATGGGCGCCTTAGCTCACGAAATGGCCAGAGCATTGAAGGAATCGATGGACATTCTCAGAGCTAAGAATCAAGTCCAAGCCCAAGTAGAGGAAGCAGGGCCTTCTTTTCTAATGAGTTTTTTAGTGACCCAAAGGAGCCAGTGAAGGTAGATAAGTGGCTTGAACAGATAGTGAAGACGTTCGAGATACTTCGCATCAAGGACGACCAGTTGAGGGTGACCTTGGCGTCTTTCCAGCTGAAGGGGGATCCAGGTCAGTGGTGGAAGGGTGCGCAAGGACACATTGGAGGGACTTGGGAGGCCTTTCTCAATGCCATCCAGGATAAGTTCTTACCTCTCACTATTAAGGAGAAGTTGAGGGATCAGTTTTCTTGCCTCAAGCAGTTGAACACCCTTATGGCAGAGTTCAAAGCCACCTTCACTAGCCTCTCTAGGTTTACACCTAAGTTGGCAGTGACTGAGGAGAGCCGTTGTTTGGAGTTTGAGAAAAGGTTGAGGACTGGACTCATGTTTCGAGTGGAAAAGTCCATGATTAGAGATTATTGGCACCTTATGGAGGCAGCGGCCCATCTTCAGACCATCATGCAAGTAGATGAGGAGAGGATGAGAGGCTCTAGGAGGAATCATGATAGTTAGGGGGACGGTAAAAGACAGAGGGGTTCTAACCCTCAGCAATCCCAGGGAGTTTAATCATGGTCTACCTTTCTAGTACCTAGCTCAGGTTTTGGGAGAGGTGGTTAGGGAGACGTGACTTGTTTCAAATATGGCCAGTTGGGCCACAAGTCTCCAGCTTGCCCGCAGAAAGGGGGAGGGCAGCGAGCAGTTTCGTCTTCGGTTTGTCTTTAGGGCCAAAGTCAGGGTAAGGGATAGGCGCCCACTTGTTATCAGTGTGGTCAGGTGGGGCACCTGAATAGGTCTTGCCCATAGTTGGGTGGCACGTTTGGTGGATCTGGTTTGAGACAGACATAGAGTCATTAGCCTACACAATTAGCACAGGCCTCAAGGACCAATCACGGAGCTTCTTTAGCTCAGTCAGTGTAGTAGGCTTATGCTCCGAGGGATAAGTAGGTAGACTAGAGACCAACAGGGCATGTGTATGATGTCACAGCGCCAGACTTTGTACCTACTCATTCAGTAATGAGAGGTACCTTCTTGTTTTGCAATTCAGTTGCTAATATGTTGATCGATACGGGTGCATCCCATTCTTTTATCTCGTCTGTATTTGTATCAGTTTTGGGGTTGGAGTTGGCACAGTTAGCATCTCCTATTTGTATAGAATCACCTATTGGTGGTGAAGTTTTTCTGAAACAGGGGTGTCGGGGTTGTGACATAGAAGTCGCTGGTCGTTGACTTCCATTTGCATTTGTTTTGCTTGACATGACTAGTTATGATGTTATTTTGGATATGGACTAGTTATCGTTGTACTAGGCTGTTATAGATTGTTACCGCCAGAGGGTTATTGTATATACCTTGAACGGGGATTGCTTTTATTTCTTGGGAGACCGGGTGGATAGAGTCCTATCACCGGCATATGATCCTCATGGGCGGAGTGAACTCAGTTGTCTCCTTGCTAACTTCTTGAGTGGTAAGTGTGAGGAAGTCCGGGTTGAGTTACCAAGGGTGGTTTGTGAATACCCCGATGTTTTTCTTAAGGAACTTACTAGTTTACCACCTCACCGAGAGATAGAGTTCTTTATTGATTTAGTGCTTGGCACGACACTAATCTCTATGGCACCATATTGGTTTGCACCTGCTGAGTTGAGTGAATTGAAAGTTCAATTCCAGGAACTATTAGATAAGGGTTTCATCCGCCCTAGTACTTCACATTGGGGAGCGCTGGCCCTCTTTGCTAAAAAGAAAGATAGAGCCTTGAGACTTTGTATCAATTACCGAAAGTTGAACCGGGTTACTGTTAAGAATAAGTACCCAATGCCTCATATAGATGATCTGTTCGATTAGTTAAAAGGGTCTTGTTGTTTCTCTAAGATAGACCTGAGGTCGGATTACCATCAATTGAGGGTAACGGAGGAGAATATCCCAAAGACGACATTCCGTACGCAGTATGGCTATTACGAGTTCCTAGTAATGCCTTTTGGGCTAACCAATGCATCAGCTATATTTATGGATTTGATGAACAGGATCTTCCATGAGTTCCTAAATCGTTTCGTGGTCGTCTTTGTGGACGACATTTTGATTTACTGACTTTCTGAGGAGGAACGTGAGGAACATTTGCGGGTAGTGCTTGAATTGCTTAGAGCCCATAAGCTGTATGCTAAGTTCGGGAAGTGTAAATTTTGGCTGAGAGAAGTTAAGTTCTTAGGCCATATGGTATCCGGAAAAGGGGTAATGGTAAATTCATCTAAGATAGAGGCAGTGCAAGATTGGGCCCAACCTAAGAACGCTTTCGAGATCCGTAGTTTCTTGGGGTTGGCCGAGTATTACCGTCGGTTCGTGAAAGATTTCTCTAAGCTAGCTTCACTTTTAACCAGGTTGACGAGGAAGGGGGTCAAATTTGTGTGGGATGAGACTTGTGAAAAGTTGTTCTGAGAGATTAAAGTTAGACTCACCACTGCTCCAGCATTGATTATTCCGGAAAGGGGTCTAAGTTACTTAGTTTATTGTGATGCTTCATGGGAAGGTTTGGGTTGCATCTTGATGCAAGAAGGGAAGGTAGTAGCCTATGGCTCACGGCAATTGAAAACACATGAGAGAAATCATCCTACCAATGACTTAGAGTTAGTAGCGGTGATATTTGCTTTGAAGATTTAGAGGCATTATCTATATGGTGAGAAATTTGAAGTGTTTTCCGATCACAAGAGTCTGAAGTACTTATTTATCCAGAAAGACTTGAATTTGAGATAAATGAGGTAGATGAAGTTTATAGAGGATTATGATTTTGAGTTATATTATCATCCCGAAAAGGCTAATGTAGTGGTTGATACTTTGAGTAGGAAGTTTATTAGCAGTGTGGCTTGTATCGCCATCCGGGAATGGAAAATGTTGGGCACTCTCGGGGAGTTTAATTTGCACCTTGGTGAGTCCGTTGAATCTGCGGCCTTATTTTCGGTGGTTTCACAACCTACACTTGTGAACCAAGTATTAGAAGCACAGAAGGGTGACCTTGAAGTAGAAACCGTCAGGGAGAAAATTGCTAGTGGGAAAATAGAACGAGGCTTGAATGTGTATCCTGATCAGAATGTAAAATACTGTGACCATTTGTTTGCACAGGAGTCTTGCCGAGAGGAAGTATTCTTAGAATTCCACCATTCGTGCCTTGCGGTGCATTCAGGAGGCACAAAGATATATCATGATCTGAGTCGCCAATTTTGGTAGAGGGGTATGAAGAAGGACGTGGTCGTGTTTGTATCGAAGTGCCTTACTTGTCAGCAAGTGAAAGCCGAGCATCAGAAGCCAGCGGGTTTGTTACAACCCTTGCCTATAGCCGAGTGAAAGTGGGAGCATGTCATGATGGATTTTATTGTGGGTCTTTCGAAAAATCAACGGGGTAGTGATGCCATTTGAGTGGTAGTTGACCGGTTGACCAAGTCCACACACTTTATACCTATGCGCGTGAGTGATTCGGTAGACCATTTTGTAGACTTGTATATCAGGGACATAGTGAGGTTGCACGGGATCCCTGTGACGATCGTTTTGGATAGAGATCCGCGTTTCACCGCTTGGTTATAGCATAGTTTGCAGAGTGCCTTGGACACTAGACTGACCTTTGGTACTGTGTATCATCCTCAAACTAACGGACAGTCCGAGCGTACTTTTCAAATCCTTGAGGATATGCTTCGAGGTTGTGTATTTGATTTTAAGGGGTCGTGGGAGAGGCACCTGCCCTTAATAGAGTTTGCCTACAACAACAGTTTCCATACAAGTATTAACATGGCACCATTTGAGGCCTTGTATAGCCGACCGTGTAGATCTCCAGTGTGTTGGGCTGAGGTGGGTGATGCACCTTTGTTGGGCCCAGAGTTAGTTTGGGAAATGACGGAGAAAGTTGCGCTTATCCGTAAGAGGTTAGTTACGGCTCATAGTCATCAGAAAAGTTATGCCGACCGTAAGAGGAGACCTTTGTCTTTTGAGGTGGGAGACCATGTGTTTTTGAAAATATCACCTAGGCGGGGTTTAATGAGATTCGGGAAGAGTGAGAAGTTATCCCTTCGGTTTAATGGCCCTTTTAAGATCCTTGAGCGAATTAGGGAGGTTACTTATCGTTTGGCATTGCAACCATAACATTTCGGGATTCATGACGTGTTTCATATTAGTATGCTTCAGAAGTATGAGCCAGATCCATCGCACGTATTGGATTAGACCAACTTGGATGTAGATGAAGATGCCTTGTATGAGGAGAGACCGGTGAGAGTCTTGGATAGAAGGGACCAAGTCTTGTGAGGTAAGATAATTTCTTTAGTTAAAGTTTTGTGAAAACATCACGGGGTTGAGGAAACAACTTGGGAGCATGAATTAGAAGTCCGAGAGAAATATCTGGACTTATTTGTTGATGTTTAGTTTTATATTGAGGCTTTCAATATGTAAATGAAATGTAAAGACATTGTATATGTTATGAGCATTTTGGAAACATGGATTTTATATAAACATTGCAGATGTTTTGAGCATATGGAATATGGATGATGTTGTATCAATGACGTGTGAAGGGTCGGGGCGTTACAAATGGTATCAGAGCCAACTCTCCGGAGTACTAAGTGTGGGCCCCTAGTATCTTTCGGTGCATGTGGATGGGCTTATGAGCTGACAAGCTACTGCACGGGGACGTACAGCCCTAAGGGGAGTGGATTGTAAGTTCCTAGTGTCCCATATTAGGAATAGAGGGGGAGTTCCTGGGCTATAAAAGTAAAAACATGGACCTTTATATAGCATCGAGGCGTTTTCTCGGGTGATAAAATCCTAGCAGAACTTCCTAGTTAAGCATGCTTAGGCCGGAGTAGTTCTGGAATGAGTGACCCATTGAGAAGAACAAATCCGTGCGGGCGTAGCCCAAAGCGGACAATATCGATGACGTGTGAAAGGTCCGGGTGTTACAATCACCACCATCGTTGACCCTCTATGGTTATGATTTCGATCTCACACGCAAAAGAGAGAGAGAGAGAGAAAGCGTGTGTGTGTGTGCGCGCGTATATATGAAATAACAGTAGGTAGATATGAGGACGAAGGTCGCGGTTGTGGATGAAGATAGACTGAGACGAGTCGTCAGAGCTTGGTAAGTAGCAGAGAAATGATCTAAGAGCGACATGGGTGATGGTGCTATTGGTGGTTGGTGAGTGGGAATGGGAGTAATTGTGGTTGGAGATGGTGTAGGTGATGGTGGCAAAAGCCACCAGTCAGAGTAAAGGTAGAGTGGGTTAGGGTTAGGGTTTGGAGGAGTAGGGTGGGAGTAAATTTGTAATTTGATATTGGTACAAAATTGAAATTATATATATATATATACATATATATGAAAGAAATGAAGGTCGTAAGAAAAAGATAGAATTATTTAACAACACTCATTTAAAGGTTATTTATTTGTATTCTGCACTTATAAATTAAATAATTAAGGGTTAATTACCTAAAAATCATATTCACAAAGACTGTGGTAGCTCAAGTTCTGTTTAAGAATTTTTGAACCAGTAAGTCATATTTTGATATAATGATGTTTTTACCTCTCGGCCCTTTGGTTTGATTCGACTATCCAGTAAAACTGAAAACATTATTAATTTTTTTTTTCAAGTTTAAAATTGAGAATATAATCAGTTTTGCACAACAATGTTCTGGATAATTGTGACGCCTCAAAAATCGGAAACATCAGAGAATATATTAACAAATAAATACAGGGTTTATCTAAGATTACAAAATAGGAAACGTCACTAATGAGTCCTTTGGTTAATAACCACGTAAGATCTCAAGAAAGTTGGAGGAGTCAATATAACCTCCATTCAAAGTCCAACCACCTTAGATAGCAAAGCTACCATTTTGACAAATCTTAACAAAATATTAACACAAGGTCTACATAAGTCGACGAAAAATAAGAAATAGGTAATATAAAAGATATGTATGGATGTATAATGATTACAAAATCATGTCTTGAATACAACATGAGATCTATCACTCACAATCTCAAAACACATTTACAAACTAGTTTCTAATCATTCTAGGGTAGTCGTACGTCCTCAAATGTTTCAGCTTTGTCTTCGACTGATCTAATTGTTTTCAATACCTAGCATGAAACGCCATGAGCTTTAAATGCCCAGTAAACGCACACACACCCTGTCCTTTTTTTCGAATCCAATACATCATTACATTTATAATAAGTAATGAAGTATGATATTCAAGTTAATAACAAGTATTACAAGGTTAGATGTTAATATTCTAAAAATCTCCCAAGTAGTGATCAGACAACTAGATTAAAATTTAACTTTCACAAATGGTAAAAGTAATTTTCCTTGAATTCATACCAACAAACAAGTGAAAAAGAGTGTGAACCCTCAAGAGTCAAAAGTAAGATCTTCCTCAAAAAAGGTGGACAAAACAATTATGGTGTATCCAATCATGCTGTATAGAATTTCATGAGAAAATGTTGGAAGATAAGAGGATTATATGGCCTATAGCTCAAACCTTTTGATCAACCCTAAAATATGTGTACTACATTCTTTTTTCTTTTTTCTTTTTTGTTGGGTTTTGTGTATATATCTATAGTTATACTGTGGCCCTGTATCAAATAGTTCAATTACGAACACAAAAATGAAATACATAATTTTATAAGATTCGTTGGGGATATATATCTCTAAAATATCACTTTCATTCATATCAATTCTGTATTAATTTTTGTGTTCACCTTATGTATTCTTAGACTTACTGTGGATCAAGTGATGAGTCAAGAAAGAAACAAAGAGGCAGCAAAAGCTTTTGTTTAGGAATACGAAAAGAAAAAGGTTGGTTGGTGCCCTACTCCATGTAAAGCCAAAACGCTTTCAACCCCCTTGTGCCAAAACACTTTCAACCCCTCTTAAAGCACAAACAAACTTTTAATTGTCTCTAGATAGACTCTCTCTCTCCGTCCCTCTCTCTCACTTTACATTCACATTCTGTCATCCATATTGGGTATTGGATTAATTAAGCTATTGGCATTGGTTGTTTTCTCTTGGTGTACCCAAATCCGTACACATGATTAACTAAATATGGGGTGTGAATAGGAATGCGTTATCTAGGGATGATGCCATTTTTACTTTAATCCCGCCTTTTATTGATGTATCCATAATGTTTGTTTGTTTGTTTTTTTTTTTTTTTTTTTTTGGTACTGGTTATCCATAATGTTTTTTTTTTCCTTACGGTTTTAAGTTCAAGCAAGTCCATGAGAAGATGTAGAAAGCAATCCCTTGTGCTGTCTTGTGGTCAATGTGTCCTGTATAGTGCTTTTTGACTGATTGGAATTGTGCTGCAGTTGTTCTTTGTCTTGGTTGAATTCTCTTTAACCATTGAAATTGCGCTGCAGATGATTTTTCAGTATCATTGGTGCCAACATAATTGGCATCTTTGATTTTTATCTTGATGTTCATAGCATGATTTCTTTTATTTCCTTTTTTATTGATGTTGGATATAAGGGTCTACCTTGATTCTTATACAATAAAGGTTTCTTTTTATTGATCAAAAAATAAAAAATAAAAGTTTTTTTGCTGAGAAAAAAATAATTGTTTTCTCTCAACAATCAAAAATCTTATCCAAAAATCATGTTTAATTAGATCCAAATTATTTGACATACCATGAATAATTTACTGAGAAGTTTATAGCATGCATCCCTAAAAAAGTATAAATTGTTAGGAAATTACGATTTTTGGTGATTAAAATTATAAATGTTTGTGGATTATAATGTCATGTTGTGGTAAAGTTATAAATACTGAATTCATCATGTGTAACCTAAAGTTACGAGTGGTGAAATTATGATATTTTCTGATTTTTGTTATAGTATAACATTTTGTAGTAAGAAAAGTTAAGACTTTTGTGGTGAAAAGAATTATGAAATTTGGTAATTTATATTATGAAATTTTATATCAAAAAAAATAATGAATATATTATATGCACCCTTTAAAAATGCACATTCAAACCCCTAACATACCCATATCATAAGATATGTTAGATTGGTGACTGAATTAAATCCAGTAGACTGTCATCAGCAATGAATTTCAAGACAATGACACCATAGTTTATTAACATAATTTCTCAATAGTAACTGGACTGTACGACTTCAAGTAATTAAATAATAAAAACAGAATTTTCATATTGCATAGAAATTTGTTTTCATATGATTTTATAACTATGATTCATTTAAAATAGGACGATATTGTCCCGCCTCTTGTAGGTAGAGGTATGGGAAATCAGGCAGTTAAAATATATTAATCAAGCTCAAGCAGTCTAGTAATTTGGAGGGGTCTCTAAAATATCAAATTTGAGCATATGAGATAAGTCTAACATGGGGTATATGCAACACGTTACACGACCCAAGACTCTTCAACACTGTTAAAATATCAAATTCAAGACTAATTACCAATGAGTGGAGGGACTTTTGCAGTATATTAATTAAATTTGGATGGCTAAGTAAAACCATGTGTGACAAGTCTAACATGGACCAAGGACGCGAGCAAGTTTTCCGACAAGGCTTGGTGAGACAGAAATGGTGATGGAGATGGGTATAAGTGAACAAGGTGGTGCTTGCTCGGCACATGGTGAGTAACACCACCTTGCAATTGTACCACTGATGAACTCATTAACCACCACCTTAATTGCCCATCACCACCACCGCTTTAGATACAAACTGAATGCTTTAGAAAACCATTCAATTTTCATTGATCTATATCATATACAGGAAACAAAGATACATAAGGTAGTACAGACAAATAAACCAACCAACCCACCACTGATACTGACATTAGATATCTCTTATCAAGAAAGTGATTGGCTACATAATTTTTACTCATACATATCACACAATGACAGTATAAAGGGGTATTGTTGGATCATGCAGAATCAGCAGCATGACCAATAACAGGACTTATCTTGTTTTCCTTCTTCTTATCATTGTTGTTCTTAATGAAGGAAACTGCAGTTTTGAACACCATCTCCTTCACCGTCATCTTTGGTGCCGGAATCACGGTAGCTGGTCCTTTCTTAGCTCCAGAACCCTCTCCAATCTTCCCCTTGCCCTTGTCTTCCATCTCTCTCTCTCTCTCTCTCTCTCTCTCTGAATTGTGGATTTGCTGTGTTGTGGTGCTTGTGCTTCTCAACATATAGGAGGATACTTATAGACCGAAATCTGATAATGTTTTCTACATTTCTTTGGTTTGATTGCGTGTGAACACAAATTTTAATGAACCTTCTGAACGTTTGTCGGTGCATGTGTGGTGGTGTGGGTTTGTAATAGCAAGGATCCTTTAGAGTATTTTTTTTTCTAAAGTTTGTTAAAGTGATATATTGTGTGGTTGAGATTTAATGTTGAAAAATTGATGTGACTTGTCATTAAATCTCAACCACACAATACACTACTCTAGAAAACTTTAGGAAAAAAAAACTCTAGAGGATTCTTGCTCGGTTTGTAAAGCCAAGTTAACAGACTTCCTACAGGTTGATCAATCAATAAAGATTTGAGAATAAGATCTACACCGTGTTTAATTGGGAGATTTAGGAAGAGATTTGGAAAAGAAAAGAGAAAAGATAGGTGAAATATGAATAAAATATATCTATATTTTACCTAATTTTATATATCTTTTTTTTTTTCTTTTTCAAATCCCTTTTCAAATCTCCCAATTAAACACAGCATTAAGGTCTCGTTTGGGATACAGGCTATTTTAATAACTTTTTGATTTTTTGGCTAAAATATGAGGTAAAAAAAAATTAGTATGTTTGGAATGACTTTTTAATTTTTTTACGAAAAGATGTGTAAAAAGTAGAGAAAAAATCTTTAAATTTTTTATATAAGTTATAGATTTTCTAATTTTTTTAATAATTTTTAAATTTTTTAACTAAAATACTCACCTGCAATGATAAAATAAATAAAGTTTAACAGACCTACTACTACATCAATGTGTATGTGTGGGGGTGTGGTCTTGTGTGGGTTTTGTGAAGCCAAGCCAAGTTATTACACCTACTTCAATGTTTATGTGTGGGTGTGTGGGGGGTTTGTGAAACCAATTTTTATCTTGCGGTTTCGTTAGTTTTTCTTGATGGGTTAGGTTTGTATTCAGTTCACACTGGAGGGAATCATTGAGTTTTGTGGGGTTTATCATGGATTTATTTTAAAAATTATGTGTAGATTATTTTTATAAAAAAATCAAATTAATCAAATAATCATAGTTATATAATTTTATTATATTTATTTTCAAAAAATAATGAACGATAACTATGATTTTAAAAATAAACTTTTTATTTTATTTTTGAAAACAAACCTAATAAAAATTTTATGATTATAATTATCAGATGAATTTAATTTTTTTTATAAATAATTTACTGTATGAGTCGAATATCAGTGCATGTAGGGAAGCCGAATGCATCTGATGATTGCCAAGATATATATTATATTCGGCTTCATCCTGTACGATCCCGAAGCCGAATAGACTAATCGGCCATAGAACTAGTTGAACAAAAAGCCGAGTAGGAATTGGCACATGACAAAAGGGGCCGAATGAGCAATCACGCAATGGATTAAGAGTGTACCCGACCCTAGGGCCCAAAAGTGAATATAAATAGAGGAATATCAACCAAAGAAAGGTATGTGAGAATAGACCCAAGAAACTTAAAACTCAAGCAAACAAGAGACCTATACTAACTTGTCCGTCAGAGTGTTAATTCTGGCACCCCTGACCAGAGTGTTAATCCCTTTTTTAGGTGGCAATCAGAGGATCAGGGATGTCTTTCAGGATCCAATAGTATTTCCAAACCTACTTCTCCACAATTGGCGCCGTCTGTGAGAATACTCAAGCATATTCATGGCAAGCGTCACAGAAGATCCTCCGATAGTCGCTGATGAAACTACACCAAGAAACGACCTCACTCCAAGAAACACACTGGGACTGGAGAATATCATCGCGCGACGTGCCTTGAAATTTGATTTAGTAGCTCAGACCTCACTCTCAACTTTAATGCGTGTGACAATGTAGACGATTATGGATCCAGTAAAGCAAAATGAACAGCAGCTGGAGAACTGTCACGACCCAAACCTGCCCCTAAGGGTTTAGCATCGTAACTGGCCAGTAATTCGTGATTACCAAAGGCCTGCTTAACAGTAATGACAATAATACAGAGTAAGGGGCTGGCGGAAGCCAAACAGTAAATAAAAGATGTCCAATGAGATGTGAAAATTTGAATGAAAGAGGGCTTTTATGGACTAGTCCACATTCGTAACCGAAAACATATATACATATCAGATATACATAGAATGCAGGTTACGGATCCAATCCCTTCACCACAACTCTACAGTCAAAAGTCTTAAACATTTATTACAAAACAGAGACAAAAGGGTGAATTCGAGACACCCCAAAACAGCCTTGGCTTGAGCAGACTCGGAACCTCAAGGTAAGGCACAATAGTTGGCTTGACAAAACATGAGCTTAACTTGACGCTCCTAGCTTCGGTCCGGTGCCTGGCCACCTACATACATATAAAACAGTGAGCTAAAGCCCAGTGAATAACAAATGTATAAAGGAGTTTAAGAATGAATGTTCTTTCAGTAATTAAAACAGTCGTTTGCATCAGTAGGTCAGTTATTCAATCAGTGGTCATATTTCATGTCGTATCAGTCAATTAGAAAGCATAGCAGTCATACGTGATACATCCGATAGCAAGACAGTACAGTAGGTCTTAATAGACCGAACAGTCAGTTGATGGCCATCAAAACAGTAAACAGTAGTAGTTCCAAACATTTGAACTAACAGAGATCTCTGTAATAGTAGCAGTAACAATACAGTAACAATAAGTTACTATGGATGCCACGAGTACAGTTTACAAATAAGACAAATATTCATTCAGTAAACAATGTCATTTCAGAAAGCAGTACAATCAGTCGCTCAGAAATAATTATAATTGAACGTATCTTTACAACATTGTTACTCACAGATTACTGGGATATAGACAGGCTAGTTAGCGTCCTCGGGTGCCAACCCTACACAGTTGCAGAATGAACACACACTAAGTTACATACTTGGGATTAACAACTTAGCCCCTATATGGCTTGGTGTGGTTCTATAACTTTATTCTCATTAAGATGCCTTAAACATGGCCTAGAAATGCCTAGGATGGAATGAGGATGCAAAAATGTACGTTAAAACACTTTTCAAAATTTGCTGAAAACAGGGGTCTCGCTCAAGTGTGGCTTTCTTCACTCGAGCGAGCTTACCAAAACAGAGGGGTCGCTCGAGCGTAAACTCTTTCGCTCGAGCAGTCTGTAAAAATGTAAAAAGTACTGGTTGTTGAAATTCTCCGTTTGATGCTCGCTCGAGGGTGAGACACAGTTCCTCGCTTGAGCATATGTCTCATTGCTCAAGCGTGCATCTGCACACGTAAAGAACCTGAGAGCTTGCAATCTACACTCGAGCCAGCATTCTGTCGCTCGAGCGGAGCTCTGAACACAAAGGTGGTCGCTCGAGCATGGAATCCTTCGCTCCAGCGTGGAAGCCAAAATCTGGGTTTTCCAGATATGCTTCCAAAGCTCAAACCAAGAGTCAAACATAACAAAACTCAACCTTTTGGGCCAATTTTATGGAAAACACTTAGAAACTCATAATACAATATGTTTCAAAGATCATTTTATAAAATCAAGCCCAAAGGTGTGACAATTGAACACAATTTTGAATGAAACTTAAAGAACAATGTAAGAACATAACATGCATGAGTTCTCATGAACTCTAAAGCTCCAAAACATGATCAAATGCAAGATTGAACTCTAAAACATGGTGAATTCTTGGACTACAACTAAAATATGAACATGCATGTAAGAATTTCATGAAAAATAACTTCAAACTCTATGATATGGACATGCATGCAAGAATTCACTCTCAAATCAACACTTTAAGCTAATTCTTGACTCTATTCACCAATTGAACATAAATTTCAATGAAACATTCCTGAACAATGCATGTAACAACTTCAATTCATGGTTAAGGGGATGGATTTCAAGTATAGGAGCCTAATTTCTCAAGTCCTCTTCAAATCCTCTAATTTCAAGCCCAAAATCTAAATGAACTCAATTTTTCTTCCAATTCCCTATCTCTCACGTTTGGTCTAGAAGATGGATGAGAAGTGGTGTATCAAACATATGCAAAGTGTAATAAGGGTTGGTCTTAAATTAACCCACTCAATGACACAAGTGTAATTTACCTAGGTTTAATTAGTTTAACATTGTTTATTCTAATTTAATCATTTCAAATTGAATTTTAATTAAACCTACCATAAAATTCCATAAATCCTAATTAGCATATAATACTAATCAATATCTGATTCGATCGTCGATAAGGCTTTCAATTCGCAGTTCGAAAGCAAAACATGAACAGATCATTCAATAACAAACAGATAGAAATGAAATTAAAGCCACACACTCATGCAATCAATTCAAGATTTTATCTTAATCAATTACTTATCATGATTAATCACAATTTAACGCTAATCAGATGTGAGGGTTGTCACAAGAACATGATGGCTGAGAATGAGCGCTTGCGCCAAGATTTGGGCTTGGATGTGGCAAAATCCCAACAAGCCGCATGCCAAGACCGGGTTCGACCTTCGAGAAAGAAGGATGGTCGCCGATGTCGATTTCAAAAACATAATAATGACAGTGATTCAGACTCACCATCCCTGGAGCCCAGAAAGAAAGGGCGTGTTGATGTATCCAACTTATCTGAAGGAAGTCCATATACACGACATAAACAAGGGAGAAGCGATGATTCGGATGAGGAAAATAAACATGACCTATTCGTGCGATGCATTGCAAGGGTTGTGCTATCCAAAAAGTTCAAGGCACCGTCGTTCACCTTCTACGACGGAAAATCAGACCCCACTTGATCACATTCGTCATTACAAGCAAGCGATGACGCTCCATGTTGACGACGAAGCCCTCATGTGTCGAATATTTCCAAACAATCTGGGACCACTGGCCATGAGGTGGTACTCTAAACTAGAGCCAGTATCGATTAAGAGCTTCCACCAACTCCAAAAGTCATTCAAGGCAAGATTCATCACTAATGAGGTCCAGTCGAAGCAAGCCGATTCTCTCCGGGCCATGCAAATTAGACCAGAAGAAACTCTTTGTAAATAATCGGCCTGTTATTGGGAGTGCTTTAATCTGGTAGATGATACTTGCAATGATTCCATGGCCATCACCGCCTTTAAGATGGGATTACATCCTGATAGCCCCCTCCATAGTTCACTAACCAGGCAGCCCCCTAAAACCGTCTGGGCGTTAATGAAAAAGGTCAAAGAATACTGCAAAGTAGAAGACGATGCCCTGCGAGTCAAGGCCAGACGTAAAGCCGTTGAGATAGCCACGTCGGGAATTGTTCAGCCAATTAGCGTCGTGCCATCAAGAAGCCCCGAGCGGCAGAATCGACCTAAACGAGACAAAAGGCATGACTCGCGCCAATTAAATGACCAATGTTCACATCGAGCTAATGAACAGTATCAAGTGGATAACAGGCGCACAAGGTGCTCAGGCAAGAAATACACGGAGTTAACAGAGCCGATCAATAAGATTCTGTCAAAAGTACAACACCTTTCGTTCTTCAAGTGGCCGCCCAAGATGGCGGGACCTCTCGATACGAGAAGACAGGATAAACGGTGTGAGTATCATAAAGACCACGGTCACGACACCGATAGTTATTATGCATTAAAAGATCACCTTGAAGAATTGGTGCAAGACGACCGTCTTATGCAACACGTCCGAAAGAACAATTCAACAAATATAGTAGCTCTACCGTCGGAGTCACCTCCTCTTGGTGTAATTCATATGATATACAGCTTGTCGGCGCCACCCGAGGTGCATACAATCCAGTTGCCGTCTAGCCCCCATAGCCCAATGACGCTAGCAAAAGGGCCCCACGACACTAGAAGGATTAGTTTTAATGACAGTGATTTAGTTGGAGTGACCCACCCCCACACTGATCCTCTCGTCATCGAGCTACGCGTAAACAGATTCACCATTAAACATGTTCTCGTTGACTAGGGCAGCACTTCGGAAATAATGTATTACAAAACTTTCGTCAAACTTGGTTTTACTGATTCGGACCTGTCTCCGGCTGATTACCCGTTACTCTGCTTCATTGCTAACTCGAAGTATCCTTTGGGCAAAATCACACTACCAGTACGGGCCGACACTAGATCAGTAGACGTAGAATTTCTGGTTATCAAGCTTCCTTCGCCGTATAATCTCATCATGGGCAGAACTTGGTTACATACGATGCAAGCCGTGCCAAGCACCTACCACAAACTACTTCGTTTTCCAACTGAATACGGTATCGAACAAATTTGTGACTCTCAGAAATCGGCGCAGACATGCTATCTTTTAGCTGCAAAGAGACCAAGGGAACTGGAAGTGCATTCAATTGAGGTACCGGATAGGGAGAGTCTCGAAGACATTGGGAGGATCCCAAGTGAAAAGGCAACCGAAACCCTGTATTGGGTCGAAATTGACAGAAGTCCTGACAAGTTCTTCATGATTGGCGCTTCCTTAGATAAAGTTGAAAGGCAAGAGTTGCTATCCTTCTTACTCAGAAATATTAATGTATTTGCATGGTCCCCATACGAGATGCCAGGAGTGGATCCATCAGTGGCCCAACACCGCTTGAACGTTGATCCGAAATGTAAGCCAATTATTTAGAGAAGTCAGCGGTCAGCCGTGGAGCATACTTCGACCGTTGTTGAAGAAGTAGATCGGTTACTTGACGCTGGGGTGGTTCGCGAAGTAACCTATTCTACATGGTTATCCAATACTGTGGTCATAAAGAAGAAGAATGGCTTTTGGCTTGTCTGTGTAGATTTCACGGACTTGAACAAAGCTTGTCCCAAGGACTGTTTCCTCTGTCCAAAATAGACCAACTCGTAGATACAACGGCACATCATCAACGCATGAGCTTCTTGGATGCCTACAGGGGCTATCATCAAATTGCCATGCATCTAGAGGATCAAGAAAAAACCGCATTCCTCACCCCAAGAGGAACCTATTGCTACAAGGTCATGCCTTTTGGGCTGAAGAATGTGGGGGCAACTTATCAAAGACTAGTGACTGCCACGTTCAAGGAACAACTCGGCCGTACCATGGAAGTATACATCGACGATATGGTGGTCAAATCCAAGGAAAAGCACTTCCATCTAGCCGATTTGTCAGAGACATTCGGCATCCTTTGAAAGTATAAGATGAAATTGAACGCTTCTAAGTGTGCATTCGGCATCAGATCTGGCAAATTCCTTGGCTACATCGTTAACCACCACAGAATCAAAGCCAATCCGAGGAAAATCACGGCAATTCTAGAGCTTGGATCCCCTTGGTCAGTCAAAGAGGTTCAGAAGCTGATGGAAATGGCTGCTGTGCTCAACAGGTTTATCAACCGTTCCACAGATCACTGCAGACAATTCTTTCACACACTTCGGCAAGGCAGAGCATTTGATTGGACCCTCGAGTGCCAGGTCGCTTTGGACAGCTTGAAGTCTTATCTTCGATCAGTACCATTCTTGGCAACACCTGCGGCAGGCAATCCGCTCATTTTGTATCTGGCAGTGTTTGACCAGGCGATCAGCGTCGTACTGTTAAGAGAAAAACTTGGGGAGCAGCGACTAGTTTACTAAGTGAGCAAAGCTATGGCCGATGCTGAAACATGTTACCTTCCATTAGAAAAGCTTATCCTTGCTCTCGTCATGGCTGCAAAAAAACTGATGTACTACTTTCAGGGGCATACCATTGGGGTACCAATGAAATATCCCCTTCGGTCAACGCTCTGCAGTGCGGAAGCGTCGGGGCGCGTTTCGAAATGGGCTCTTGAACTCGGCCAATATGATATCCAGTTTCTATCCAGAACTTCCATCAAAGGGCAAGTGCTTGCCGACTTTGTAGCCGAATTCACAGGATCCCTCGCCGACTTTAAGTTTGATTAAGTGCAAACTAAGCCCAACTGGAGAATGTATGTTGGCGACGTTTGGCAGATGTATTGCGACGGGTCATCCAACCAGCGTGGCAGTGAGGCTGGCGTAGTAATTATGACCCCCGAAGGGGCAATAATCGAACAGGCCGTCAAACTGGGCTTCGATGCATCGAACAATGAGGCCGAATACGAAGCACTGTTAATCAGCCTGTGAAATGCACTTCACCTCGGTGTGCGGCGTCTGTTTGTTTTCTATGACTCAAAGCTAGTAATCAACTAGTTGAAAAGGGAATATGCAGCCAAAAATGACCGCATGGCAGCCTATATGAAAACGGCAAATTCTTTGCTCGTGAAATTTGATCACCACGAACTGAATCAAATAACCCAGGATCAGAACACGCATGTAGGCGCCCTGGCTTGCTTAGCCTCTACCATCAACTCAGAAATTAAGCGGACAATCGAAGTAGGGTTCATCCCTAAGCCGAGCATTGCCTCTTCAGAATCAGTTCAGGTCAACGTTATCGAACCGGGTCCAAGTTGGATGGACCCTATCGTCGCATTCCTATCTTCAGAACAGCTCCCAATGGATAAGAAAGAAGCACACAAACTGCGAAACAAAGCCTTCCGATACTACTTGGATCTGCAGGGAAAACTCTACAAAAAAATCTCTCTCTAGGCTGTATTTAGAATGTGTTCACCCGGATAAAGTTGAGAAACTTTTGTCTGAAATACATGAAGGCAGTTGTGGTGCCCATTCGGGCGGACGTTCTATGGCCCATCGAGCCATAACGTAGGGGTACTATTGGTCGACCATGCGAACTGATGCCAAGTGTTATGTCAAGAAATGTGAGCAATGCCAGAAGTTTTCCCCCTTAACTCATCTGCCTACCGAGGAGTTAAATTCTATCACTAGTTCTTGGTTGTTCGCTCAATAGGGCCTTGATATCCTTGGACCATTACCACGGGACCCAGGCAACAGGCGATTCCTAATTGTTGTGACGAATTATTTTACAAAATGGGTTGAAGCAGAGGCACTAACACATATTCAAGATTCCGACGTTAAGTGTTTTGTATGGAAAAACATCATAACGAGATTCGGCATACCACAAGCACTTATTTCAGACAATGGTACCCAGTTTGATTGTGGCGTGTATCGAGAATTGTGCAACACTTATGGTATCTGGCCTTACTTTTCCTCACCGCCTTACCCCCAAAGCAATGGTCAAACGGAGGCCACCAACAAGGTTATTTTGGACAGCATCAAGAAAAGGTTAGAGAAAGCTAAAGGCAGATGGGTCAAAGAGTTGCCCAACATTTTGTGAGCTCTCATCGCACTACTCCCAGGCATTGCACTGGGGAAACGCCATTTGCTCTGTGCTTCGGAACCCAAGCAATCATCCCCCTGGAGATCGGCCTCCCAATCTTGAAATCGAAGGTTTTTGACATGGGCCGAAATGACATGATGTTGGCCTTGGGCTTGACCCTGATTGAAGAATGCTGAGACCGTGCCCTTGCTTCCATGGCACGATACCAGCAACAGCTCGCTAAATCGTATAATCAATGTGTTCAGCTACGCCGTTATACATTAGCAGAATTGGTCCTCAAGAAAGTGCTTCCCGCTGCTAGGAATCCGACTGACGGAAAATTGGGTCCTAACTGGGACGGCCTTTATCAGATTGACTCAATCGCAGGGACAGGGGCATTTAAGCTCAAAGACATGGTTGGAAGAAGCTTGCCGCGTCCGTGAAATTCCACACACTTGTGCAAATTTTATCATTAAGTTAACTTGTACGGCATGACAACTTGTTTTGATTTTACGCTGTATATATCTTTCTTTTTTCAATACAATGTTCTCTCTTGCCCAGTGAGTTCTGGTTGTGTGAAAAAACGTCTGAATTCAGGGCGCCTTTCATGGAAATCACAATTGCCAAATAGTGAAAGTCTCTAAATTCAAAGCGCCCTTCGTGAATGACTCGTTTGGGCCGAATAAGCCTCCGAATTTGGAGCGTCCTTCGTAGAAATCACGATTGGTCAACACAAAAAGCCTCCGAATTTGGAGCGCCCTTCATGAATAACACGTTTGGGTCGAATAAGCCTCTGAATTCGGAGCGCCCTTCGTGGAAATCACGATTGGTCGACATTAAAAGCCTCCGAATTCGAAGCACCCTTCATGAATCACATGTTTGGGCCGAATAAGCCTCCGAATTCAGAGCGCCCTTCGTGGAAATCACGATTGGCCAACATTAAAAGCCTCCAAATTTGGAGCGCCCTTCGTAAATAACACGTTTGGGCCGAATAAGCCTTCAAATTCAGAGCACCCTTCGTGAATAACACGTTTGGGCCGAATAAGCCTCCGAATTTGGAGCGCCCTTCGTGAATGACACATTTGGGCCGAATAAGCCTCCGAATTCAGAGCGCCCTTTCTGAATGACACGTTTGGGCCGAATAAGCCTCCGAATTTGGAGCGCCCTTCGTAGAAACGTTTGGGCAGAATAGGCTTCCGAATTCGGAGTGCCCTTCATGGAAATCGCGATTGGCCAACACAAAAAGCCTTTGAATTCAGAGCCCTATCCGTGAATGACACGTTTAGGCTGAATAATCCTCCGAATTCAGAGCTCCTGTCGAGAATATTGTGATTGACAAGCGCAAATCCGACTGACGTAAAGTAGTAGACACAACTTAATCTACAAGCATTGATCGAAATAACGTATAGACATTTAGAATAATATGTTTTATTCAATAGATCATGAGTACATGCTTTACATAAAAACGGAACAATGTACATCAAAATTATTCGGCTCCGTCCTCGTCATCAGTCTTCTCGGCATCGAAAGCCTCGAACGGAAAGTATAACTCTGATACAAGGGTGACGCCGGATCAACGCCCGCGGCCTGGAGAGCGTTGATCCATCCATGCTTAAATCTGTGATTTTTGCATCGACAGACTTCCTCGACTAGCTTTTCCTTCGTCTTCTCTATTCCAATTTTCGGCCGTCATGGAAGCCTTTTTCATAGGACCTGGCCTTCACAGCTTCTATTACGAACATACTCACCATTTCTCGATCAGCAATCGCATGATCCAGAATTCAGTGGTTTACTCGCTCCGTAACAATCGGATTCACTTGACTTGCCAAATTAGTCTCAGAGGTGTTAGCTTTTTTCAGCTCATTTTCGGCCTTCTTCGCGTGGGCTTGCAAGCTCTGAATGCAAGCATCCCTTTGTTCTATCTCTCGTCGCGTGGCACAAAGACGCATGTTGATTTCATAGGAGGTATACAAACTCTTTACTGCTCCATGAACACCCTCCCGAAAAACTTCATAATCAGCTCGGCCAACCATGGACTGCTGAACTTCTGGCGGAAAAATCTGTCGAGCGAACTCAACTGCTACATTTGGGTTGTGGATAATGGAATCCGCTTCTGTCATTGGTTTGTTCCATCGAAAACCGAAAAACTCAACGGGCACGGTGTCACACTGGTTTCTCCTTTCAAGCGAGAGAAGTTACCTCGTTGTTGTTTTTCCTTTTTGGGTAACCTACTTCGATGACGTGAGGAATGATGTTTCTCACGCTCCCTCGATGCCCTACTCGTCCGTGCACGTAGGCTCACCACCTCGATTCATCTCTGCATCCAGTTCTGCCAGTGTTCTACCTTCCCCTCTGCTGTTGAAGAATAGTTTTCTTGCCATCCACAGTCGTTCACATTGCTTTTTTCCTCTCTCAATTTGTTGGATTTGAACGCAACAATAGCACCTCCGCGCACGTAGCCCACATCCCCTTTATTCATTACGGGTGCAACACTCCCGAGGCGCTCTCATCAATGCTCGCTTTCAAGGCCTTGTGCCGACAAGTTCATGTGTCCCAACCAATCCATGAACCACCGATATTCAGTGTTCCAGTTTATTTATTAGCTGGGACAATGGCAGATTCGTTAATCTAATCGGCTAAATTTCGAGGCCTTGCGCAGATAAGTTCATGTGCCTCAGCCAATCCATGAACCACCGATATTCGGAGTTCCAGTTCATTCATTAACTGGGGCAAGGGCATATTCATTAATTTATTCAGCTAAATTGCAAAGATACGTAGCTATTTAATCGGATGTTTAATTTACTTATCTCGTGATCTTACATCCTACTAGATTGTTAACTAGCACATGCAACAGACAGAAAAGCAAAGGAAATTTTCATTAATAAATTGAGTACAGATAGTAGTCATTTTACATATGAAAATTACCCTACATTTACCTTCTAACCGAAGTAAATAAAAAAAAATCTACAAAAACTATGCACGGAAAATGCCTAACAAAAATCAAAATATCACCCTAGTTAATCTTCAAGGTCAGACTCTAGCAGCTCAACATCCACCTGTTCGTATGGAATCAGCTACGCCAATGTCACATTAGCGGTAGTGAGGGCTTTGAGCTAGCCGTGTTTGAAGCCCCGATTCTTGAACTTAGGTACTTCTTCCACGTAGTTCTCCAAGGCAGCGTCCTTCCCAGCTTGGAACGCTTTGGAAATCTCAGAGTCGGCTATTTTCTTTGCCTTGTTTAACTCTTCCAAATCGACTTTCAGTTTGGCAATCACCTCATTGGCTAACTTGAGCGCGTTTTCGCTCGCTTTTGCTCTCTCTTCGGCGGCCAACCTGAGTTGGTCGGAACTCTTTGCCTTTTTTGCCTCGGCCTCGGCTTTTACACGTTCCTCCGCCACTTTCGCTGCCTCGGACTCAGCTCTTTGAGAGGCCTCCATGGCCTTGCTATTTTCATTTTTAATTTCGACTTTCAGAAAGCTGATCTGTTCAATAGCATCATGTTGACGGCGATCGATCTCGGCTATCCTGCCCGCCGTTTGCAAAACAAGGAATTAGAGTTAAAAAATATAGGTGGAAGACTGTAGATAAGGTTCAAGTCATGTACCAATATGGCCGATTGAGCGGCTAATGCTATTGACAGCAAATCTGGCTTTGCCCGAAAAGTCGCTCTGTCAACCAGTAGGGAAATTGAGAAAGCCATGCTCAAGGCCGCAGCCGGATCTTTCAGAACCAATGCATCAAAAGCAATCGGCACGTTCTTTATCCTTGGTTAAACAATGAATAGCACAACCGAGTCCGACTCCTCTATGCGTGGTTGTTTATCGGCAAGGTTTTCCTCAAGGTTGGCTTCTCGCTTGTGCGAGACGCTTTTCCCCTATCTGCTCGGCCTCTTGATCCAACTGTTCGATTATTTGCTCCATCTCAGCCGTTTCAATCTGAGTCGTTTCTTCCATGATAACAGGCGGAGAAGACTCAGTCACGACAATAAGGGGAGGTTCAGATCGGTTGGTCTCGGCCTTCCTCTGAGCGGCCATCATTTCGGCATTTTTCTTCCTGGCCAGCTGTGTGAACGACTCCCCAGCCATGTTCTCAGGATACGCGTCAGGAAGGTCCACTAAGTCGGTAAAATTATCTTCAAATGAGATGTCCCCTCAGCCTGAAGTGAATGGAGGGTTGGATGGATTAAGGCCGACTTCTTCAAAAGCCAAATTTAGAGCCTTGTCAACTTTTTCGGCTTCCAAAGTGGACTGATTCGGCTGCTCGGTGACTTATTCGGCTACTTTTTCTTCCGCCTGCTCTAAATCAGAAGCTTCCAAACCAATCTGCCTAAGGTTTTTGAAGTTGGGGAAGATAAGGGCCGTGAGCTGCTGTTCACTCCTTGGAATCAGAATGTTGTCTGCGGTCAAAAATGTTGAGTAAGTCAGCACATATCTTAGAAGTATGTGGGCCGCCCTCCCTTGCTTTTGGAGGTTTGGATGGCCAAAGAATTGGAGTATGGTTTTGATTTCCGCGAGCATAGCGTCGTCGGCCGAAACCAGAACTTTCTTCAAATCGTTGTCTGCATAAATAAAATGATAAGTGCATGGAAAGAAAGCCAGGTAAATATATAGCAAATACACGTAAGGAACTATACGGCCACCTGGTTCGCCTTTTCATTTGGGCACAGGATCTAGGTGATCTTTGCCCTCGCCGAATTCCCAGTTGCCTCAAACAACGACCATAACATCGTCAACTCGCTTGCCAGAGTTTGCAAGCATAGTCACCAAATGATGGTCAGTGTCCTTAGCTCTGAGAAAGTAGCGCCCCTGCCGGCCAAAAGATTTGGCCAAGGCATAACAATGCCGAATAGCAGGGATACCAAGATTGATCCTAAGGCGTTGGTTCAACTCTCCAATTCCCATTATGATTCGGTAAAAATTTACATTAGGTTGGGAAGGGATTAGACCCCAGTGGCGAAGGACGGCCCTTAAAAATGGGTGAAGGGGGAAATGAACTCCGCCCTCAACAATTGATAGGAGAGGAAAGATAATTGTACTATCATCAGTCCTCTCCATATCAATTATGCTCTCTGCTACAAGTGACAGGTGGATGTCGTCAAGAATGGAAAATGACGTCGAAAACCAGAAACTCGATCTACAGAAAGAAGGGCTTTCAAATGTTTGGCCATCCTAGCCAGTTTAGAGAGTATGCTAAACTAAAAACAAACAAGGAAATGGGAATTGAAATGGAGGAGAAGAGAACTTACAACAAGCGGAGAAGACAATGAGAAACGGGAGGAAGTTGCAGAGGTCACAAAATGAAGGAGGTATACTGAAAGGCAAACCAGAAACTTTGCGTATTCAAAAAACATACATTCGAAGGGACAACATAGTTTCAAATTGCATTAAATGAAGTAAGCATACGAAGGGGCAAGAAATTGTAATGATGCCTAAAAAGCGTATGCGTTCTGACACTTACGTTGGAATGAGGTTAACCGCCGAATTTTTTGACTTTTCAAGTTCGAAACCAAACACGCCGACTAACTGGTGTTAGTAGGATGTTTGGGGGGCAATTGTGGGAGCCGAATATCGGTGCATGCAGGGAAGCCGAATGCGTCTGATGATAGTCAGGATATATATTATATTCGGCTCCGTCCTGTACAATCCTAAAGCCGAATAGACTAATCGGCCATAAAATCAGTTGAACAAAAAGCCAAGTGGGAATTGGCATATGATGGAAGAGGCCGAATGAGCAATCACGTGATGGATTAAGAGTGGGCCCGACCCTAGGATCCAAAAGCGAATATAAATAGAGGAACATCAACCAAAGAAAGGTATGTAAGAATAGACCCAAGAAACTTAAGACTCAAGCAAACAAGAGACCTATATTAACTTGTCCGTCGGAGTATTAATCCTTTTTTTAGGTGGCGATCAGAGGATCAGGGACGTCATTCCAGATCCAAGAGTATTTCTAAACCTACTTCTCCACATTTACATACAAAATTCGATAAAATAAATGGTTCAAATTATCAAAAACAAATTTCATGACAAGTTCCACAAAACCCAATACTCACCCTTTCGATAGGAGTTAGTTAACCATCAACAGATTTGTTTCTATACAATTTGACATGCCTTTTAAATATAATTATTAATTATTATTTGAATGAAAAGTTGTGAGTTTCCTCATTGGATTTGGGGTGCACCCGTAACTATTCTGTAGTTTATTGTGCTTATTTTGAAACTCATTTAAATAATTGAAAGTTTTTACTTTTAAAAGGACATTGAATAAAGGAAAATTTATTGGAAAGTCTTATTTTGGGAACTTCTATGTCATTTGGTCTCATGTTTTAAATGGTTGATTGATGAGTCTTTATTAGGTATAGCGTGTGACCAATGAGTCATTTTTCAAACATAGATGAGTATTGGTTAGACAAATATACCCTTACAAGTTAATTGAGAAAGTTTCACTACTAAAAATCAGAGTTTTTGCGACGGTCATAAACATTGCAAAAAGTTTGCATGTCGTTGCAAAAGACTTTTTGCGACGGAGTAGTGACAAAAAAAAATTAGTCGCTAAAAATGTCAAAACTGGCAACAAAAAATAATTTTAGTCGCCGTATATTGAGTTTTGGCTACTAAAATCATTTAGTTGCCAAATAAAAAATAAAAAAATATTTTTTACCTTTGGCGACCAAATTTTGGTCTCCAAAAGTTTGTTTTTAACGACAAAAAATAAATTTAGTCGCCATATATTGAGTTTTGGCTACTAAAATTATTTAGTCGCCAAACAAAAAATAAAAAAAAATTATTTTTTACATTTAGCGACCAAAATTTTAGTTGGGGTATATCGGTTATTGGCGACAAAAAAAAAATTTAGTTGCTAAAAATGCCAAAATTGGCGACAAAAAATAATTTTAGTCGCCATATATTGAGTTTTGGCTATTAAAATCATTTAGTCGCCAAATAAAAAATAAAAAATTAATTTTTACTTTTGGCGATCAAAATTTTGATAGCCAAAAATTTGTTTTCAACAATAAAAAAGAATTTTAATCGCCAAAAAGTTAAAATGTTTTGAAGGGAGGCATTTCAAATATTTTGAAGGGATTTTATAAAATACTTTTAGCCACCAAAAGTTTTTAGTCGCCAATAACCATTTATATAAAATATCTCGTGCTCTCACCAAACCACAAACCAAACCCAATCATGAACAAAACCAGTGCCTCTCTCTCTCGCTGTCTCTCTTCAGCGTCCTTCTCCCTATCTGCTGCTCCTCTTCCCTCCATCTCTCACCGCCGCTCCTCCTCGCGTTCGCCGGAAACCGGAGCATCGATTCACCTCCTTGTTGGTCACTGTCGCCTGAGATCCTCTCTCTCTCTCTCTCTCTCTCTCGGCTCTGTTTTTTTGTCTCTCTTTCTTTCACCATTCACTCACAAAAACCCACAGAGCTTCACATACACGCAAACACATGGGTTCTTCAAACAGTCAGAAGGTATGATTTCTAATGCATAATACTCTATTGGGTCATTCACTTTTTGCTCTAATTCTAGCTTTCCATTAATGGGTTCCATCCCATTCTCCGTGCGATTGCTGGTGCGGGTGTGCTTGCGGTTACGACAAGCTCCAGCTGATCGTGTTCGGAAAGAAGTATGGTTCTGGCGGAGTCTAATTTGAGATCAATAATCATCGCCATTTTTAGTTAAGTAGATATTGATGAAAATGTTTTTGTCGGAGTTTATTTTGGGCATTTCGCCGGTGCAATTTTTGCTGAATGTGAATAACCACCAATTTTAGGGGTTTATATCCCAAACATTGCTGTTTTTGCAAAACAATTTTTGTTTCCATGAACCTCGATGTAGGAGGAGAGTTGACAAGTAGTTTCCAATTGCGTTGGATGGGTATTATTTTTTTCCAAGTATTATTGTTCTATTTCTGCTTCTTTTACAATTGAATTTGGAGGATATAATATATTTTTTTGAAGGACCACTTTGAAGTCGTAAAACAATTTGTGTTTGATTCATATTAAAAATGATAATGACCTAACATTTTGTTTGGCTCAAAACATTGGTCATGGTGTTTTGTGTTTTTCTGGGGGGAATGTTGGTGAAATTGAATCACTTTGTCTATGTAGCCATTGTTGGTTTTTAATCTATGTAGCTACTTCCCTTTCTGCTATCAACTTGAACATATGATTTCACTAGCTCGCCCGTTAACTGTTTGATAAATTGCATGAACTATCAAAGCCATTGTCTTTTCATTTCCCCCTAAATTTCCTGTTCTGTTTTCACACTATATATATATTCCTGGAAACTAATATAGTGTGTTTAATGAGCTCCACCTTTTACTGCAAATATGATGTGAATAGTCATTAATATGCCTTTTGCTTTTGCTTTTGCTTTTGCTTTTGTAGGCATGCATTGAATGTCCAAATATTCCTTAAGATGCATAGATCAGATTATGCGGAAAAAAAGTTGAGGATCATGCAACAGATTGACGAGGACCATACACTAACTCAACTTGCAAATGCATGGCTAAACTTGGCTGTGGTACATACCCATTCTCAATTTCTCAAGTCAAATCAGGAATTGTTGATTTTTATGTTCATATATATTGGTCTGTAAATCAAGGTGGATCCAAGATACAGGAAGTGTATCTAATTTTCCAAGATTTTTCTGAGAAGTATCAGATGACCAGTTTGATTCTGAATGGAAAGGCCGTGTGCTGCATGCATATGGGAAATTTTGATGAAGCTGAGTCACTATTACTTGAAGCACTGAACAAGGTTAGTTTAAAATTGCCTTTGTACCTACATGTCATTTGAAGTGATTGGGACAAATCCATCAAATTGTTATTGACATTTGCTAAATATACTTGATTGCATTCATAACATTCATTGTTCAAGAAATTGAATTGACCAAATTGATTCTAGATTGCTAATTATTCCCCTCTCCATAGTAGTCCAATTATTTCATTGATATTGGCTGAAGTGATCCCATATTTGCCCACTACTACTACACAATGCCTTGCAGAATCCCAATTTTGTCACTGTATTTTTAGACTTGCACTGGAAAGGCTTGCACATATTTGTGGATGGTGAGATGTTTTGGTAATTCATGCAGGATGCGAAGGATCCTGAAACACTGGCTAATCTGATCGTATGCAGTCTTCACCTTGGGAAACCATCTTCACGCTTCGTGAAGTAAGTTATCTGTTTAAGAAAGCTAGAGGAAATTTTGTTCTCTGTTGTGTGCCTTTTTGTATATGCCTGTGCGTCTGCATATATTGTTAAATAAGACTAGCTGCATTAGATTTGTATTTATGTATAACCACATGTCCATTGGGACAGCCCAATTTTCCCTGAACAACCAAACAAGGAAAGGAATTTTAGTCTAATATTTTCTTTTCATTTCCTTTACTCTTCTTTTTGTTTCCCTTTTCATTTACTGTCTTAATCCATGAACCTAACATAGACCAAAGAAAATTAATTTTCCTTGTTTGGTTACCTTGGAAAAATAATAAGGAAAATAGAATAAATTAAAGTGTGAGAATTTTTAGTTCTAGATGGTGTTGTTTTACTTTTCCAAGATTGATTATCATTTCATATTTTTTTAATGTACCAATTTTGATGTATGAGGGAAAACGTAGAGGAAAACAATTTTCCTTTCACTCCCTTTTACTTTTCCCTGACTAAATCAAAGTCCCAAACATAGTTTCATCCAATGATAGCTTAGTATTCCAAACCCAGACAAACTCAATCATCCAATGTAATTTGAATAACGAAAATCAGTTCTAAAGAACTAATCTCATCACATAGATCTAGAACTGGAATCATCGTAAAGAACAAATCAGGAGAACATATAATATATAGAGGGAGGGATTATGATGAAGTCAGTAGGGGTAGTTGAAGCTCCAGAAGACACTGGAGATAGTGTTGCCTTTGAGAGGGACCCCCCAATTAAACCGAGTCGCATGGAACCGCTCCAAAACACATTTGGTTTTGTTAGGTGATGTATTTTGTTTAGTCAGTTGCGGGGCAAAGAAATGCAAAGCTGACCAATTCGATTCAGAGGAAATTTGACCCTCTACCCCAATTGAACCAAATCATTTACACCCTTAGTACCCCTTGTAGCAGTCCATATTTTAAAGTGGAATGACTGACTAGTGCTATTTGTTTGGGGATTCGTTTTGATTTGCTTTTATTATAGAGTGAATTGATTTGGGTTTTTGATGGCTATCGAATACATAGCAATATGTGGGGTGATCTCTTCATGCTTGAAAAAGTGGTGAAAGTAATTTGTGTGATTGATATTCATGAGGTTAACTAGCACAGAAGATGAGACAACTTCACAAAAAAAATTCCCCATTAAGCTGTTGGTCTTTCCAATGAACTTGTTTAATGTAATGAAAATTCAATGCTTATTTTTTTGGTATTTTTGGGAAGAAATAATGTCCTGGGAAACAATACTATTGTTTATATCATAATGACTATTGTTTGTGTTACCAAACTCTCCCAGACTCTACTGTAAGTGGGAGCTTTGTGCACTGCTACGGCCTTTTTTTCATTTTCTTTTTATGTCAGCAGGGTAGAATGAGCGAGGCAGAGCTTGGTGCACACACCATTAAGTCTCATGGAGCCTTAGTTGCTAGGAATCACATGCATGATTGGCTTATATTGCTGCTTCTTGTGGTCACAGAGATCATACTATATATGATAAACCAATTTTACCGCTTTGTTAGGGAGGAAATGATGGCTGACCTCAAATTACCATTGAAGCCGAATACTGTGCCCGTGTGCTGTTTCCTCTGAGTGTCTCTTTTTTTCATTTATTAATTTGAAATCGTATGTCTTTCTAATTTCAATTATATAATTGGTATCTTTCGTATTTGGTTTACTACAATCCTTTACAATTTGGCTTCATATTTTGTCAATATGTTTATCTTGAAACGTCAATTTTATTGAATAAGTGCTAATGGTTAATTTTTATTTTCTTCTTTTACAAATTACTTTTGCGTTGACTATTGTGGATGTGTAAGAAAAGCATTTGTTCTGTATATGGAAGACATTTATTTTGGGACAATCCTCTATTTTGGAAATTCAGTGTTTTTGTATTTAATATTTAATTTAGATGGATTATACTTGGTTTGTATGGATTTATATAATATTTGGAATATGATGTTACAAAGTTAAAGATTTCGAATAGTTGATAATGAAATGGGTATTATTGATGATGGATTTAGATTATAATTGATAGATGTATTATTCTGTATACGTACAGGTTACGGGTTGCATTGATAATGAAATGCATATAATTTAGAAATTAATGAAAAATATTCAATTTGTGCATTTTAAAAAAATTAATAAATTGAGCTTGAGCTTTTAGCGACTAAACATTTAGTAGCCAAAAAATAAAAAAGCAATTTATTGGCGACTAAACGGTTAGTAGCAAAAAAAAAAAAAAAAATTTTTGGCGACTAAAAAATTAGTAGCTGAAAAGAAGTGTTACGTTTTTAACGACTAAAAAATTTTTAGCCAAAAAGGAGTGTCGCGTTTTTAGTGACTAAAAAATTGGTAGTTAAAATATTAAAGACGGAAAATATTTTCTTTTTAGCGACTAAATATTTTTTTTTGTGCGACTAAATATTTAGTTGCCAATTGAGGACTTTCGGCGACTAAAAAAAAATTAATCGCCAGTACCTTTCCCGACAATCATCTAGCGACCAAAAAATTTAGTTGGCAAAAATCTTCGCGACTAAAAAAATGACTTTTGGGGACTAAAAATATTTAGTCGCCAAAAGTGTAATTTGTTATAGTGAACATATCCAATCAATCAATTTAATAAATACTTTTCAATTACTAGATTAATAAAAATACAAACAAAAAAATAATAATAAATACTAAGGCTTCATATTGAGTTAGAATTAAATTTATATATAATATGAGTTTACTAACTTAAATTATAGAGATGATAAGGTTAATAATTTATTATACTTATTAATATCATTATATTATTTTATTATAATTACAATATATGTTGAAACGGTTGATTTTAGTTTAGTTCGGTACACAAGGTACTTGAATCCAAAAAAATCAAATTAAAAAATCACACAGACCGATTTTTATTTAAAAACAGACCAAATATATATTTCGATTCGGTTCAATTAATTCGATCAATTTTTTCAATTTTTCTTACATCTATACCCACCAATCACTCAACAACTCTCAAGAGTTAAAGATTATGAATTTACAAGGCTCCAAAGAGACAGATGTGGGCACTGAGGCTCATTTACGACTTATTTTTGCACTAGATAAATTTGGTAGTGTTAGAGCTTCTTCCACGTTGAAATATTATTATATGTATATATACATTTAGATATACAAACTGAACCATACAAAAGCATAGGAGAGACTTCTTGACTTCATTTATCTATTAAACATATGAAACAAAACATAGATACAAAATGTAACAATTAACATAACAACTGACTTTCACCCATAAAAAATTAAAAATTAAAAAAAAATAAAATACATAATGTAGACACACAAATATACCAAGCAAGCAGCAATTGGTATGTGTAGGAATTTTATTTCTTCATGTCTTTAGTTTTTTTAATTGCGGAAAGTACAGACTGTGCCATCTTCTCCTTCACTGTCGTCTTCGGTGCCGGAATTACACTTGCTGGTTGGCTCTTCTTACCCTTGTCTGACATCTTTCTCAACTCTCTAAATTGTGTGTTGTGTTTGTTGTGGTGATTCTTAAGAGGGAAACAAAGGGGGATATTTATAGGCAGGAAATTCATATATATATATATGCATATTTTTTTACTTTTCTTTGGCCTGATTGTGGGTGTGGGTGTGGGTGTGGGTGTGGGTGTGGGAAGCCAAGACACGTAGCAAATCAATGTGTATGTGTGTGAACAAGTTTAGAGGATTATCTTTTGTGTGTGTGTGTGTGTGTGTGCGCGTGTGTGTGTGTGTGTGTTGTAGAAGGCCAGTTGAAAGGCCCACCTCAGTTTGTTTGAATGGCCCACCTCGGTGTGGGAGTGTGTGGGGCAATGGGTGTCTTATGTGACTCAATTTTTTGACTAGTTATAAACAAATAACAATACTCAAGAAAATGAGACCTTACATACATCGCCAACATGAATTTTTAAGAGTTAAGGGTTGGTTTGGGATGTTCTAAAAAAGTATATTTTTTGACTTATTGGCTTATATGGGTTGAGTTTGGGTTGGATTTGATGTGATGTGTTAGAGAGGTGATGTGATTTAAATAAGATGATGTGACTTAAATAGGATATTGACTTTTTGACTTTTTTTTACAAATGTTATGGTACTTCAAGTCCTCACTACAGTAAAAAATACTTTTCGCGACCTTTTTTTTAGTCACTAAAAGTGTAATTTTGGTTACTAAAAGTATCTGCGACATCAATAAAATTGGTCGCTGAAGCCTTGTCACTAAATGGTTCGGCGACCAAATAAATTATGGTCGCCTAATAAATAAAACAGCAACCAAATATTTCAGTCGCCAAAAGACTAAAATTTTGTCGCCATAAATTAACATTTTGTCACTAAAAGTACTCAAGCAAATGGCATGTTGGGTTTTAGCGACACATAAATGCGTCGCTAAAAATATCTTTCAATGACTAAATGAATTGGTTGTTGAATGTTAAAACTTTTGGCGACCAATCAAGTTTTGGGTCGCTAAAAAAATTATTCACACAAACTTTCAGCAACAGAAAATGTGTCACCAAAAGTAAATTTACAACTAAAATACTTGTCACCAAAAAGTTCATTAATTATAATTTTTTGTTTTCAATTTTCTTATTCAGTGCATAATTCATAAACCTATAAACATAAGCAAAATATAATTCAAATTACCACACTTGTTCAAATTATCAAATCCAAAACATCCAACATAAGCAAATCCCTTACAATCCGAAACTTCAAACATGTACATAATGATTCCAAAAAAACTTTCATGCTACAAAATCCTATGACAAAATATATCCAAAAATTTAAAATGTAATCCTCTTTTGCTCTCCGAATTACGTTCCATCCATTGTCAATCTGTCAAACATATGAAAAAAATTACAATATTAAAATTTTAGTAATAAAATGCTTGGTCTAAAATTTTGATATACCAAGCAAAACAGCCACCCCTAATTATAGTACCCAAATAATAAGAATAATAGCAAGAAATGTTTTTATAAAATATCATTAACCAAACATATAACCACCCATATGATAATTTTCTAAATTACAGAAGCTGAGATGAAGTTAATTTGGAAAAGGATCAAGTATAGTGGAAGTTAGCCCTTGTGTCTTCCTAATTGGAAAAAGAATTAATTTCATTAACAAAGAATTAATCTCTCTAATAAAACAAATATTAACAGTCACTTCAACAGCATCCGTAAAGGGAATTAAGCAAGAATCACCAAAAAAATAATGGATAAAATAGAGCAGCACATCAAAGTCACCATAAATAGCACTTTGAGGAGACACTAGTTTCAGACACATGAGACACATAAATCCACTAAGAAAACAATATAAGTAAACAACAGTAGCAACACAGCAGCATCAAATAGAGTAAAGACTATACCAGCAGCATCAAATAGACTAATCGGGCTGTTGTTTGTTTCTACAAGTTTATTTAGACTTAAGTGACGTGCTCATGTTGATGTTTGATTGATTTTGTGGTTGTTTTACAAGTTTGCCTCTTGAACGAACCATTTAAGCCTTAAGTTTTGCAAATTTCCTAACAAAAAGTTATAACGAGGTGTTGTTTGTTTCTACAAGTTTATTTATGCTTGAGTGACGTGCTCGTGTTGACAATTCATTGTTGTTTGATTGTGTGAATTTGTGTGTGTGTCACAGAAAGAGAGAGAGAGAGAGAGAGATAAGTAAATGAAACATTACTTCCATATTGACTTTAGATAGACTGGTAAAATTAAAAAGAAGGATATATATCATCCTATGACATTTGGCTTTCTCAATTTCACACATGATTTGACTAGTAAATTCGTTATTGAGGCTTGAAACATGAATCTAACAAAGGCAGAACTTTTGAAGAATAAATGTGACTCTCAGTCACACTGCTTAGGCCGTTCTAGTTGTTGATCCTCTAGTTAAAGCATCAAAACCTCTAAATCTGTACTCATATTCTTTTATCTACCTAACAATTGTAGTTCTAAAATAGATATCTGAGCATCACCAGTCCCAAGAGCGTATCCACCACGAGAATATCAAGCTTCCCCAATCAACTCCCCTTGACACATGTTCAAGAACTTTCACACCTGCAAGAACAAAATCAACATAAGTTTTGGATAAAGAACAAAAATTAATAGTAAAATACATTTAACAGGTTAACCTTTTTTTTTTAAAAAAAAAAAATCACTAAATCCTTCAAACAGAGTTACAATTTGAAGCCCAAATACTTCGAATCACATATGTACAATAAAATAAGAAAGGGGAAGTAACATGTGAGGGAAGACAAGAAACCCCATTGATAAACACACCTGATTTCATAGTTTTCAAGAAGTAGTAGAAAATATCATAACATAATTCAAAAGGTACTAACTATATCTAATCCAGCACCAATGTGACACAAGCAAAGAATATTCACATTAAAATGTGAGCAAGAAAAGGATATTAAATTAACTAGTAAAATGAGCAATAAATTAAAAGCAAATCTATATCTCTTAGAACTACACTCAGCAATTCACTATCATGCATTATACTACTTCACTTCATTGACACCATAGATTTTGGAACAAGTCATGAAGGATTTAGATGATTAAAAAACTATCTTTATTAACTTTAGGCCTGCCATTGAGTTTCATCATGGTTGGAATAGATGACCCATACACATTAGCATCAAGCAGCCCAACATTAAATTGACACGTATTGAAAAGTTCCATGGATAAATTAACAACAAATTCCACAAAGTGTACAAAGGTACATTTGCAATCTTAAGTACAAAATTTCAGAAGGCACTTCACCCAAAATAACATTAATCATAAGGCAAATCACTCAAAATAACATTAAAAATACGTGATGTTTATATGGAATATGGAGCGATAATATTAGTTCCTTGATACAGAGCTGAGAGAAAGTTTAAGATATTGTTATTTTAACATGCTTCATAATTTTCCACTTTAAACTCCTTGCTTGTGCTGAGTTAAATCTCAAATGGATAATGGACATCATAAACTTTGTATTAAGTAGCCCACAACTACATTTCTACTCCCACAAGAGCTTTACATGGTATAATCCCCAAACTATCCAAAATAAATAACACAATCAAACAAGAGAATATCATAAAAAAGGGGGAATCTAAACATTCTCTCTAATGAATGGTATCATGAACTAAATGTTAATCTAAAACAGCTCCGGATGAAGGAATAGTTTTTTGTTCTTTTTCCACATGATACTGTTTTCAATCTAATAATTTTCTACTCGAATCCATATCAGGTCAAGATTCATAATCACTGTCATAGATAGCTCATCTTGATGACTTTTAATAGTATAGAGTTTAATTCAATGCATGACCTTATTAATTAAAAGTCATGGTACATGCAGAAACGAAACATTTTAAGATGTACCAATCCTATGTGAAATGTTGAGAAACTATAAAAACAAGACATGATACCTCCCAATAATACCCATTTATAGAATGTCATGATTAAGATGGAACTCGAGATTGATCTGTGAATATGTTTTTCTAATTATTTTCCTTCTAATTTTCTTTTGTTCTCCGTAGGACCATCACAGCATATGACAATCACTACAAGAAAATGGGCTTTATAACACGGAAGCATTTGCGATGGCATTACTTACCATTGCAAAAAGTGATTTTTTGCGATGGCACCACTTACCGTCGCCAATAATTGAGTTTTTAGCGACGGCACCCCTTCTTGTCACAAAAAAGCAACTTGTTTGCGACGGTAACAATTACTGTCGCAAAAAATGTGCATTTTTTGCGATGGTAACCTATGCTGTCACAAATAAAACTGTTTTTTGCGATGGCATGAACTGTAGTCGCAAATAAGAGAGTTTTTTGTGACGGTAATAGCTGCCGTAAAAAAAAAAAAAAAAAAAAAGCCTATTTTTGATGAGACAGCATTAGAAGTAAAATGTCGTCGCAAAAAACTAAAATTTTTGTAGTGATCGAAAGATGTAAAACTCCCAGTAGGAGCACTCAAAGAGAAGAACCAGTGCAGTGCCATTGTTAAATACTTCATTATTATTATTATTATTATTATTATTATTATTATTATTATTATTATTATTTTGGATTTCAATGCATAGACATTAAATAAAAATTTTAAAAAATAAAACTACGAACTAGCACACAGAAAGAAGAGATATCCATACTAGATTTCACCAATTGCCTATCTTATTTTCTCTAATTTTTTGGCATACTAGATTTGACCAACACTTCATCTTTAACTAGGGGTGCAAGGATCGGCTTAGTTTAGATTTGTATTAAATGTAGGAGAAATGCTTCGGTGTATTGTACACCGTATATAATCTTAACATAAAATTATATAAGTATCACAAATTTATATAAGTGATTTAAAAAAAATGTGTAAATTAAATATAAATTGGCATAAGTTAGTGAAAATTTATGTGATTTTATGAATTTACACGAATTTATATTTAACTTATGCATTTTTGTAAAATATTTATGTAAGTTCGAGAAAATTTAAGTAATTTTGTGATAAAATTACACACGGGAGAATTTTCCTAAATTTAGAACCAATCATCGGTTTCAAATTTTTAAATCAAGTACTGAACTAATCATATACTAGTTACAAATCTAATCCAACCCAACTCAATATAACTCAGGTTGGAATCATAGTTCTATTATATTAAAAATAAGTAAATTAATCAATAATAAATAATTAAAATAAACATATCTTTAACATACCAACCAACAATTGTGTCCATCTCTCGCTCATCTTGTTTCTCTCTCTTTTTTTCGCCCATCTCTCTCTCTCTCTCTCTCTCTCTCTCTCTCTCTCATCTCTCTCTATCTCTCTTGCTTATCTTTCTTCTCACTCTCACTCTCTCTATATCTCTTGTTCATCTCTTTTTGCTCTTTCTCTCTCTCTCTCTCTTTCTCTCGCTCATTTCTCCTCTCTCTCTTTCACTCATCTCTCTTCTCTATCTCTCTCATCTCTTTTCAAATATTTTTTAATTATTTTTTTTCAATTTTTTTTTCCAGTTATAATGTGTATGAGCCCATCATCATAAATAATAATAAAATAAATATAAATATTTTAAGCCTATATAAACATGTTTTTTAGTTTATGTTTTTAATTTTTTTTAAGCATTTTGTTCAAACCAAACGCGCTTGTAATTTATGTTTTTTTTTTTAAATAAACAAAAACCAATTTATAAAATTTTTGTAAACATAAACAAAAAATGTAAACGTTACCAAGCGATATCTTAAATTTTCATTTGTGATGGTTATACTTGATGTCGCAAAAAGAAAAAAGAAAAAAAAAAAAACTCAAAATCTGATTGGCGGTCATTTTTCCCCCCTCAACCAAAAATGCTCAAATCTCAGATCCCTAATCTTTTGAACCACAAAAATCCCCATCTCTATCTCTCTCTCTCTCGCGACTATGAGCAAGGCAGACGACGACGTCGAGCAATATCATTGATCAATCCTTCCTATATCTCTCTCTCTCTTCCTCCATGTATCTCTCTCGACGATATCATCGGTCAATCCTTTGTGGTAAGTGCTCATCATCAATTCACCTCTGTTTGATTCATTTTATTCTATTTCTAGATCCTTCGCAGTAAGGGTTCATTGATCGATTCACCCTACGAATGTCAATCTCTACATGCAGGCCATTAATCCTAACCCTAAGAATGTTCATCCTCCAAATCCACTCCATTGACACGTGCCGCCCCTTCTCCTCCTCCGCTACCACCAGCAGCTCCGCCGCAAAGCCTAGTAACCACCTCTTCCGCAGCCAATCCCCCTCCTCCACCACATCTCTCACGAGCCCTAGTCATCTCTGTGTGTGTGTGTATAGTAGCAATGGGTGCAAACGATGTGATTGTAATTTTATTGCAATTTTACATCTGAATTTTTTTGATGATTTGGTGCATAAGAAGATGCGTTGAATTTGAGAATGGCTAACTGTTAATTTTTTTTATTATTTTTTTTTTTTGAAGAAGTTAATAATATGGGTATTTTTGAATTTAAATCCTTATGAGTAGTGTGCTTTATATATTAGTATGCGTTTGTAATTTCACTGCAATTTTACATTCTAATTTTTTGATGATTTGATGAATGAAGAATATGGGTTGAATTTGATAAATGGTAGCAGTTATTTTTTGAAGCGATTAACTATATTGAGCATTTTTTGGGGGAAAAAATAAGTTACAAACCTTCAAACCCTTATGAGTTGTACGCATTATATAGTAGTATATCTATTAGTTAGATTTAAAAGGTTTAATGCTATCTTTTACTAGTATTTTTAATTTTAGATTTTTATGCTTGATTTGTTAGGCTGAGGTCTGCCATATATATTTTGCTCAATCACGGAGAGCTATGAGTTGGTAGAAAAGCCTGTTCACCTCTCTGGATTTGTTGAGTTGCCTACTCGCCTGCTTTGTCTTAGTTAGTATATATAAATTTATAATTGCTAGTTTGTTTAGTAGTGATTTGTGCATTCTTGATGCTGCATTTGGGGTTTACTTTGATTTTGGGGGTTAAAAAATTGGTGAGTTGTAGTTCTTGATGTGTCCCGGGAGTGTGGATTACTTGTATTCAATATGTCCTTAAAATTTTCAATGGCATTCTATTCTGGCATTTGGACACTTTCCATTAATTTTGTTAAAATCTGGTAGGTTGTTAAATTTTTCAATGACATTCTTTAGTGACATTTGGCCACGCCCACAAATTTTGGTCTATTTTTCAGTATTCTAGAAGCAGAAGTTGCAAAGGTTGGCTCATTTGCTCGAATCAGGCAACTTCGAGGGGTTGAAACATGTGCAGCAGTTGCCCCCATCTCTCGAGCACCTAATTCATCTCCGCTGAATTTGTTTCCTCAAGTCCAACATTCTTATAATTGAATTTAACTGCAGTTCTTTTCCTTCTATATCTTTCTTATATTGTTTAAACTGAAATATTAGGAAACAATTTCGGTGGTGATGGTAGTGGTGGACTTGGTCCCTTGATTTCTTAGAAACAACCAACAGTTTGGTTTGGTTCCTATTTTATTATTTAATGCCATTCCTACAGCTTAAGAATCTTGTAATGATAGGAGTCTAGTCTTAAATTTTTGTTTTGTGAATAGTTAAGTAGTTTTGTAGTGAATTACTATGAGATGAGATGAAACTAGATCATATAGATTTGTATTATTGCTATGTTTATTAAATTTCCAATTACACTGAATTTATTGTCTCTGCTTTTTCTTTTCGGTTCCAAGCATTGCGATCAATGGTGCAAGCAAATCCACAGATTTTACAGGTGTTCATATCCATTCTTTTCTTATTCAGATAATATGTCATTAAAAAAAAAAAAAGTTACATCTGTTTCTTTTGGTAATGACCCATGCTTCAGAGCTTGGAAAGAAAAACCCCAACTTTTAAGACTTATTCAGGAGCACAATGCAAAGTTTCTTCAGTTGATAAATGAGCCTGTTGAAGGTTCTGAAGAGTGAGTATTTGTGGGCATCTTTGTACTAAACTTATTTCTCCATGAAGAACACAACTAGAAACAATTCGTTGACAAATTTTAACCTTCTAATTGTCTTACTTAGCTGATTGTCTTTTACTTTTTCTGAGAAGCTCGAACATGCCGTTTGAATAGGGTTGCCTTGAAGATGCATCTACACTAGTTGAGAATGGAAACCTACTCATATAGTTTGTCTGCTTTATTGGCCACTAAATTAAAACCTTTTTGTTTCTACCTAAGAAGCATGGACACTTCTATAAATGTGTTAGTGTCCATGTTGGACAGATCGGATCGGATATTGAGACTTACTGAACATGCATACAAAAAGATGTCCTATTTTTTAAATTATTTGTACGAACAAAGACTCTTCTTTTATGAAGCACCGTCACTTCAAAACAAGTTTCGTAGCCATGTCGGACATAGGGACACAGTGGGGACATACCACGTGGTGTGCTCCTTATTTAATTAATTTTTTTTCAAGGGACACATCAAGAACACTCCGGGGACACGCCAACTAGTTTCCACCCCCATATTTCACTATAGTGCAAGGTTATTCACCGAGCTCTTCCATTTATTTATGATTATGGTAATTTGTTACAAGCTTATCGTATTAATCATTTGGTGCTTCCAACAAGAGACTACCTCTTTGCTCCGTCACTAAGTGATATATGCCAAGCTGTGGACTTCATTCATGGTTAGTGTTTTCAACAATTGCAATGTAGGCTGTCTCAACTTTGGAGTAATGACAAAATTGTGCCAGCTATTTCCAACAAAGCTCTGAATCTTCCTGGAGGCACATGTTATATTCATTTTCAAACAATAACTTTGGTAATCTAATGCACATTAAATTTTGTCATCAATAGATTACAAAGATGGAAATCCCACTAGTTATGGATTAAGACGATTAAGAAAATCAATTTAAGTACATTATTTTTCAATTGTAAATTTTTTATACAAAAGCTTGATCAGTTGGTCCTCATCCTCCATCTGATTCACTTCTATCAGGATATAGGATGATCAACAAATGCCCTTAGTTAAGATTTATTGCTTTGTGTGTTGGCCCTATCATTGAATCATCCCGATATATATGCAAGCAATGTTTGTATGCACATTTGTGAAGATGATTTAACACCAAAATGCAAGGATGTTTCATGCTATGAGAAGTTGGATAGTCAGATAGTTTGAGTAATATAATATGTTTGTTGTGTAAATTGATTGGATGTCGTAAATGACGCTTAACTTTTCACGGCATGTCATATAACGGCATTTGTGTGCATGCTGTGAAAGAGTTTTTAGGGCATGCATTGCAAGTCCTAAAAATTCAATTTTGTTGTAGTGCTAGTTCTTTAAAAAACTTAGAATTCAAGGTGTTGACATCCCAAAATCACCAAACGGCGTCGAATTGGCACGAAACTTGGCACATACAACTGCCTAGGCATGAGAGACTTGTAGGAAAAGACGAGACTCGAATTGGGTTCCCGATTTGGGAGTTAGAGCCAGATTTCACTCTAGGCAAATTAGTTTCTTAAGAAACTTATAATTCGAGGTGTTGACGCCCCAAAATTATTAAACGGCGTCGAAGTAGCATGGAACTTGGCACACACGATCGCCTAGGCACGGGAGACTTGTGGAAGAAGACGGGACTCGAATCGAGTTCCCGGTTTGGGAGTTAAGGTCGAATTTCACTCTTAAGAAACAAACTAGTTTCTTAAGAAATTTAGAATTTGAGGTGTTAATGCCACAAACTCACCAAATGGTGTTGGATTAGCACAAAACTTGGCACACACAACCGCCTAGGCACGAGAGACTTGTGGGAGAAGACGGGACTTGAATCGGGTTCCCGGTTTGGGAGTTAGAGCCGGATTTCACTCTAGGCAAACTAGTTCTTTGAAAAACTTAGAATTTGAGGTATTCACACCCCAAAATCACCAAACAGTGTCGGATTAGTATAAAACTTGGCACACACGACCGTCTTGACATGAGAGACTTGTGGGAGAAGACGGGACTCGAATCGAGCTCCCGGTTTGGGAGTTAGAGTCGGATTTCATTCAAGGCAAACTAATTCTTTGAAAAACTTAGAATTTGAGGTGTTGACACCCCAAAATCACCAAACGGCGTCGGATTGACACGAAACTTGGCACACACAACCGCCTTAGCACGAGAGACTTGTGGGAGAAGACGGGACTCGAATCGGGTTTCTAGTTTGGGAATTAGACCCGGATTTCACTCTAAGCAAACTAGTTCTTTAAGAAATTTAAATTCAAGGTGTTAACGCCCCAAAATCTCCAAATGGCGTCGGATTAGCATGAAACTTGGCACACACGACCGCCTAGGTATGGGAGACTTGTGGGAGAAAATGAGACCCGAATCGGGTTCCCGGTTTGGGAGTTAGAGTCGGATTTCACTCTAGGCAAACTAGTTCTTTGAAAAACTTAGAATTTGAGGTGTTGACACCCCAAAATCTCCAAACGGCGTCGGATTAGCACGAAACTTGGCACACACGACAGCCTTGGCACGAGGGACTTACGAGAGAAGATGGGACTCGAATCGGGTTTCCGGTTTAGGAGTTAGAGCTGAATTTCACTCGAGGCAAATTACTTCTTTAAGAAACTTAAATTCGATTTGTTAACGCCCCAAAACCTCCAAATGGTGTCGGATTAGCATGAAACTTGGCACACACGACCGCCTAGGCATGAGAGACTTGTGGGAGAAAATGAGACTCGAATCAATTTCCCAGTTTGGGAGTTAGAGCCGGATTTCACTCTAAGCAAACTAGTTCTCTGAAAAACTTAGAATTTGAGGTGTTGACACCCCAAAATAACCAAACGGCGTCAGATTAACATGAAACTTGGCACACACGACCGCCTTGGCACGAGAGACTTGTGGGAGAAAATAGGACTCGAATTGGGTTTCCGGTTTGGGAGTTAGAGTCGGATTTCACTCTAGGCAAACTAGTTCTTTAAGAAACTAAGAATTTGAGGTGTTGACACCCCAAAATTACCAAACAGTGTCGGATTAGCATGAAACTTGGCACACATGACTGTCTTGGCACGAGAGACTTGTGGGAGTAGACGGGACTCAAATCAGGTTTTCGATTTGAGAGTTAGAGCCGGATTTCACTGTAGGCAAACTAGTTTTTTAAGAAATTTAAATTCAAGGTGTTAACACCTCAAAATCACGAAACAGCGATGGATTAGCATGAAACTTGGCACACACGACCGCCTTGGCAGGAGAGACATGTGGAAGAAGACATGACTCGAATCGGGTTCCCGGTTTGAGAGTTAGAGTTGGATTTCATTCTAGGCAAATTACTTCTTTAAGAAACTTAAATTCGATCTGTTAACGCCCCAAAACCTCCAAATGGCGTTGGATTAGCATGAAACTTGGCACACATGACCGCCTAGGCACGGGACACCTGTGGGATAAGCCGGGACTCGAATCAATTTCCTAGTTTGGGAGTTAGAGCCGGATTTCACTCTAAGCAAACTAGTTCTTTGAAAAACTTAGAATTTGAGGTGTTGACACCCCAAATAACCAAACGACGCCAGATTAGCATGAAACTTGGCACACACGACCGCCTTGGCACGAGAGACTTGTGGGAGAAAATGGGACTTGAATTGGGTTCTCGTTTTGGGAGTTAGAGCCGGATTTCACTCTAGGCAAACTAGTTCTTTAAGAAACTAAGAATTTGAGGTGTTGACACCCCAAAATACCAAACAGTGTCGGATTAGCATGAAACTTGGCACACACGATTGCCTTGGCACGAGAGACTTGTGGGAGTAGACGGGACTCGAATCGGGTTCCCAATTTGAGAGTGAGAGCCGGATTTCACTCTAGGCAAACTAGTTCTTTAAGAAACTTAAATTCAAAGTGTTAACACCCCAAAATCACGAAACGGCAACGAATTAGCATGAAACTTGGCACACACGACCACCTTGGCACGAGAGACTTGTGGCAGAAGACGGGACTCGAATCGGGTTCCTGGTTTGGGAGTTAGCGCCGGATTTCATTCTAGGCAAACTAGTTTTTTAAGAAACTTAAATTCGAGGTGTTAATACCCCAAAATCTCCAAACGGCGTCGGATGAGCACGAAACTTGACACATATGACCGCTTAGGCACGGGAGACTTGTAGGAGAAGATGAGACTCGAATCGAGTTCCCGATTTGGGAGTTAGCTGGATTTAACTATAGGCAAACTAGTTCTTTGAAAAAGTTAGAATTTGAGGTGTTGACACTCCAAAATCACCAAACAACATCGGATTAGAATGAAAATTCGTACACAAGACCGCCTTGGCAAGAGAGACTTGTGAGAGAAGACGGAACTTGAATTGGGTTCCCGGTTTGGGAGTTAGAGCCGGATTTCACTCTAGGCAAACTAGTTCTTTAAGAAACATAAATTCGAGGTGTTGACACCCCAAAATCACCAAACGACGTCGGATTAGCATGAAACTTCGAACACACGACCGCCTTGGCAAGAGAGACTTGTGGGAGAAGACGAGACTCGAATCGAGTTCCCGATTTGGGAGTTAGTGCTAGATTTCACTCTAGGCAAGTTAGTTTTTTAAGAAACTAAGAATTTGAGGTGTTGACACCTCAAAATCACCAAACGCTGTCAGATTAGCATGAAACTTGACAAACACGACTGCCTTGGCACGAGAGACTTGTGGGAGAAGATGGGAGTCGAACCGGGTTCCCGATTTGAGAGTTAGAGCCGGATTTCACTCTTGGAAAACTAGTTCTTTAAGAAACTTAAATTCAAGGTGTTAACACCCCAAAATCACGAAACGTCGTCGGATTAGCATAAAACATGTCACACATGACCCCCTTGGCACGAGAGACTTGTGGGAGAAGACGGGACTCGAATCAGGTTTCCGGTTTGGGAGTTAGAGTCGGATTTCACTCTAGGCAAACTAGTTTTTTAAGAAACTTAAATTCGAGGTGTTAACGCCCCAAAATCTCCAAACGGCGTCGGATGAACACAGAACTTGGCACACATGACCGCCTAGGCATGGGAGACTTGTGGGTGAAGACGGGACTCGAATTGGGTTCCCAGTTTGGGAGTTAGAGCCGGATTTCACTCTAGGCAAACTAGTATTTTGAAAAACTTAGAATTCGAGGTGTTGACACCCCAAAATCACAAAACGGCGTCAGATTAGCATGAAACTTGGCACACACAACTGCCTTGGTACGAGAGACTTGTGAGAGAAAACGGGACTCGAATTAGGTTCCCGGTTTGGGAGTTAGAGTTGGATTTCACTCTAGGCAAACTAGTTCTTTAAGAAACTAAGTATTTGAGGTGTTGACACCATAAAATCACCAAACGATATCGGATTAGCATGAAACTTGGCACACACGACTGCCTTGGGATGAGAGACTTGTGGGAGAAGACGGGACTTGAATCGGGTTCCCGGTGTGGGAGTTAGAGCGAGATTTCACTTTAGGCAAATTAGTTTTTAAGAAACTTAAATTCGAGGTGTTAACGTCCCAAAATCACCAAACAGTGTCGGATTAGCACGAAACTTGGCACACGTGAGCGCCTATGTATGAGAGACTTGTGAGAGAAGACGGGACTCGAATCGGGTTCCCAGTTTGGGAGTTAGAGTTAGATTTTACTCTAGGCAAATTAGTTTTTTGAGAAACTTAAATTCGAGGTGTTAATGCCCCAAAATCTCCAAACGGCGTCGGATGAGCACGAAACTTGGCACGCATGACCGTCTAGGCACGGGAGACTTGTGGGAGAAGACGGAACTCGAATCGAGTTTCCGATTTGGGAGTTAGAGTCGGATTTCACTCTAGGCAAACTAGTTCTTTGAAAAACTTAGAATTTGAGGTGTTCACACCCCAAAATCACCAAACGACGTTGGATTAGCATGAAACTTCGCACACACGACCGCCTTGGCAAGAGAGACTTATGGGAGACGACGGGACTCGAATTGGGTTCCTAGTTTGGGAGTTAGAGCCGGATTTCACTCTAGGCAAACTAGTTCTTTAAGAAACATAAATTCGAGGTGTTAATGCCCTCAAAATCACCAAACGGCGTCGGATTAGAATGAAACTTGGCACACACGACCGCCTAGGCACGGGAGACCTGTGGGATAAGCCGGGACTCGAATCAATTTCCCGGTTTGGGAGTTAGAGCCGGATTTCACTCTAAGCAAACTAGTTCTTTGAAAAACTTAGAATTTGAGGTGTTGACACCCCCAAATAACCAAACGGCGTCAGATTAGCATGAAACTTAGCACACACGACCGCATTGGCACGAGACTTGTGGGAGAAAATGGGACTTGAATTGGGTTCCCGTTTTGGGAGTTAGAGCCGGATTTCACTCTAGGCAAACTAGTTCTTTAAGAAACTAAGAATTTGAGGTGTTGACACCCCAAAATACCAAACGATGTCAGATTAGTATGAAACTTGGCATACACGATTGCCTTGGCACGAGAGACTTGTGGGAGTAGACGGGACTCGAATCGGGTTCTCGATTTGAGAGTTAGAGCCGGATTTCACTCTAGGCAAACTAGTTCTTTAAGAAACTTAAATTCAAAGTGTTAACACTCCAAAATCACGAAACGGCAACGAATTAGCATGAAACTTGGCACACATGACCGCCTTGGCACGAGAGACTTGTGGGAGAAGACGGGACTCGAATTAGGTTCCTGTTTTAGGAGTTAGAGCCGGATTTCACTCTAAGCAAAATAGTTTTTTAAGAAACTTAAATTCGAGTTGTCAACGTCCTAAAATCTCCAAACGGCGTTGGATGAGCACGAAACTTGGTACACATGACGGCCTAGGCACGGGAGACTTGTAGGAGAAGACGGGACTCGAATCGGGTTCCTGGTTTGGGAGTTAGAGTCAGATTTCACTCTAGGCAAACTTGTTCTTTGAAAAACTTAGAATTTGAGGTGTTGACACCCCAAAATAGCAAACGACATCGGATTAGCATGAAACTTCGTACACACATGACCGCCTTGGCAAGAGAGACTTGTGGGAGAAGACGGGACTCGAATCGGGTTCTTGGTTTGGGAGTTAGAGCCGAATTTCACTCTAGGCAAACTAGTTTTTTAAGAAACTTAAATTCGAGGTGTTAACGCCCCAAAATCACTAAACGGCGTCAGATTAACATAAAACTTGCCACACATGACCGCCTGGGCACGGGAGACCTATGGGAGAAGACGGGACTCGAATCGGGTTCTCGGTGTGGGAGTTAGAGTCGGATTTCACTCTAGGCAAATTAATTTTTAAGAAATTTAAATTCGAGTTGTTAACACCCCAAAATCACCAAACGGTGTCGGATTAGCACGAAACTTGGCACACATGAGCACCTAGGCATGAGAGACTTGTTGGAGAAGACGGGACTCGAATCGGGTTCTCGGTTTGGGAGTTAGAGCTAGATTTTACTCTAGGCAAACTAGTTTTTTGAGAAACTTAAATTCGGGGTGTTAACGTCCCAAAATCTCCAAACGACATCGGATTAGTACGAAACTTGGCACACACGCCCGCATTGGCACGAGATTGCTGGTCCAAGGTGTGGCAAGGTTACATCAAAATCTGAATCTTCGCAACTGGCAACACGGGGAGGGGTTGGAGGGGCTACGACAATACGGTGTACCACGGAATTAGACTGGTTCCGAATGTTAGACAGATTGTTAGTGGGTAAAGTGGGGCAGTTGGGTGGAAAAGGGATGAGTTTTGCAGCAATGTTTAAATGGGTTCAGCACTGGTGGAAGGCATCTAGGAAGGCGGAGGTGCGCCCATTAGGAGATCAAGCATTCTTATTTGTATTCACATTGCGAAAAGAGGCAGAGTTGATGTTGTGCCAGAGGTGGATTGTTGATGGACGGGATTTGTTGTTGGAGTGGTGGTCACCTCTTGCTCTATGTCGTTCAAAGGACATTGTCGCTGGCAAAAAGTGTCTGGATTCGAGTGATAGGTTTGCCCCTTCATCTTCGCGGGGACGACGTATATCGTGTTATTGGTGATCAGTGTGGTGGTTTTGTCGAAGCGGATGAGACATCTGTGGACCTGGGTGTCGTTCGTTTGCATATCCGCAATTCTGAATGCACTTCGTCGTGTGTGGTTGTTCGTTGGGGCTCCTGACGATTTTCCCTACCAGTGTGGGCAGAGGAGGGGCCTTCGGTGGATTTGGCAGTGCCAACGACGGTGGGTGGTGCCAAGAATGGGGCGGATAAGGATGTGCTAGATTCGGTTCAATCAAATAGCAGAGATTTCTGAAAATCTGGGGTGAAGGAATATTTACTGAGATTTGGGGATGAGGCTACAGTTAGAGCTGGACGAAGTCAAGTGGGTCCTACCCATTCCATAGGGGGTCAACAGAAGGGACGAGTGGGGTTTTCTAAGGCCAAGCTTCGGAACGGAGGTGGGCCCAAACAACAGTGGGCTACTAAAAAACTTCATAAACGTGGGTCTTTCTTTACAATTTTCAGCCCAAGTTGGAATGGAGGGGCTACTACACAAATTTTTAAATCAAGTGGGCCTTTTCCAAATGAAGCTTTGAGCCCAAGTAGGGTTTGAGGGGCCCAAACTGAGGCAATCCAAGCAAACCCAGCTGTTAGTCGGGTCTTCTCGACGTTACGGGATGGGTTTGGCCCGTATCCGATTGATTGGTCGTCACCGGTGGTATGCGCGTCACTGGGTCTTGCTGAGCGGTCGCCAATTGGTCCACGGCAGTCGTCTGGCTCAGGTGTTAATTCTGGTCACCATTTCGTTCCAGAGGAGGCGTTGGTGGGATCGATTTCTTCTGCTACAAGGACTGTCGCAATGGGCGATTCTGCTGTGCGATTGCAACAGGGGGTCAACGAGCAGGATCACTGGGCTGACTTGGTGGATGGTTTGGCTATAGTGGTCCGACCTGAAGTTGTTAAGGATGATGTGGTATTGGACACTGCTGCGTGCGATGATGATGATCTAGAGGATGATTTTCCCAAGGAAAATTTCTATTCGGGGGATGGCATACCACAGCTAGAGGAGGTCTCTGCTTGGGTATTGTCTTGTATTAATGAGGTTAGTCACTTATTAGGTGTTTCCTTTGAGGGCCATGAAGCTGAGGTGTTGCAATTATTTTCGGCCATTGAGGAGTCATGGTGGGGAAATGTTCTTTACCAGTCAGGGGTGATGTCTGCTAGTCCTAATGTGAAGAGTGCTCGAGAATTACGCCGGTTGGAATGTTCTATTAATTATGATAGAATTAAGGGGGGAGATGTGCGGGGTCCAAGGAAGGGGCGTAGTGATCCATTATTGTTGTCATGCGGTTAAAAATATTGTCTTGGAACATGCAAGGACTGAATAATAGGGGGAAGAAGGTGTTGGTAAAATCAGTTTTAAACAGTGCTAAGGCAAATGTGGTGTGTCTGCAGGAAATAAAGATGGATTGTATTGAGGGGGAAACTATACGGGATCTGTGGGGAGGCCGTTTTGTGGATTAGGATTTTCTTCCTGCCTTGGGAGTGGCTGGGGGTGTTCTTATTTGCTGGGACCGAAGGGTAGTGGTAAGGGAGGATGTCGAAGTGGGGGTTTCTTATTATCTTACCTTTTTCGATGTGTAGAGGATGACATTCGTTGGGCCTTTACCGGGGTTTATGGTCCAGTTCGTGGGGGGGAAAGGTTTTCTTTTTTAGAGGAGTTGTAGAGCATTGCTTATCGTTGGGGGGTTCCCTGGTGTGTGGGAGGGGATTTCAATGTGGTTTGCTGTATGGTAGAAAAGTTTGGGGCAATTTTGGGGTTGGGTTCAATGAGACGTTTCTCTTTGTTCATTGATGAGATGGAGTTGGTCAATTTTTCGTTTCAGGGTGGTAGTTTCACTTGGTCCGGGGGTGGAGTGATGTCTCGAATTGATCGATTTTTGGTCACAGGGGATTGGGAGGAGCATTTCTTACAGGCGACCCAATGACATTTACATCGGCCCACTTCAGACCATTGGCCTATCTTGCTAGATAGTTGGGGTGTCAGACGTGGCCTAACTCCTTTTTGTTTTGAAAACATGTTGTTGCGGTCTGAAGGTGTAATGACCTTCATCCTCGTCTTAGCCATGTTCATGTTCATGTGCATCTGCATGATTTTGTTTTGTTAAGCTTGCATTTGTAGATTTTGATTTGTTTTGCCTAAAGTAAAGGTCCATGTCTTGTTTTGTGCGTATGTGATTTGCTTGAGTATTGCTTGTATGTTCTTTGCTTGGTGTGTTAAGCCTAGGTCACACCCTTGAACCTCTTATGCCTAGGACCATCTTGGAACCACTTTGGTTGACCTCCACCTTCACCCTGGCATCTTGGTCGAGATGTCATCATCTAGGCCGAGGTGTGCATCGCCTAGGCCGAAAATTTATTGGAAAGTCTTATTTTGGGAACTTCTATGTCATTTGGTCTCATATTTTAAATGGTTGATTGATGAGTCTTTATTAGATATAGCGTGTGACCAATGAGTCATTTTTCAAACATAGATGAGTATTGGTTAGACAAATATACCCTTACAAGTTAATTGAGAAAGTTTCACTACTAAAAATCAGAGTTTTTGCGATGGTCATAAACATCGCAAAAAGTTTGCATATCGTTGCAAAAGACTTTTTGCGACGGAGTAGTGACAAAAAAAAATTAGTCGCTAAAAATGTCAAAACTGGCAACAAAAAATAATTTTAGTCGCCGTATATTGAGTTTTGGCTACTAAAATCATTTAGTTGCCAAATAAAAAATAAAAAAATATTTTTTACCTTTGGCGACCAAATTTTGGTCTCCAAAAGTTTGTTTTTAGCGACAAAAAATAAATTTAGTCGCCATATATTGAGTTTTGGCTACTAAAATTATTTAGTCACCAAACAAAAAATAAAAAAAAATTATTTTTTACCTTTAGCGATCAAAATTTTAGTTGGGGTATATCGGTTATTGGCGACAAAAAAAAAATTTAGTTGCTAGTCGTCATATATTGAGTTTTGGCTATTAAAATCATTTAGTCGCCAAATAAAAAATAAAAAATTAATTTTTACTTTTGGCGATCAAAATTTTGATAGCCAAAAATTTGTTTTCAACAATAAAAAAGAATTTTAATCGCCAAAAAGTTAAAATGTTTTGAAGGGAGGCATTTCAAATATTTTGAAGGGATTTTATAAAATACTTTTAGCCACCAAAAGTTTTTAGTCGCCAATAACCATTTATATAAAATATCTCGTGCTCTCACCAAACCACAAACCAAACCCAATCATGAACAAAACCAGTGCCTCTCTCTCTCGCTGTCTCTCTTCAGCGTCCTTCTCCCTATCTGCTGCTCCTCTTCCCTCCATCTCTCACCGCCGCTCCTCCTCGCGTTCGCCGGAAACCGGAGCATCGATTCACCTCCTTGTTGGTCACTGTCGCCTGAGATCCTCTCTCTCTCTCTCTCTCTCTCTCGGCTCTGTTTTTTTGTCTCTCTTTCTTTCACCATTCACTCACAAAAACCCACAGAGCTTCACATACACGCAAACACATGGGTTCTTCAAACAGTCAGAAGGTATGATTTCTAATGCATAATACTCTATTGGGTCATTCACTTTTTGCTCTAATTCTAGCTTTCCATTAATGGGTTCCATCCCATTCTCCGTGCGATTGCTGGTGCGGGTGTGCTTGCGGTTACGACAAGCTCCAGCTGATCGTGTTCGGAAAGAAGTATGGTTCTGGCGGAGTCTAATTTGAGATCAATAATCATCGCCATTTTTAGTTAAGTAGATATTGATGAAAATGTTTTTGTCGGAGTTTATTTTGGGCATTTCGCCGGTGCAATTTTTGCTGAATGTGAATAACCACCAATTTTAGGGGTTTATATCCCAAACATTGCTGTTTTTGCAAAACAATTTTTGTTTCCATGAACCTCGATGTAGGAGGAGAGTTGACAATTAGTTTCCAATTGCGTTGGATGGGTATTATTTTTTTTCCAAGTATTATTGTTCTATTTCTGCTTCTTTTACAATTGAATTTGGAGGATATAATATATTTTTTTGAAGGACCACTTTGAAGTCGTAAAACAATTTGTGTTTGATTCATATTAAAAATGATAATGACCTAACATTTTGTTTGGCTCAAAACATTGGTCATGGTGTTTTGTGTTTTTCTGGGGGGAATGTTGGTGAAATTGAATCACTTTGTCTATGTAGCCATTGTTGGTTTTTAATCTATGTAGCTACTTCCCTTTCTGCTATCAACTTGAACATATGATTTCACTAGCTCGCCCGTTAACTGTTTGATAAATTGCATGAACTATCAAAGCCATTGTCTTTTCATTTCCCCCTAAATTTCCTGTTCTGTTTTCACACTATATATATATTCCTGGAAACTAATATAGTGTGTTTAATGAGCTCCACCTTTTACTGCAAATATGATGTGAATAGTCATTAATATGCCTTTTGCTTTTGCTTTTGTAGGCATGCATTGAATGTCCAAATATTCCTTAAGATGCATAGATCATATTATGCGGAAAAAAAGTTGAGGATCATGCAACAGATTGACGAGGACCATACACTAACTCAACTTGCAAATGCATGGCTAAACTTGGCTGTGGTACATACCCATTCTCAATTTCTTAAGTCAAATCAGGAATTGTTGATTTTTATGTTCGTATATATTGGTCTGTAAATCAAGGTGGATCCAAGATACAGGAAGTGTATCTCATTTTCCAAGATTTTTCTGAGAAGTATCAGATGACCAGTTTGATTCTGAATGGAAAGGCCGTGTGCTGCATGCATATGGGAAATTTTGATGAAGCTGAGTCACTATTACTTGAAGCACTGAACAAGGTAAGTTTAAAATTGCCTTTGTACCTACATGTCATTTGAAGTGATTGGGACAAATCCATCAAATTGTTATTGACATTTGCTAAATATACTTGATTGCATTCATAACATTCATTGTTCAAGAAATTGAATTGACCAAATTGATTCTAGATTGCTAATTATTCCCCTCTCCATAGTAGTCCAATTATTTCATTGATATTGGCTGAAGTGATCCCATATTTGCCCACTACTACTACACAATGCCTTGCAGAATCCCAATTTTGTCACTGTATTTTTAGACTTGCACTGGAAAGGCTTGCACATATTTGTGGATGGTGAGATGTTTTGGTAATTCATGCAGGATGCGAAGGATCCTGAAACACTGGCTAATCTGATCGTATGCAGTCTTCACCTTGGGAAACCATCTTCACGCTTCGTGAAGTAAGTTATCTGTTTAAGAAAGCTAGAGGAAATTTTGTTCTCTGTTGTGTGCCTTTTTGTATATGCCTGTCGTCTGCATATATTGTTAAATAAGACTAGCTGCATTAGATTTGTATTTATGTATAACCACATGTCCATTGGGACAGCCCAATTTTCCCTGAACAACCAAACAAGGAAAGGAATTTTAGTCTAATATTTTCTTTTCATTTCCTTTACTCTTCTTTTTGTTTCCCTTTTCATTTACTGTCTTAATCCATGAACCTAACATAGACCAAAGAAAATTAATTTTCCTTGTTTGGTTACCTTGGAAAAATAATAAGGAAAATAGAATAAATTAAAGTGTGAGAATTTTTAGTTCTAGATGGTGTTGTTTTACTTTTCCAAGACTGATTATCATTTCATATTTTTTTAATGTACCAATTTTGATGTATGAGGGAAAACGTAGAGGAAAACAATTTTCCTTTCACTCTCTTTTACTTTTCCCTGACTAAATCAAAGTCCCAAACATAGTTTCATCCAATGATAGCTTAGTATTCCAAACCCAGACAAACTCAATCATCCAATGTAATTTGAATAACGAAAATCAGTTCTAAAGAACTAATCTCATCACATAGATCTAGAACTGGAATCATCGTAAAGAACAAATCAGGAGAACATATAATATATAGAGGGAGGGATTATGATGAAGTCAGTAGGGGTAGTTGAAGCTCCAGAAGACACTGGAGATAGTGTTGCCTATGAGAGGGACCCCCCAATTAAACCGAGTCGCATGGAACCGCTCCAAAACACATTTGGTTTTGTTAGGTGATGTATTTTGTTTAGTCAGTTGCGGGGCAAAGAAATGCAAAGCTGACCAATTCGATTCAGAGGAAATTTGACCCTCTACCCCAATTGAACCAAATCATTTACACCCTTAGTACCCCTTGTAGCAGTCCATATTTTAAAGTGGAATGACTGACTAGTGCTATTTGTTTGGGGATTCGTTTTGATTTGCTTTTATTATAGAGTGAATTGATTTGGGTTTTTGATGGCTATCGAATACATAGCAATATGTGGGGTGATCTCTTCATGCTTGAAAAAGTGGTGAAAGTAATTTGTGTGATTGATATTCATGAGGTTAACTAGCACAGAAGATGAGACAACTTCACAAAAAAAATTCCCCATTAAGCTGTTGGTCTTTCCAATGAACTTGTTTAATGTAATGAAAATTCAATGCTTATTTTTTTGGTATTTTTGGGAAGAAATAATGTCCTGGGAAACAATACTATTGTTTATATCATAATGACTATTGTTTGTGTTACCAAACTCTCCCAGACTCTACTGTAAGTGGGAGCTTTGTGCACTGCTACGGCCTTTTTTTCATTTTCTTTTTATGTCAGCAGGGTAGAATGAGCGAGGCAGAGCTTGGTGCACACACCATTAAGTCTCATGGAGCCTTAGTTGCTAGGAATCACATGCATGATTGGCTTATATTGCTGCTTCTTGTGGTCACAGAGATCATACTATATATGATAAACCAATTTTACCGCTTTGTTAGGGAGGAAATGATGGCTGACCTCAAATTACCATTGAAGCCGAATACTGTGCCCGTGTGCTGTTTCCTCTGAGTGTCTCTTTTTTTCATTTATTAATTTGAAATCGTATGTCTTTCTAATTTCAATTATATAATTGGTATCTTTCGTATTTGGTTTACTACAATCCTTTACAATTTGGCTTCATATTTTGTCAATATGTTTATCTTGAAACGTCAATTTTATTGAATAAGTGCTAATGGTTAATTTTTATTTTCTTCTTTTACAAATTACTTTTGCGTTGACTATTGTGGATGTGTAAGAAAAGCATTTGTTCTGTATATGGAAGACATTTATTTTGGGACAATCCTCTATTTTGGAAATTCAGTGTTTTTGTATTTAATATTTAATTTAGATGGATTATACTTGGTTTGTATGGATTTATATAATATTTGGAATATGATGTTACAAAGTTAAAGATTTCGAATAGTTGATAATGAAATGGGTATTATTGATGATGGATTTAGATTATAATTGATAGATGTATTATTCTGTATACGTACAGGTTACGGGTTGCATTGATAATGAAATGCATATAATTTAGAAATTAATGAAAAATATTCAATTTGTGCATTTTAAAAAAATTAATAAATTGAGCTTGAGCTTTTAGCGACTAAACATTTAGTAGCCAAAAAATAAAAAAGCAATTTATTGGCGACTAAACGGTTAGTAGCAAAAAAAAAAAAAAAAAAAGTTTTTGGCGACTAAAAAATTAGTAGCTGAAAAGAAGTGATACGTTTTTAACGACTAAAAAATTTTTAGCCAAAAAGGAGTGTCACGTTTTTAGTGACTAAAAAATTGGTAGTTAAAATATTAAAGACGGAAAATATTTTCTTTTTAGCGACTAAATATTTTTTTTTGTGCGACTAAATATTTAGTTGCCAATTGAGGACTTTCGGCGACTAAAAAAAAATTAATCGCCAGTACCTTTCCCGACAATCATCTAGCGACCAAAAAATTTAGTTGGCAAAAATCTTCGCGACTAAAAAAATGACTTTTGGGGACTAAAAATATTTAGTCGCCAAAAGTGTAATTTGTTATAGTGAACATATCCAATCAATCAATTTAATAAATACTTTTCAATTACTAGATTAATAAAAATACAAACAAAAAAATAATAATAAATACTAAGGCTTCATATTGAGTTAGAATTAAATTTATATATAATATGAGTTTACTAACTTAAATTATAGAGATGATAAGGTTAATAATTTATTATACTTATTAATATCATTATATTATTTTATTATAATTACAATATATGTTGAAACGGTTGATTTTAGTTTAGTTCGCAAATTTTAAGGTGCTTGAATCCAAAAAAATCAAATTAAAAAATCACGTAGACCGATTTTTATTTAAAAACAGACCAAATATATATTTCGATTCGGTTCAATTAATTCGATCAATTTTTTCAATTTTTCTTACATCTATACCCACCAATCACTCAACAACTCTCAAGAGTTAAAGATTATGAATTTACAAGGCTCCAAAGAGACAGAAGTGGGCACTGAGGCTCATTTACGACTTATTTTTGCACTAGATAAATTTGGTAGTGTTAGAGCTTCTTCCACGTTGAAATATTATTATATGTATATATACATTTAGATATACAAACTGAACCATACAGAAGCATAGGAGAGACTTCTTGACTTCATTTATCTATTAAATATATGAAACAAAACATAGATACAAAATGTAACAATTAACATAACAACTGACTTTCACCCATAAAAAATTTAAAAAAATAAAAATAAAAAAATACATAATGTAGACACACAAATATACCAAGCAAGCAGCAATTGTTATGTGTAGGAATTTTATTTCTTCATGTCTTTAGTTTTTTTAATTGCGGAAAGTACAGACTGTGCCATCTTCTCCTTCACTGTCGTCTTCGGTGCCGGAATTACACTTGCTGGTTGGCTCTTCTTACCCTTGTCTGACATCTTTCTCAACTCTCTAAATTGTGTGTTGTGTTTGTTGTGGTGATTCTTAAGAGGGAAACAAAGGGGGATATTTATAGGCAGGAAATTCATATATATATATATGCATATTTTTTTACTTTTCTTTGGCCTGATTGTGGGTGTGGGTGTGGGTGTGGGTGTGGGTGTGGGAAGCCAAGACACGTATCAAATCAATGTGTATGTGTGTGAACAAGTTTAGAGGATTATCTTTTGTGTGTGTGTGTGTGTGTGTGTGTGTGTGTGTGTGTGTTGTAGAAGGCCAGTTGAAAGGCCCACCTCAGTTTGTTTGAATGGCCCACCTCGGTGTGGGAGTGTGTGGGGCAATGGGTGTCTTATGTGACTCAATTTTTTGACTAGTTATAAACAAATAACAATACTCAAGAAAATGAGACCTTACATACATCGCCAACATGAATTTTTAAGAGTTAAGGGTTGGTTTGGGATGTTCTAAAAAAGTATATTTTTTGACTTATTGGCTTATATGGGTTGGGTTTGGGTTGGATTTGATGTGATGTGTTAGAGAGGTGATGTGATTTAAATAAGATGATGTGACTTAAATAGGATATTGACTTTTTGACTTTTTTTTACAAATGTTATGGTACTTCAAGTCCTCACTACAGTAAAAAATACTTTTCGCGACCTTTTTTTTAGTCACTAAAAGTGTAATTTTGGTTACTAAAAGTATCTGCGACATCAATAAAGCCTTGTCACTAAATGGTTCGGCGACCAAATAAATTATGGTCGCCTAATAAATAAAACAGCAACCAAATATTTCAGTCGCCAAAAGACTAAAATTTTGTCGCCATAAATTAACATTTTGTCACTAAAAGTACTCAAGCAAATGGCATGTTGGGTTTTAGCGACACATAAATGCGTCGCTAAAAATATCTTTCAATGACTAAATGAATTGGTTGTTGAATGTTAAAACTTTTGGCGACCAATCAAGTTTTGGGTCGCTAAAAAAATTATTCACACAAACTTTCAGCAACAGAAAATGTGTCACCAAAAGTAAATTTACAACTAAAATACTTGTCACCAAAAAGTTCATTAATTATAATTTTTTGTTTTCAATTTTCTTATTCAGTGCATAATTCATAAACCTATAAACATAAGCAAAATATAATTCAAATTACCACACTTGTTCAAATTATCAAATCCAAAACATCCAACATAAGCAAATCCCTTACAATCCGAAACTTCAAACATGTACATAATGATTCCAAAAAAACTTTCATGCTACAAAATCCTATGACAAAATATATCTAAAAATTTAAAATGTAATCCTCTTTTGCTCCCCGAATTACGTTCCATCCATTGTCAATCTGTCAAACATATGAAAAAAATTACAATATTAAAATTTTAGTAATAAAATGCTTGGTCTAAAATTTTGATATACCAAGCAAAACAGCCACCCCTAATTATAGTACCCAAATAATAAGAATAATAGCAAGAAATGTTTTTATAAAATATCATTAACCAAACATATAACCACCCATATGATAATTTTCTAAATTACAGAAGCTGAGATGAAGTTAATTTGGAAAAGGATCAAGTATAGTGGAAGTTAGCCCTTGTGTCTTCCTAATTGGAAAAAGAATTAATTTCATTAACAAAGAATTAATCTCTCTAATAAAACAAATATTAACAGTCACTTCAACAGCATCCGTAAAGGGAATTAAGCAAGAATCACCAAAAAAATAATGGATAAAATAGAGCAGCACATCAAAGTCACCATAAATAGCACTTTGAGGAGACACTAGTTTCAGACACATGAGACACATAAATCCACTAAGAAAACAATATAAGTAAACAACAGTAGCAACACAGCAGCATCAAATAGAGTAAAGACTATACCAGCAGCATCAAATAGACTAATCGGGCTGTTGTTTGTTTCTACAAGTTTATTTAGACTTAAGTGACGTGCTCATGTTGATGTTTGATTGATTTTGTGGTTGTTTTACAAGTTTGCCTCTTGAACGAACCATTTAAGCCTTAAGTTTTGCAAATTTCCTAACAAAAAGTTATAACGAGGTGTTGTTTGTTTCTACAAGTTTATTTATGCTTGAGTGACGTGCTCGTGTTGACAATTCATTGTTGTTTGATTGTGTGAATTTGTGTGTGTGTCACAGAAAGAGAGAGAGAGAGAGAGAGATAAGTAAATGAAACATTACTTCCATATTGACTTTAGATAGACTGGTAAAATTAAAAAGAAGGATATATATCATCCTATGACATTTGGCTTTCTCAATTTCACACATGATTTGACTAGTAAATTCGTTATTGAGGCTTGAAACATGAATCTAACAAAGGCAGAGCTTTTGAAGCATAAATGTGTCTCTATGTCACTCTGCTTAGGCCGTTCTAGTTGTTGATCCTCTAGTTAAAGCATCAAAACCTCTAAATCTGTACTCATATTCTTTTATCTACCTAACAATTGTAGTTCTAAAATAGATATCTGAGCATCACCAGTCCCAAGAGCGTATCCACCACGAGAATATCAAGCTTCCCCAATCAACTCCCCTTGACACATGTTCAAGAACTTTCACACCTGCAAGAACAAAATCAACATAAGTTTTGGATAAAGAACAAAAATTAATAGTAAAATACATTTAACAGGTTAACCTTTTTTTTAAAAAAAAAAAAAAATCACTAAATCCTTCAAACAGAGTTACAATTTGAACCCCAAATACTTCGAATCACATATGTACAATAAAATAAGAAAGGGGAAGTAACATGTGAGGGAAGACAAGAAACCCCATTGATAAACACACCTGATTTCATAGTTTTCAAGAAGTAGTAGAAAATATCATAACATAATTCAAAAGGTACTAACTATATCTAATCCAGCACCAATGTGACACAAGCAAAGAATATTCACATTAAAATGTGAGCAAGAAAAGGATATTAAATTAACTAGTAAAATGAGCAATAAATTAAAAGCAAATCTATATCTCTTAGAACTACACTCAGCAATTCACTATCATGCATTATACTACTTCACTTCATTGACACCATAGATTTTGGAACAAGTCATGAAGGATTTAGATGATTAAAAAACTATCTTTATTAACTTTAGGCCTGCCATTGAGTTTCATCATGGTTGGAATAGATGACCCATACACATTAGCATCAAGCAGCCCAACATTAAATTGACACGTATTGAAAAGTTCCATGGATAAATTAACAACAAATTCCACAAAGTGTACAAAGGTACATTTGCAATCTTAAGTACAAAATTTCAGAAGGCACTTCACCCAAAATAACATTAATCATAAGGCAAATCACTCAAAATAACATTAAAAATACGTGATGTTTATATGGAATATGGAGCGATAATATTAGTTCCTTGATACAGAGCTGAGAGAAAGTTTAAGATATTGTTATTTTAACATGCTTCATAATTTTCCACTTTAAACTCCTTGCTTGTGCTGAGTTAAATCTCAAATGGATAATGGACATCATAAACTTTGTATTAAGTAGCCCACAACTACATTTCTACTCCCACAAGAGCTTTACATGGTATAATCCCCAAACTATCCAAAATAAATAACACAATCAAACAAGAGAATATCATAAAAAAGGGGGAATCTAAACATTCTCTCTAATGAATGGTATCATGAACTAAATGTTAATCTAAAACAGCTCCGGATGAAGGAATAGTTTTTTGTTCTTTTTCCACATGATACTGTTTTCAATCTAATAATTTTCTACTCGAATCCATATCAGGTCAAGATTCATAATCACTGTCATAGATAGCTCATCTTGATGACTTTTAATAGTATAGAGTTTAATTCAATGCATGACCTTATTAATTAAAAGTCATGGTACATGCAGAAACGAAACATTTTAAGATGTACCAATCCTATGTGAAATGTTGAGAAACTATAAAAACAAGACATGATACCTCCCAATAATACCCATTTATAGAATGTCATGATTAAGATGGAACTCGAGATTGATCTGTGAATATGTTTTTCTAATTATTTTCCTTCTAATTTTCTTTTGTTCTCCGTAGGACCATCACAGCATATGACAATCACTACAAGAAAATGGGCTTTATAACACGGAAGCATTTGCGATGGCATTACTTACCATTGCAAAAAGTGATTTTTTGCGATGGCACCACTTACCGTCGCCAATAATTGAGTTTTTAGCGACGGCACCCCTTCTTGTCACAAAAAAGCAACTTGTTTGCGACGGTAACAATTACCGTCGCAAAAAATGTGCATTTTTTGCGATGGTAACCTATGCTGTCACAAATAAAACTGTTTTTTGCGATGGCATGAACTGTAGTCGCAAATAAGAGAGTTTTTTGTGACGGTAATAGCTGCCGTAAAAAAAAAAAAAAAAAAAAGCCTATTTTTGATGAGACAGCATTAGAAGTAAAATGTCGTCGCAAAAAACTAAAATTTTTGTAGTGATCGAAAGAAGTAAAACTCCCAGTAGGAGCACTCAAAGAGAAGAACCAGTGCAGTGCCATTGTTAAATACTTCATTATTATTATTATTATTATTATTATTATTATTATTTTGGATTTCAATGCATAGACATTAAATAAAAATTTTAAAAAATAAAACTACGAACTAGCACACAGAAAGAAGAGATATCCATACTAGATTTCACCAATTGCCTATCTTATTTTCTCTAATTTTTTGGCATACTAGATTTGACCAACACTTCATCTTTAACTAGGGGTGCAAGGATCGGCTTAGTTTAGATTTGTATTAAATGTAGGAGAAATGCTTCGGTGTATTGTACACCGTATATAATCTTAACATAAAATTATATAAGTATCACAAATTTATATAAGTGATTTAAAAAAAATGTGTAAATTAAATATAAATTGGCATAAGTTAGTGAAAATTTATGTGATTTTATGAATTTACACGAATTTATATTTAACTTATGCATTTTTGTAAAATATTTATGTAAGTTCGAGAAAATTTAAGTAATTTTGTGATAAAATTACACACGGGAGAATTTTCCTAAATTTAGAACCAATCATCGGTTTCAAATTTTTAAATCAAGTACTGAACTAATCATATACTAGTTACAAATCTAATCCAACCCAACTCAATATAACTCAGGTTGGAATCATAGTTCTATTATATTAAAAATAAGTAAATTAATCAATAATAAATAATTAAAATAAACATATCTTTAACATACCAACCAACAATTGTGTCCATCTCTCGCTCATCTTGTTTCTCTCTCTTTTTTTCGCCCATCTCTCTCTCTCTCTCTTTCTTTCTCTCTCTGGCTCTCTCATCTCTCTCTATCTCTCTTGCTTATCTTTCTTCTCACTCTCACTCTCTCTATATCTCTTGTTCATCTCTTTTTGCTCTTTCTCTCTCTCTCTCTCTTTCTCTCTGTCTTTCATTTATCTCTCTTCTCTCTCAATCGTTCATTTCTCTCAATCACACTCATCTCTTTCTCTGAGCCTATTGTTGTTGAAAGAAGAAAAAGTCAAAAAAATGAAATGGGTCTCTCTCTCTCTCTCTCTCTCTCTGTCTCTCGCTCATTTCTCCTCTCTCTCTTTCACTCATCTCTCTTCTCTATCTCTCTCATCTCTTTTCAAATATTTTTTAATTATTTTTTTTCAATTTTTTTTTCCAGTTATAATGTGTATGAGCCCATCATCATAAATAATAATAAAATAAATATAAATATTTTAAGCCTATATAAACATGTTTTTTAGTTTATGTTTTTAATTTTTTTTAAGCATTTTGTTCAAACCAAACGCGCTTGTAATTTATGTTTTTTTTTTTAAATAAACAAAAACCAATTTATAAAATTTTTGTAAACATAAACAAAAAATGTAAACGTTACCAAGCGATATCTTAAATTTTCATTTGTGATGGTTATACTTGATGTCGCAAAAAGAAAAAAGAAAAAAAAAAAACTCAAAATCTGATTGGCGGTCATTTTTCCCCCCTCAACCAAAAATGCTCAAATCTCAGATCCCTAATCTTTTGAACCACAAAAATCCCCATCTCTCTCTCTCTCTCTCTCTCTCTCTCGACTATGAGCAAGGCAGACGACGACGTCGAGCAATATCATTGATCAATCCTTCCTATATCTCTCTCTCTCTTCCGCCATGTATCTCTCTCGACGATATCATCGGTCAATCCTTTGTGGTAAGTGCTCATCATCAATTCACCTCTGTTTGATTCATTTTATTCTATTTCTAGATCCTTCGCAGTAAGGGTTCATTGATCGATTCACCCTACGAATGTCAATCTCTACATGCAGGCCATTAATCCTAACCCTAAGAATGTTCATCCTCCAAATCCACTCCATTGACACGTGCCGCCCCTTCTCCTCCTCCGCTACCACCAGCAGCTCCGCCGCAAAGCCTAGTAACCACCTCTTCCGCAGCCAATCCCCCTCCTCCACCACATCTCTCACGAGCCCTAGTCATCTCTGTGTGTGTGTGTGTGTGTATAGTAGCAATGGGTGCAAACGATGTGATTGTAATTTTATTGCAATTTTACATCTGAATTTTTTTGATGATTTGGTGCATAAGAAGATGCGTTGAATTTGAGAATGGCTAACTGTTAATTTTTTTTATTATTTTTTTTTTTTGAAGAAGTTAATAATATGGGTATTTTTGAATTTAAATCCTTATGAGTAGTGTGCTTTATATATTAGTATGCGTTTGTAATTTCACTGCAATTTTACATTCTAATTTTTTGATGATTTGATGAATGAAGAATATGGGTTGAATTTGATAAATGGTAGCAGTTATTTTTTGAAGCAGTTAACAATATTGAGCATTTTTTGGGGGAAAAAATAAGTTACAAACCTTCAAACCCTTATGAGTTGTACGCATTATATAGTAGTATATATATTAGTTAGATTTAAAAGGTTTAATGCTATCTTTTACTAGTATTTTTAATTTTAGATTTTTATGCTTGATTTGTTAGGCTGAGGTCTGCCATATATATTTTGCTCAATCAGCGGAGAGCTATGAGTTGGTAGAAAAAGCCTGTTCACCTCTGCCTGGATTTGTTGAGTTGCCTACTCGCCCTGTTTGTCTTAGTTAGTATATATAAATTTATAATTGCTAGTTTGTTTAGTAGTGATTTGTGCATTCTTGATGCTGCATTTGGGGTTTACTTTGATTTTGGGGGTTAAAAAACTGGTGAGTTGTAGTTCTTGATGTGTCCCGGGAGTGTGGATTACTTGTATTCAATATGTCCTTAAAATTTTCAATGGCATTCTATTCTGGCATTTGGACACTTTCCATTAATTTTGTTAAAATCTGGTAGGTTGTTAAATTTTTCAATGACATTCTTTAGTGACATTTGGCCACTGCCCACAAATTTTGGTCTATTTTTCAGGGTATTCTAGAAGCAGCAGAAGTTGCAGTGCCAGTGGCTCATTTGCCTGCGAATCAGGCAACTTCTGAGGGGGCTGAAACATGTGCAGCAGCAGCTGCCCCCATCTCTGGAGCACCTAATTCATCTCCGTTGAATTTGTTTCCTCAAGTCCAACATTCTTATAATTGAATTTAACCTGCAGTTCTTTTCCTTCTATATCTTTCTTATATTGTTTAAACTGAAATATTAGGAAACAATTTCTGGTGGTGATGGTAGTGGTGGACTTGGTCCCCTTGATTTCCTTAGAAACAACCAACAGGTTTGGTTTGGTTCCTATTTTATTATTTAATGCCATTCCTACAGTTAAGAATCTTGTAATGATAGGAGTCTAGTCTTAAATTTTTGTTTTGTGAATAGTTAAGTAGTTTTGTAGTGAATTACTATGAGATGAGATGAAACTAGATCATATAGATTTGTATTATTGCTATGTTTATTAAATTTCCAATTACACTGAATTTATTGTCTCTCTGTTTTCTCTTTTCAGTTCCAAGCATTGCGATCAATGGTGCAAGCAAATCCACAGATTTTACAGGTTCATATCCATTCTTTTCTTATTCAGATAATATGTCATTAAAAAAAAAAAAGAGTTACATGCTGTTTCTTTGGTAACAGCCCATGCTTCAGGAGCTTGGAAAGAAAAACCCCCAACTTTTAAGACTTATTCAGGAGCACAATGCAGAGTTTCTTCAGTTGATAAATGAGCCTGTTGAAGGTTCTGAAGAGTGAGTATTTGTGGGCATCTTTGTACTAAACTTATTTCTCCATGAAGAACACAACTAGAAACAATTCGTTGACAAATTTTAACCTTCTAATTGTCTTACTTAGCTGATTGTCTTTTACTTTTTCTGAGAAGCCTGGAACATGCCGTTTGAATAGGGTTGCCTTGAAGATGCATCTACACTAGTTGAGAATGGAAACCTACTCATATAATTTGTCTGCTTTATTGGCCACTAAATTAAAACCTTTTTGTTTCTACCTAAGAAGCATGGACACTTCTATAAATGTGTTAGTGTCCATGTTGGACAGATCGGATCGGATATTGAGACTTACTGAACATGCATACAAAAAGATGTCCTATTTTTTAAATTATTTGTACGAACAAAGACTCTTCTTTTATGAAGCACCGTCACTTCAAAACAAGTTTCGTAGCCATGTTGGACATAGGGACACAGTGGGGACATACCACGTGGTGTGCTCCTTATTTAATTAATTTTTTTTCAAGGGACACATCAAGAACACTCCGGGGACATGCCAACTAGTTTCCACCCCCATATTTCACTATAGTGCAAGGTTATTCACCGAGCTCTTCCATTTATTTATGATTATGGTAATTTGTTACAAGCTTATCGTATTAATCATTTGGTGCTTCCAACAAGAGACTACCTCTTTGCTCCGTCACTAAGTGATATATGCCAAGCTGTGGACTTCATTCATGGTTAGTGTTTTCAACAATTGCAATGTAGGCTGTCTCAACTTTGGAGTAATGACAAAATTGTGCCAGCTATTTCCAACAAAGCTCTGAATCTTCCTGGAGGCACATGTTATATTCATTTTCAAACAATAACTTTGGTAATCTAATGCACATTAAATTTTGTCATCAATAGATTACAAAGATGGAAATCCCACTAGTTATGGATTAAGACGATTAAGAAAATCAATTTAAGTACATTATTTTTCAATTGTAAATTTTTTATACAAAAGCTTGATCAGTTGGTCCTCATCCTCCATCTGATTCACTTCTATCAGGATATAGGATGATCAACAAATGCACTTAGTTAAGATTTATTGCTTTGTGTGTTGGCCCTATCATTGAATCATCCCGATATATATGCAAGCAATGTTTGTATGCACATTTGTGAAGATGATTTAACACCAAAATGCAAGGATGTTTCATGCTATGAGAAGTTGGATAGTCAGATAGTTTGAGTAATATAATATGTTTGTTGTGTAAATTGATTGGATGTCGTAAATGACGCTTAACTTTTCACGGCATGTCATATAACGGCATTTGTGTGCATGCTGTGAAAGAGTTTTTAGGGCATGCATTGCAAGTCCTAAAAATTCAATTTTGTTGTAGTGCTAGTTCTTTAAAAAACTTAGAATTCAAGGTGTTGACATCCCAAAATCACCAAACGGCGTCGAATTGGCACGAAACTTGGCACATACAACCGCCTAGGCATGAGAGACTTGTAGGAAAAGACGAGACTCGAATTGGGTTCCCGATTTGGGAGTTAGAGCCAGATTTCACTCTAGGCAAATTAGTTTCTTAAGAAACTTATAATTCGAGGTGTTGACGCCCCAAAATTATTAAACGGCGTCGAAGTAGCATGGAACTTGGCACACACGATCGCCTAGGCACGGGAGACTTGTGGAAGAAGACGGGACTCGAATCGAGTTCCCGGTTTGGGAGTTAAGGTCGAATTTCACTCTTAAGAAACAAACTAGTTTCTTAAGAAATTTAGAATTTGAGGTGTTAATGCCACAAACTCACCAAATGGTGTTGGATTAGCACAAAACTTGGCACACACAACCGCCTAGGCACGAGAGACTTGTGGGAGAAGACGGGACTTGAATCGGGTTCCCGGTTTGGGAGTTAGAGCCGGATTTCACTCTAGGCAAACTAGTTCTTTGAAAAACTTAGAATTTGAGGTATTCACACCCCAAAATCACCAAACAGTGTCGGATTAGTATAAAACTTGGCACACACGACCGTCTTGACATGAGAGACTTGTGGGAGAAGACGGGACTCGAATCGAGCTCCCGGTTTGGGAGTTAGAGTCGGATTTCACTCAAGGCAAACTAATTCTTTGAAAAACTTAGAATTTGAGGTGTTGACACCCCAAAATCACCAAACGGCGTCGGATTGACACGAAACTTGGCACACACAACCGCCTTAGCACGAGAGACTTGTGGGAGAAGACGGGACTCGAATCGGGTTTCTAGTTTGGGAATTAGACCCGGATTTCACTCTAAGCAAACTAGTTCTTTTAAAATCTTAAATTCGAGGTGTTAAATGCCCCAAAATCTCCAAACGATGTTGGATTAGAACGAAATTTGGCACACATGACTGCCTAGGCACGGGAGACTTATGGGAGAAGACGAGACTCGAATCGGGTTCCCGGTTTGGGAGTTAGAGTCGGATTTCACTCTAGGCAAACTAGTTCTTTGAAAAATTTAAAATTTGAGGTGTTGACACCACAAAATCACCAAACAGCGTCGGATTAGCATGAAACTTGGCACACATGACCGCCTTGGCACAAGAGACTTATGAAGAAGACGGGACTCAAATCGAGTTCCCGGTTTGGGAGTTAGGGTCGGATTTCACTCTAGGCAAACTAGTTCTTTAAGAAACTTAAATTCGAGTTGTTAACGCCCCAAAATCACCAAACGATGTCGGATTAGCACGAAACTTGGCACACACGACCGCCTAGGCACGGGAGACTTGTGGGAGAAAATGAGACTCGAATCAATTTCCCAGTTTGGGAGTTAGAGCTGGATTTCACTCTAAGCAAACTAGTTCTCTAAAAAACTTAGAATTTGAGGTGTTGACACCCTAAAATAACCAAATGGCGTCAGATTAACATGAAACTTGGCACACACGACCGCCTTGGCACGAGAGACTTGTGGGAGAAAATAGGACTCGAATTGGGTTTCCGGTTTGGGAGTTAGAGTCGGATTTCACTCTAGGCAAACTAGTTCTTTAAGAAACTAAGAATTTGAGGTGTTGACACCCCAAAATTACCAAACAGTGTCGGATTAGCATGAAACTTGGCACACATGACTGTCTTGGCACGAGAGACTTGTGGGAGTAGACGGGACTCAAATCAGGTTTTCGATTTGAGAGTTAGAGCCGGATTTCACTGTAGGCAAACTAGTTTTTTAAGAAATTTAAATTCAAGGTGTTAACACCTCAAAATCACGAAACAGCGATGGATTAGCATGAAACTTGGCACACACGACCGCCTTGGCAGGAGAGACATGTGGAAGAAGACATGACTCGAATCGGGTTCCCGGTTTGGGAGTTAGAGTCGGATTTCATTCTAGGCAAATTACTTCTTTAAGAAACTTAAATTCGATCTGTTAACGCCCCAAAACCTCCAAATGGCGTTGGATTAGCATGAAACTTGGCACACATGACCGCCTAGGCACGGGACACCTGTGGGATAAGCCGGGACTCGAATCAATTTCCTAGTTTGGGAGTTAGAGCCGGATTTCACTCTAAGCAAACTAGTTCTTTGAAAAACTTAGAATTTGAGGTGTTGACACCCCCAAATAACCAAACGACGTCAGATTAGCATGAAACTTGGCACACACGACCGCCTTGGCACGAGAGACTTGTGGGAGAAAATGGGACTTGAATTGGGTTCTCGTTTTGGGAGTTAGAGCCGGATTTCACTCTAGGCAAACTAGTTCTTTAAGAAACTAAGAATTTGAGGTGTTGACACCCCAAAATACCAAACAGTGTCGGATTAGCATGAAACTTGGCACACACGATTGCCTTGGCACGAGAGACTTGTGGGAGTAGACGGGACTCGAATCGGGTTCCCAATTTGAGAGTGAGAGCCGGATTTCACTCTAGGCAAACTAGTTCTTTAAGAAACTTAAATTCAAAGTGTTAACACCCCAAAATCACGAAACGGCAACGAATTAGCATGAAACTTGGCACACACGACCACCTTGGCACGAGACTTGTGGCGGAAGGCAGGACTCGAATCGGGTTCTGGTTTGGGAGTTAAGCGGATTTCATTCTAGGCAAACTAGTTTTTTAAGAAACTTAAATTGAGGTGTTAATACCCCAAAATCTCCAAAGCGGCGTCGGATGAGCCTGAAACTTGACACATATGACCGCTTAGGCACGGGAGACTTGTAGGAGAAGATGGGACTCGAATCGAGTTCCCGATTTGGGAGTTAGCTGGATTTAACTATAGGCAAACTAGTTCTTTGAAAAAGTTAGAATTTGAGGTGTTGACACTCCAAAATCACCAAACAACATCGGATTAGAATGAAAATTCGTACACAAGACCGCCTTGGCAAGAGAGACTTGTGAGAGAAGACGGAACTTGAATTGGGTTCCCGGTTTGGGAGTTAGAGCCGGATTTCACTCTAGGCAAACTAGTTCTTTAAGAAACATAAATTCGAGGTGTTGACACCCCAAAATCACCAAACGACGTCGGATTAGCATGAAACTTCGAACACACGACCGCCTTGGCAAGAGAGACTTGTGGGAGAAGACGAGACTCGAATCGAGTTCCCGATTTGGGAGTTAGTGCTAGATTTCACTCTAGGCAAGTTAGTTTTTTAAGAAACTAAGAATTTGAGGTGTTGACACCTCAAAATCCTGCTTATTGTCGATTAGCATGAAACTTGGCAAACACGACTGCCTTGGCACGAGAGACTTGTGGGAGAAGATGGGAGTCGAACCGGGTTCCCGATTTGAGAGTTAGAGCCGGATTTCACTCTTGGAAAACTAGTTCTTTAAGAAACTTAAATTCAAGGTGTTAACACCCCAAAATCACGAAACGTCGTCGGATTAGCATAAAACATGTCACACATGACCCCCTTGGCACGAGAGACTTGTGGGAGAAGACGGGACTCGAATCAGGTTTCCGGTTTGGGAGTTAGAGTCGGATTTCACTCTAGGCAAACTAGTTTTTTAAGAAACTTAAATTCGAGGTGTTAACGCCCCAAAATCTCCAAACGGCGTCGGATGAACACAGAACTTGGCACACATGACCGCCTAGGCATGGGAGACTTGTGGGTGAAGACGGGACTCGAATTGGGTTCCCAGTTTGGGAGTTAGAGCCGGATTTCACTCTAGGCAAACTAGTATTTTGAAAAACTTAGAATTCGAGGTGTTGACACCCCAAAATCACAAAACGGCGTCAGATTAGCATGAAACTTGGCACACACAACTGCCTTGGTACGAGAGACTTGTGAGAGAAAACGGGACTCGAATTAGGTTCCCGGTTTGGGAGTTAGAGTTGGATTTCACTCTAGGCAAACTAGTTCTTTAAGAAACTAAGTATTTGAGGTGTTGACACCATAAAATCACCAAACGATATCGGATTAGCATGAAACTTGGCACACACGACTGCCTTGGGATGAGAGACTTGTGGGAGAAGACGGGACTTGAATCGGGTTCCCGGTGTGGGAGTTAGAGCGAGATTTCACTTTAGGCAAATTAGTTTTTAAGAAACTTAAATTCGAGGTGTTAACGTCCCAAAATCACCAAACAGTGTCGGATTAGCACGAAACTTGGCACACGTGAGCGCCTATGTATGAGAGACTTGTGAGAGAAGACGGGACTCGAATCGGGTTCCCAGTTTGGGAGTTAGAGTTAGATTTTACTCTAGGCAAATTAGTTTTTTGAGAAACTTAAATTCGAGGTGTTAATGCCCCAAAATCTCCAAACGGCGTCGGATTTGCACGAAACTTGGCACACACAACCGCCTTGGCATGAGATACTTTTGGGAGAAGACGGGACTCGAATCGGGTTCTCAGTTTGGGAGTTAGAGCCGGATTAAACTCTAGGCAAACTAGTTCTTTAAAAAACTTAAATTCGAGATGTTAACGTCCCAAAATCTCCAAACGGCGTCGGATGAGCACGAAACTTGGCACGCATGACCGTCTAGGCACGGGAGACTTGTGGGAGAAGACGGAACTCGAATCGAGTTTCCGATTTGGGAGTTAGAGTCGGATTTCACTCTAGGCAAACTAGTTCTTTGAAAAACTTAGAATTTGAGGTGTTCACACCCCAAAATTACCAAACGACGTTGGATTAGCATGAAACTTCGCACACACGACCGCCTTGGCAAGAGAGACTTATGGGAGACGACGGGACTCGAATTGGGTTCCTAGTTTGGGAGTTAGAGCCGGATTTCACTCTAGGCAAACTAGTTGTTTAAGAAACATAAATTCGAGGTGTTAACGCTCTCAAAATCACCAAACGGCGTCGGATTAGAATGAAACTTGACACACACGACCGCCTAGGCACGGGAGACCTGTGGGATAAGCCGGGACTCGAATCAATTTCCCGGTTTGGGAGTTAGAGCCGGATTTCACTCTAAGCAAACTAGTTCTTTGAAAAACTTAGAATTTGAGGTGTTGACACCCCCAAATAACCAAACGGCGTCAGATTAGCATGAAACTTAGCACACACGACCGCCTTGGCACGAGAGACTTGTGAGAGAAAATGGGACTTGAATTGGGTTCCCGTTTTGGGAGTTAGAGCCGGATTTCACTCTAGGCAAACTAGTTCTTTAAGAAACTAAGAATTTGAGGTGTTGACACCCCAAAATACCAAACGATGTCAGATTAGTATGAAACTTGGCATACACGATTGCCTTGGCACGAGAGACTTGTGGGAGTAGACGGGACTCGAATCGGGTTCTCGATTTGAGAGTTAGAGCCGGATTTCACTCTAGGCAAACTAGTTCTTTAAGAAACTTAAATTCAAAGTGTTAACACTCCAAAATCACGAAACGGCAACGAATTAGCATGAAACTTGGCACACATGACCGCCTTGGCACGAGAGACTTGTGGGAGAAGACGGGACTCGAATTAGGTTCCTGTTTTAGGAGTTAGAGCCGGATTTCACTCTAAGCAAAATAGTTTTTTAAGAAACTTAAATTCGAGTTGTCAACGTCCTAAAATCTCCAAACGGCGTTGGATGAGCACGAAACTTGGTACACATGACGGCCTAGGCACGGGAGACTTGTAGGAGAAGACGGGACTCGAATCGGGTTCCTGGTTTGGGAGTTAGAGTCAGATTTCACTCTAGGCAAACTTGTTCTTTGAAAAACTTAGAATTTGAGGTGTTGACACCCCAAAATAGCAAACGACATCGGATTAGCATGAAACTTCGTACACACATGACCGCCTTGGCAAGAGAGACTTGTGGGAGAAGACGGGACTCGAATCGGGTTCTTGGTTTGGGAGTTAGAGCCGAATTTCACTCTAGGCAAACTAGTTTTTTAAGAAACTTAAATTCGAGGTGTTAACGCCCCAAAATCACTAAACGGCGTCAGATTAACACAAAACTTGCCACACATGACCGCCTGGGCACGGGAGACCTATGGGAGAAGACGGGACTCGAATCGGGTTCTCGGTGTGGGAGTTAGAGTCGGATTTCACTCTAGGCAAATTAATTTTTAAGAAATTTAAATTCGAGTTGTTAACGCCCCAAAATCACCAAACGGTGTCGGATTAGCACGAAACTTGGCACACATGAGCGCCTAGGCATGAGAGACTTGTCGGAGAAGACGGGACTCGAATCGGGTTCTCGGTTTGGGAGTTAGAGCTAGATTTTACTCTAGGCAAACTAGTTTTTTGAGAAACTTAAATTCGGGGTGTTAACGTCCCAAAATCTCCAAACGACATCGGATTAGTACGAAACTTGGCACACACGCCCGCATTGGCACGAGATTGCTGGTCCAAGGTGTGGCAAGGTTACATCAAAATCTGAATCTTCATGGCCAGCAACACGGGAGGGGTTGGAGGGGCTACGACAATACGGTATACCACGGAATTAGACTGGTTCCGAATGTTAGACAGATTGTTAGTGGGTAAAGTGGGGCAGTTGGGTGGAAAATGGATGAGTTTTGCAGCAATGTTTAAATGGGTTCAGCACTGGTGGAAGGCATCTAGGAAGGCGGAGGTGTGCCCATTAGGAGTTCAAGCATTCTTATTTGTATTCACATTGCGAAAAGAGGCAGAGTTGATGTTGTGCCAGAGGTGGATTGTTGATGGACGGGATTTGTTGTTGGAGTGGTGGTCACCTCTTGCTCTATGTCGTTCAAAGGACATTGTCGCTGGCAAAAAGTGTTTGGATTCGAGTGATAGGTTTGCCCCTTCATCTTCGCGGGGACGACGTATATCGTGTTATTGGTGATCAGTGTGGTGGTTTTGTCGAAGCGGATGAGACATCTGTGGACCTGGGTGTCGTTCGTTTGCATATCCGCAATTCTGAATGCACTTCGTCGTGTGTGGTTGTTCGTTGGGGCTCCTGACGATTTTCCCTACCAGTGTGGGCAGAGGAGGGGCCTTCGGTGGATTTGGCAGTGCCAGCGACGGTGGGTGGTGCCAAGAATGGGGCGGATAAGGATGTGCTAGATTCGGTTCAATCAAATCGCAGAGATTTCTGAAAATCTGGGGTGAAGGAATATTTACTGAGATTTGGGGATGAGGCTACAGTTAGAGCTGGACGAAGTCAAGTGGGTCCTACCCATTCCATAGGGGGTCAACAGAAGGGACGAGTGGGGTTTTCTAAGGCCAAGCTTCGGAACGGAGGTGGGCCCAAACAACAGTGGGCTACTAAAAAACTTCATAAACGTGGGTCTTTCTTTACAATTTTCAGCCCAAGTTGGAATGGAGGGGCTACTACACAAATTTTTAAATCAAGTGGGCCTTTTCCAAATGAAGCTTTGAGCCCAAGTAGGGTTTGAGGGGCCCAAACTGAGGCAATCCAAGCAAACCCAGCTGTTAGTCGGGTCTTCTCGACGTTACGGGATGGGTTTGGCCCGTATCCGATTGATTGGTCGTCACCGGTGGTATCTTGGCGCCAATTGGTCCACCGGGTCTTGGCTCGAGTGTTAATTCTGGTCACCATTTCGTTCCAGAGGAGGCGTTGGTGGGATCGATTTCTTCTGCTACAAGGACTGTCGCAGTGGGCGATTCTGCTGTGCGATTGCAACAGGGGGTCAACGAGCAGGATCACTGGGCTGACTTGGTGGATGGTTTGGCTATAGTGGTCCGACCTGAAGTTGTTAAGGATGATGTGGTATTGGACACTGCTGCGTGCGATGATGATGATCTAGAGGATGATTTTCCCAAGGAAAATTTCTATTCGGGGGATGGCATACCACAGCTAGAGGAGGTCTCTGCTTGGGTATTGTCTTGTATTAATGAGGTTAGTCACTTATTAGGTGTTTCCTTTGAGGGCCATGAAGCTGAGGTGTTGCAATTATTTTCGGCCATTGAGGAGTCATGGTGGGGAAATGTTCTTTACCAGTCAGGGGTGATGTCTGCTAGTCCTAATGTGAAGAGTGCTCGAGAATTACGCCGGTTGGAATGTTCTATTAATTATGATAGAATTAAGGGGGGAGATGTGCGGGGTCCAAGGAAGGGGCGTAGTGATCCATTATTGTTGTCATGCGGTTAAAAATATTGTCTTGGAACATGCAAGGACTGAATAATAGGGGGAAGAAGGTGTTGGTAAAATCAGTTTTAAACAGTGCTAAGGCAAATGTGGTGTGTCTGCAGGAAATAAAGATGGATTGTATTGAGGGGGAAACTATACGGGATCTGTGGGGAGGCCGTTTTGTGGATTAGGATTTTCTTCCTGCCTTGGGAGTGGCTGGGGGTGTTCTTATTTGCTGGGACCGAAGGGTAGTGGTAAGGGAGGATGTCGAAGTGGGGGTTTCTTATTATCTTACCTTTTTCGATGTGTAGAGGATGACATTCGTTGGGCCTTTATCGGGGTTTATGGTCCAGTTCGTGGGGGGGAAAGGTTTTCTTTTTTAGAGGAGTTGTAGAGCATTGCTTATCGTTGGGGGGTTCCCTGGTGTGTGGGAGGGGATTTCAATGTGGTTTGCTGTATGGTAGAAAAGTTTGGGGCAATTTTGGGGTTGGGTTCAATGAGACGTTTCTCTTTGTTCATTGATGAGATGGAGTTGGTCAATTTTCCGTTTCAGGGTGGTAGTTTCACTTGGTCCGGGGGTGGAGTGATGTCTCGAATTGATCGATTTCTAGTCACAGGGGATTGGGAGGAGCATTTCTTACAGGCGACCCAATGACATTTACGTCGGCCCACTTCAGACCATTGGCCTATCTTGCTAGATAGTTGGGGTGTCAGACGTGGCCTAACTCTTTTTTGTTTTGAAAACATGTTGTTGCGGTCTGAAGGTGTAATGACCTTCATCCTCGTCTTAGCCATGTTCATGTTCATGTGCATCTGCATGATTTTGTTTTGTTAAGCTTGCATTTGTAGATTTTGATTTGTTTTGCCTAAAGTAAAGGTCTATGTCTTGTTTTGTGCGTATGTGATTTGCTTGAGTATTGCTTGTATGTTCTTTGCTTGGTGTGTTAAGCCTAGGTCACACCCTTGAACCTCTTATGCCTAGGACCATCTTGGAACCACTTTGGTTGACCTCCACCTTCACCCTGGCATCTTGGTCGAGATGTCATCATCTAGGCCGAGGTGTGCATTGCCTAGGCCGAAATGTGTATCATCTAGGCCGAGGTGTTATCATCTAGGCAACTGACATCCTTGATCCTTGCACCTAGTGATCTTGTTCCTGGACTGGTATGACCTAGACAGAGGTGTGGCACATCTAGGCCGATGTGTGGCACAGCTAGGTCAAGTGTTATCCTTCCTAGTAGAGATCATTGAAACCTTCTTGCCCGAAGCCTATGTCTTGATCCGAGGTCATTGTCTTGTCAGAGTGCCTTGTCACCTTACTTGTTATACACACTTTGTCATACTCTTATCTTGTCATTTTGTCACCTTTTTTAGGAGATCCAATTCGGCGTTGCCACATATCCCAGCAGAGGGTTAAGTCAAGTACTAGCTGAGAACCCATATCATTTTGTGTCATACCTTTTGCATTGTAGAGAGAGAAGCTCTAGGAAGAGGAATAAAAGTTTAGAGTGAGAGAGCTAGATCCCAAGCTTGATCTTCACACCTTGAACCGTTAGATTCATGTTTTGATGTTAGATTTTTGATCTACTCTTGTTGTTTTTTATGTTGATCTAATCGCATTGCATGATCTAGCATGATTCATAAGCCATGCATTGATTTAAAGTTTGGTTTTAGAAAGAGAAAATGATGTTCTTGTGTTCTTGAAGAAAAACCCACGTTTTGATCTGAAAGTTTGTATCAAGATCTATGTTTTTGTGTTTGTTTTCATGGAATCTTTAAGTATGGGAACCTAGGTCTATGTTTTTGAACTCATATCATGAAATCTCAGATTTTGAATAAAGAAGTTATGATTTTAGCATTCATATTCTTCATGTTCTTCAAAAGGAAACCTAGATTTTCCAGACTTCATTTTCCTGAATGTGGTCACCGGGACCACATCTCGGCCAAGAGGTGTGGGACCTCGGCCAAGACTTGGTTGGTACCTAACATGTTTTCCTGAGATGAAAAACAGTGTTTCAACTCCCAGCATATGTTTTGCTTTGTCTTGACTAAGTTTTGAAAGAAATGATGGGATTATTTACGCTCATGTAGAGCTTGTTTTAAGGCTGCATTGCACAACCATCTTTGAGCATCTCTTCTTGTCTTCTTGAAATGCGTTCAGTGGACCTTGCCATGTATTTGTAAGTCTTGGATTCTTGCCTTAATCATTGCACCCAAAGAGCTATGCGAGTAGTATTTTTAATAAAATTATGTTCTAATGTTTTGATAAAAGTTTTGCTTGTTTCGTTTTGGAAAAGTGTTTGTTCATGTATGAATGATTATTCCTAGTTTTGTATCAAGTACTATCTTGTTTTGATGACATTCTTGGAAAGTCTTTAGTGTTAGGGGACTATAATGCAACTAGTACCCTTGTTTGAGATATCTCCCTTGCCATCGACGGTCTTGTATGGGTGGGTTTGTCTAATCGATTCAGGGTCAATTATTCCCTTGTTTTGTCAAGAATGTCATCCCTTGAAGCTTTGAAAGACTTGATAGATGAATTTGTTTCATCCCTTGATTTTGTACAAGATATGCTATGTATTGTTTTGATAAAGATCTTGAATATTATTCATTCAAACCTTTATTACTAATATCATTCACTGAGTATCCAAGCTCACCATCTCCTTATATATATGTGGGTGACGAGTAAGAAGGCGGTGACGCCTAGATGTATTTTGCAAGTTGTGTTCAGATTCATGTTTTGCTAGCATCTTGAAGATTATGCTTCTTAGCTTTGTATTTCATGTCTTTTGTATATGTCGGCTTGAGAAGCCTTTTGATCAATATGTAATATGTACTTTATTTTATTTGTAGCCAAGTTTTAAAACTATGTTAAATGTATTCCATTTCATTTGATCTTTGCACAGCTCTTATGGACTAATCAAATTTAAATTTATTGTTTCCGCACATGTAAGCCCCATATGTATACTCTGATTGTGTGTGAACTTGGTAAGTTGGCCTTTTGTAATCTTGGATTACTGGCCATCGTGGCACCATTCTACTAGGGGCGGAATGGGGTCGTGACAGAAGGCTTTGTGGAATTGATTCAAGGGTGGTAGGGAAGTTATCGTGTGGTAGGATTGCCTAGTTCTCGGTTGGCGCAGAAATTGAAGTTTCTCAAATTAGACCTAAAAAAATAGAATCGGGAGGTTTTTGGTCGCTTGGAGGATCAAAAGGTGAAAGTTGTTTATGCATTGAAGGTGTTGGATGAGAGGGAAAGTGCTGGGGTGTTGTCTGCAGCAGATATGTCTATCCGGGAGGAGGTTCGTAAAGAGTTTGGCCATCTTGCACGCATGGAGGAGATCAGTTTTCATCAGAAGTCTAGATGCTTGTGGCTAAAGGATGGGGATCGAAACATGAAGTTTTTCCACCGTATGGCAAATGCTCATTGTCGAGTTAATCAAATAGGGCGAATTCAAGTAAATGGGATGGAATTTTCGAGTCTCGAGGGTGTCAAGGACAATATTGTGGGTTACTATAAGCATTTGTTTTTGAATGTAGGAGAAAGGTGGAGGCCGGGTCTGGATGGGGTAATTTTCGATGTCATTTCGGAGGCAGACAGTACGTCATTGGAGAGGCCATTCTCTGAAGAAGAAGTGTTGTAGCATTGCATAGTATGTCTGGAGATAAGGCTCTTGGTCCAGATGGGTTTACTATTTCCTTTTTCCAACACTGTTGGGGGGTGGTTAAGACAGAGGTGATGGCTATGTTTGACCAGTTTCATCAAACAGGCGAATTTGAGAAGAGCCTTAATGCCACATTTCTTGCTTTGATTCCAAAAAAGAGTGGGGCAAAGGATATTCGAGATTTCTGTCCTATCAGTCTTTTGGGCAGTGTGTATAAGTTGTTAGCTAAGGTTTTGGTGGATCGGTTACGGGTAGTGCTAGATGGGGTGGTTTCGGATTCTCAAAATGCTTTTGTGGGGGTAGGCAAATTTTGGATGCGGTGCTTGTGGCGAATGAGTGTGTGGATTCGTGGTTACGTCAGGGGAAACCGGGGAGAATCTGCAAATTAGATATTGAAAAGGCTTATGATAATGTGAATTGGCAGTTTTTGATGTACATGTTGGAGAGGCTGGGTTTTGGGGATAGATGGCGGCATTGGGTTTTGTTTTGTATTTCTACTGTGCAGATATTGGTGTTGGTTAATGGGTCTCCAGAATGTTTCTTTCCGACTTATCGGGGATTGCGGCAAGGTGATCCTTTATCTCCTTTGTTATTCATCTTGGTTATGGCGTTTGTTGGCTAGAGCGGTGCAACAAGGTTTGTTGAAAGGGTTTGAGGTCAGGGTGGTTCCAGGGGTGGTGGAGGTGTCTCATTTGTTTTATGCAGATGATGCGCTCATTTTCTGTGATGCGGAGGAGGAGCATATTGGGTAGTTGAGATGTGTGCTGTTGTGTTTTGAGGTGATGTCTGGGCTTCGAGTGAATTTAGCTAAGTAGGAATTGATCCCGGTGGGGGAGGTGGCGAGATCTTCGTTTTTGGCCACTATCTTAGGGCGTAAAGTGGTCTTGTTGCCTGTTACATATTTGGGCTTACCTTTGGGGGCTTCTTTGAAGGCCAAACGAGTATGGGATAGGGTCGTGGATAGGGTGCAACGGCGGTTGGCAGGATGGAAGCGGCAGTATTTGTCAAAGGGTGGTCGACTTGTATTGATTAAAAGTGTTTTAGCAAGTATTCCGACTTATTTTATGTCTGTTCACGTGATCCCGGTGTCCGTAGCAAGGCGGATTGAGCAGCTGCAACGAAACTTTTTGTGGGGTGGTGGGGGTGAGGATGCTCATTATCATTTACTATCATGGGATCAGATTTGCCTGCCTAAAGAGAGCGGGGGTTTGGGGGTTCGGAGGTTGGTCTTGTTCAATTTGGCTTTGTTGGGGAAGTGGTTGTGGCGTTTTGTGGCGGAACGGGAGTGGCTTTAGAGAAGGGTGGTGGTTGCTAAGTTTGGTATGGGTAGGGGGGAGTGGTGTTCCAGAACGGTGGGTCTATCTCATGGTTGTGGTGTGTGGAAGGGGATTTGGTTAGGTCGGAAGGCTTTTTGGAGAAGGGTGCGGTTAAAAGTTGGTGTGGGGGATCGAGTTCGATTTTGGAGGGATAGGTGGTGTGGTGACTTGTCTTTAGAGTTTCAATTCCCTTTGATCTTTGCTATTGCTACTGATTCTGAGGTGTTGGTGGCTGCTGTCAAGATTGTGGAGGGGCAATCGACAGTGTGGAATGTGCAATTGCGTCGCAACGTTCAGGATTAGGAACAAGATCAGTTGGTGGAACTTTTAGGTTTTTTATACGGTTCGAAGTTTGTGCGAGAAGGTCAGGACTCTTTGGTTTGGGATTGTCCTAAATTCAAAGGTATTTTTACTGTGTCTTCTTTTTATGGAAGCCTTGTTCAGGATGGGTTTGCACAGGATGTTGCTAGGGTTTATCCGTGGAGAGGTGTTTGGTTGTCGGGCTCGCCTTCAAAGGTTGCCTTTTTTGTTTGGACAACAAGTTTTGGTGGTGTCTTGACCATTGATAATTTGATTCGTCGTGGGCATATTTTGGTAAATTGGTACTGTTTGTGTGGTAGGGCAGCAGAATCAATTGACCATTTGCTTATTCTTTGCCCGGTCTCGTCTCGTCTTTGGATGCTTATCATTGCAGTTTTTGGTTTAGTTTGGGTTCAACCAGGCTCGGTGCTCGCAGTTGTGCAATGTTGGGCAGGAGGGCGGGTAGGGCGGCGGTGTTGGAAGGCTTGGCTTCTTGCGTCGTACTGTTTATTGTGGTTGATTTGGTTGGAGCGTAATAGGCGGGTGTTTTAGGGGGTGGCTCATTCCATTTCTTGGTTAGCAAGACGACTTTTTATAGTTTTGTATAGTTGAGTGACAGGTTTAGTAGATCCGGATGTGCTGGCTTTTGTAGATTTTGTAGAGGATTTGACTTGTTAATTTGGTCGAGGTTTCGAGGCCTCTTTTGTATTTCTTGCATCTTCTTGATGCTTTCTTAATAAAGTTTGGTTATTTATCAAGAAAAAAATTTTTTTTTTTGAACAACATTATGTATTTAAACATTATATATGTATTATGGAACATTATGTAATGGGTAATTTTGTTGATGTGTAGTTATGAATGAAGAATATTTTTATTTGGAGAAATTGTTATCTCTTTACAAGAATTTTTATATTATTATGCAATTATTATTATTTTTTATTTGTTTTTCATTTAATACAGGTAATTTTAATATTTTTAATAATTTTATCGCAGGTTTTTTTTTTTTTTTTTGTGTGCGATGGCAACACATTGTCACAAAAAGTTTTTTATGTATTTAAAAGTTTTTTTTTATTACAGTTTTTTTTTTGTTTTTTGTTTTTTTTGTTTTTTTGTTTTTTTTCTGCGACGGCACCACACCGTTGCAAAAAAACCAATGGCGACGTATTCAATGCCATCGCAAAAGAAAAATGCCGTCGCAAAAAAAATAAACAATTTGTGACAGGAATTTTTGTCGTCGTAAATAAAACTTTTAGCAACGGTAAACAGTGTCGTCGCAAAATGTCTCCATTTTTTAGATATTATATGCGATAGTAAAATGCTGTCGCAAAAGACAACATTTGCCGTGGCAAAAAAAAGGCGACAGTATGATGCCGTCAATAAAATTTTTTTGCAACGTCCTTTATTGTGACCCCCCTTTTGCCGTCGCTAAAATTTTTTTGAGACGGCATTGGGAGTATCAGTGACGGCAAAAACTCAAAATTTTAGTAGTGAATGGGATTGTTGGCATGACAATGGGACAAACAATGGCCTACAACCACCTCCTCTTCTCTAAAACAAAAAACAAAAAAACGATCCTACTAAAAACATCCATGTCCAAATATTATTTGTGGTTTAAATCTTATTATTTTTTTGATAACTAATCACATCTAACCATTTATAATTTTAGTAAGATTGTTAGTATGTATAGAATTATTCATTAAAAACCAATAAGCTAAATTAGAAATCACAATCAATTAAAACCCATAACTTAAGCTCCTAATTCATAAAACATGGTATGAAATTTATATTAATAATTCTACCTTCAAATGTACAGAATCACATTCCTACAATGACCAAATTGTATGAATCAACTTTAACTATTCAAAGAAAAATAAATAAATTCAACTTTAGTCTTTTGGTGCACATGTGTAGAGATAGTCCCAAGAAATCATAGCTGGCCACCTTCTATTTATATATTTATTATATATATATATATATTCCACTATGTAAGCCCCCTTCTCATGTGTAGACAATAAACAAATCAAACAAACCTGGTAGTGTTTTCTCTGCATTTCTTGGAGTGAATTTCCTATGCTTTGAAAACCAAAATCCACGAAACAGAAAATAAAATTAAAAATTTGCTAAAACAGGTTTTTTTAAAAATGTAATGAAACAATTCAATACATAAATTGCAGAGCATAAATACTTTCATATTATATAAACCCTAATTTTTCTTCATTGGCTTTCACTGTAATTCTTTGAGCTCTAAACAAATCAACCAAAATTTGGCACTATTTTCTCTAAATTTCTTGGATTGCAACTTATCTTTTTGTTTCAAAACCAAAACTCATAGAAGATAAAGGAATTACAGGATTGAGTTTGGCGGAGGAATATTTATTACCTAGGTGAGCAATATTTATCCACATTCTCAAATTATAAAAATACAAATCATATTAACAAAAACAAAACAAATCAATGTTAAACTCGAAAATAGAGCATAACCCATATATCATTTGAAACAAAAAGTACCATCCAATGATATTCACATCTGACATAGTTGGGCCTATAGGAGCTTTTGGCCTATCACTTAGAACCCAATACATAATTCAAACACTAAAGCCCTACATTGCTGGAGCTCAATGTGGCATTAAGAACCAATGACTTCTAAACACGTGTCAAGAGAAGAACTAGCCACATAAGTAGACAAAGATCCTGCAAAGTTATTGCACCACACATCAGCCATTAATGAGTTTCCCTGCAGCATTTATGGTGATAATTCTTCCCCGTCGAAACAAGAACGGCCTCACCATGAACAAGGCAAGTTAGAACATAGACTTTCGGCCAATGTGATAGGTCGGAAAGGACAAGGAAATGATTAGCAGAGGATATAAGCAGGTTTCTAAGACAAGGAAAATGTTAAGTTTTTTATCACCTCCCCATCTCTACATTCCATCACTCTCACTTCTCTAACTTGTTCGTCGGAGGGTTCGCTGGGGGATTCCTCGTTCCCCGTTGAACTCTTGTACAGGTTTCTCGATAGGCTCAACACCCGGGCAACGGTGTAGGAAGCATGGATCAATCCGACCCGTTCCATCTGGAGCTTAGAGTATCATCAGTTGGCGCCGTCTGTGGGAAACTTTTCACTCTACGTGGCAATTGTGCTCATTGTCGCCGGAGGCCCATTCCCGATAATCCTTACTTGCCACCCCATAAGGTGGATGGTCACAACTAGATCCATGGCTTCTCAACACAACGTTGCCGACCCCCGAGTTGACCCTCTTAACCCAAACAACCCACCGCAGTATTTCACAGAACTCACCAACAGCATCAACCGCCTGGCTGAGCAAAACCAAGCATTGATCAATGCTTTGCTTCAACAAGACCTTCCTATGCCTCCTCCACCACCTCAAGATATCCCTTCCAACCGTGAACGAGCCCTGAGCCATCCCATCCAACAATCCCACCCATCCAACTTGGAGGGTTTGCGACCCCCTTCCCAGGATATGAACCTGCCACCTCGGGTCCCACATCCATCGGTCCAAACACCAGCCCCCGAGGGAGAGGCCAGTAGCGTCCAGTCTCCATTGCATTCCAGTGGTGACAACGTTCCTCTTTGGGATGCAGAACTCCGAGCCACAAAACTCTAGTTTCAAGGAGTCATGCAGAACATACAGAATAAGCCTTCCACCACAACCAACTCACCCTTCGTTGCCTCTATTAAGGACAAACCCCTACCCCCTAAGTTCAAAATGTCCTCGATCGACTCTTTCGATGGCACAACAGACCCGGTCGACCACTTGGAGACTTACAGGACCCTTATGATCCTCCATGCATTCCCTGATGAGATCATGTGTCGGGCTTTCCCCGTGACACTTAAGGGGTCGGCCTGACTGTGGTTTGGTCAGTTGCCAATAGATTCTGTCTCTACTTTTCAGCACCTAAGTGACTTCTTTCTCAGCCACTTCATTGGTGCCCAGCACCAACGGCGTCCGGCAACTCAACTTCTCAACATCAGTCAGACGGAAGGGGAGTGGCTGCGCAGTTTCGTCACCTACTTCAACACCGAAGCCTTTCAAGTGGTGAAAAATGATGACAAGGTCATTCTCACGGCTTTCATGGCCGGTCTACGATCATCCGATTTCCTTTTCTCCCTCTAAAAAAACCCTTCCACCTCCACGATGACCCTTCTCTTCAAAGCCCAAAAATGTATGAACGCCGAAGATTCCCTAGCCACCTGGCAAGACTCCACAACCAAAAACCCTACCCCCAGAGAGAAGAGAAAGGACTTTGAAACCAAAACCACCTAGTACACACAGCAAACACCTCAGTATACTGACCGACCTACCTGGGCCAATCAGTCGGCACATGCCCGACTGCCTGGCTGGTTTGAACGGTACACTCCCTTTAATTCCCCCATGGAGCGAGTCTTGAACCAGATCCAACGTGATTATCCCCTGAAATGGCCACAACCATCGCGGTCTCTTTCCAACCGGCGAGACCAGTCCAAGTACTGCCGTTTCCATCAGGACCACGGCCACAATACTGAGGAATGTGTTAACCTTAAAGACCAAGTTGAGAGCTTGATACGCCAGGGACGTCTTAGTTGGTTCATGGTGGCTCGCCTTCACCAACGGCCAATGACTGAACCTACTAGAAACAGCCACCAACACATCCCTCATCGACGACTCGTCCAGCCTAACTAAGGCAATGACCAACCCCCAAAGCAACCCCGAGCACAAGGCAACCCTGCCCCCTCGGTTGAAGAGATCAGAGTTATAGCCGGCGGGCTGGTATGTGGTGGACCATCCCGTTCGGCCCAACGAGCAGAACTTATTAGAAAAATCCGGTAGGGCGCCGATAAGGAGGTCGCGACATTGGACCGCCTCTTCAAACACCCCAAGCAGTGAATGGAGCCTATCACCTTTACGGAGGCCGATTACACAGGCATCCGTTACCCCCATGATGACCCCCTCATCATCTCTGCTCTCCTGTCCAATTACAAAGTCAGACGGGTGCTTGTCAACAACGGTAGCTCTTCAGACATTATCTTCCTAAACACCTATCGCCAGCTCAAGGTTGGAGAAGAAAGTTTGTTCCCTGTCCAAACACCATTGGTCGGTTTCACTAGGGATAGGGTGACCTCCATAGGCTCCATCGACCTCTCCATTACCATCGGAGAGTACCTAAGGCAGACTACTAAGTTGTTCACTTTCCTCATCGTCGATTGTCCCTCTTCTTATAACATCATCCTCGGCCGCACTGCCCTTAACGATTTTCAAGCTGTCACATTCACATACCATCTGGCCATGAAATTTCCTACCGACCTTGGAGTCGGAACCGTGAGGAGCGAGCAGACTGTTGCCAGAGAATGCTACGTCGCTTCACTCAAAGAGGTGAAGCTGAAGGAGACTATGATCATCGAGGGACTCGACGTCAGAGACGAAGATGAGTTAGTTAGAGGGGAACCAGTGGAAGAACTTGTTGAAGTCCCCTTCGACCCCACTAACCCAACAAAAACAGCCAAGATCGGCCGCCAACTATCTCTCCAAGCCAAGTCCGACCTTACAACCCTCCTGACTGAGCACAATGATGTGTTTGCCTGGACCCATTTCGACATGCGAGGTATTAATCCCTCCTTCATCACTCATCGTCTCAGCATCGAGCCCTACTTCCAACCCTTCCGTCAGAAGCAGTGCATCTTTCAACCGGAACGCAATGCCCTTATTGCTTCTGAGGTAGACAAGCTACTGGAGGCACAGTTTGTCAAGAACGTGGACTACCCTAGATGGCTGTCAAATGTGGTCCTAGTCCGTAAAAATAACGGTAAATGGCGATTCTGTGTAGACTACTCCGACCTCAATCGAGCTTGTCCCAAAGATAGTTTGTTAAGAACGTGGACTACCCCAGATGGCTGTCAAATGTGGTCCAAGTCCGTAAAAACAATGGTAAATGGCGACTCTGTGTAGATTACTCCGACCTTAATCGAGCTTGCCCCAAAGATAGTTATCCCCTTCCTCGCATAGATCTACTGGTCGACGCCACGGCCAGACATCAAATGCTCAGTTTCATGGACGCCTTCTTTGGCTACAATCAAATTCTGATGCACTCGTCTGACCAGGAACACACCTCCTTCATCACTGACCGAGGAATCTACCACTATCGCGTCATGCCATTTGGGTTGAAAAACGCTGGAACCACTTACCAACGGTTAGTCAACGCCGTTTTTTATCACCAAATAGGTCGGAACATGGAAGTGTACGTCGATGACATGCTTGTCAAGAGCAAACTCTCCTCTGATCATTTGGCAGACTTGTGGGAGACCTTCGACACCCTACGAAAGTTTCAGATGAAGCTGAATCCGAAGAAATGTGCATTCGACGTTGGATCTGGAAAATTCTTGGGTTCATGGTTAGTCAAAGGGGCACCGAGGCTAACCCCGAGAAGATCAAGGCCCTAATAGAAATCTAGTCACCTAGAATGGTTAAAGAGGTTCAAAGGCTTACAGGCAGAGTTGCTGCCTTCAACCGTTTTATTTCCCGCGCAACAGACAAGTACCTCCCATTTTTTAAAGTGCTTCTGCAGGCTTTTGAGTGGACGACCGAATCCGAAGAGGCCTTTCAAGAATTGAAACAGTGCATGGCCAACCCCCCACTACTCTCTTAGGCGCTCACAGGTGAGCCCCTTTTTCTCTACTTAGCCGTATGAAACACCGCAGTTAGTGCGGCCCTCGTCAGGGAGGACGGGTCAGTCTAGCATCCGGTTTATTACATTAGTCGGGCTCTCAGGGGAGCAGAATAGAGCTACCCATTACTGGAAAAAATGGCCCTGGCCTTGGTCATAGCCTCAAGACAACTCCAACCTTATTTCCAAGCCCACTCCACAGTGGTCCTCACTGACCAACTTTTGAAGAAGATAATGCAACAACCAGAGTTGTCCAGTAGACTTATGCAATGGTCTGTCGAGCTCAGCCAATTTGAAATCTCCTACCAACTTCGAACAACGATCAAAGGACAGGCTGTCGCCGATTTTATCTTGAAATTCACCAATCCTGCTCCAACCACGACCCCTCGCCCTAGCAATTCAATACCGAGATTGAAGATCCCCACTCTTGGACCCTCAACGTCGATGGATCATCCCGCAAACAAGGCAGTGGGGCTGGGCTCATCCTCACCGCCTCCTAGGGTGGTTATTTCAAGTGTGCTTTCTGTTTCTTGTTCGACGCTAGCAATAATGAAACCGAATATGAGGCCTTGATAGTAGGTCTCCGCCTGGCCAGAGACATTGGTGTCAGCCATATTCAGGTTTTCAGTGATTCTCAATTGATCATTGGGCAAATTACGGGGGAATTTGACGCAAAGAAGGGCACAATGCGAGCTTACAGGGATATTTCACTCCCCCTTGTTTGCTTTTTCAACACTTTCCACATCAAATACATCCCTTGGTTAGAAAACTCCAAGGCAGATGAAATGACTCAATGAGCTTCGGCCGACCAGTCAGACCTCAGCCGTGGCATCTGCTTTGAATACTTGGCCCACCCGGCTATTTCGCCAGACTAGCAGGAGGTCCACTTCCTCGAAAATGAACCTATTCCATGGGCGGCAAACATCCTTCTGTTTTTGACAAGCGAGGAATTGCTAGACTGAGTTAATTAAAGCCTCAGCCAGACTAAGCATAAAGGGCTCAGCTAGACTGAGTTAATTAATGCCTCAGCCAGACTGAGCACGAAGGGCTCAGATAGACTGAGTTAATTAAAGTCTCAGCCTGACTGAGTTAATTAAAGCCTTAGCTAGACTAAGCACGAAGGGCTTAGCGAGACTGAGTTAATTAAAGTCTCAGCTAGTCTGAGCACGAAGGGCTCAGCCAGACTGGGTTAATTAAAGTTTTAGCCAGACTGAGCATAAAAGGCTCAGCCAGACTGAGTTAATTAAAGTCTCAGCCAGACTGAGCATGAAGGGCTCGGCCAGACTGAGCACGAATGAATAGTTCGGCTGGTCCATTTTCATAATTTCTTGTTTACAGCGTGGCTGCCATACTTACTTAAAATCCAGGTCCATACTACGGCATCTTTTGACATTCTTTACATTTTTAATTCAGTTCAAATCTTAGTCCATAGTCGTCTAGGCCAATCTTTCGTTTCTAACACTTGTAACATTTTCATGTATGCCCATTTTTAACGTTTTTTGCATCATGATTTTCTCACAAGTTAGGCTGGCTTCTCATTTTTACACTTCTTACATCACTATCTACTAGCAAGTATCACAATTCGCGCACAAGTCTTACCTTCACACCCATTTGTCATTAAATCCTACTCTACCATTTCCATTAATTTCAAATCTACAACTCACAAGAAATAACGACAACAGTACGACAAAGAAAAATTAGTTGTTTTATTTACAAAATTATAGTTACACACGATTCACTACAGAAATTACACATAATAAAAACTAAAACACAACACACAAACACAAAATTTTTACATAGATCATTTTTCCTCACTAGAGGCTAGATCTTTCTCCTCAATCCCCTCGTCCAAGGGGGTCTGGGCAACGTCGTCTTCATCTATCTTCACGCGGCTGAAGTCCACGTCCGGGAACAACTCTTCCGCTTTATGTTTAAAAGTTTTCCAGTTGCTGTCCCAGAACTCAGCCATCTCATGCTTGTAGAGGTTCAACCGTTGGAAGCTCTGGATCACTTCCTCTTCACTCTTACTTCCAGCGGCCGCTCCCGACGGCCCAGCCCCCCTGTCCCCCTCCCTCGCCAAGCTCTTGGCGACTACGGCATCGATGGCTATCTGGAATTCGGCAGACTCTTTGAATTGCTCCACTGCCGCCTTGCACAGGTCGGGGTACACCGCTCTCTCAGACGCCAATCTGGCCCTTTCCTTGGCCAGAGCCTTCTCTAACTTAGCAATCTGCTGATCTGCTTCTTCCTTTTCCTTCATTGACTGAGTGCACAGATCCTCATTATTGGTCATTGCCTCATCCCACATCTCATTGGCGGTGGTGCAAGCTTGTTGAACCAACTCTAGTTGCTTTCTCTCACTTACCAGCTCGAACTCCAATGATACCACCTTGCGGCGTTCTGTTTCCAGGTCTGACTTGGTCGCGAGAAGCTCAGCACTAGCACACTCTACCGTATAGCCCTGCACCATCGCTAGCACTTCCATCTACTTTGCCTTCTGGGCATACTCTAGCCCCCTAGCACACGCACTTCGCACGATTTTCCTCAAACCCCTGGTCTCTACCCTTAAACTTTCCAGCCGCGCCTTCACCTCCTCCAGCTGGGCCTTCAGTGGCTTTACCTGCCCTTTTGCACGCGTCGCTTTGCTCAGCTAGGCCCCTGCCAAAGTTGTCACTTCTATCTGGGCCGAGCAAAGTCCCCTTAGCAGTTCGGCCTCAGTAAAACTCGTCATCGAGCGCACGGCCGCATCCTCTACTACTCTCAAGAGCCGGTCTGCGGCAGTCCTGGCTTCGCCTTCTTCTTTCACCAATCGACCGGGCACTGCTCGCACATGGTATATGGCAGTCTTCAACCTGGCCTCCCTTCCTTCTCTTTGAGGCACAGGACCCCTCTTAGGAGGTTGCTTCGTCCCCTGTTCGGACCCAGTCGTGCCACCTTCCACTTGTGTGCCAGGTCCCATGGCATCCTCTACCTCCTTCATTGTTTCCCCCAACTCCACCTCTGGGGCCATTCCCTCCTTCATCCTTTTCAACACTGGCCCTTCCTCCTCTTTCTCTGCCCTCTTCTTCTTCTTCTTCTTCTTCATTAACACAGCCTCCACCTCCTTCTTGCTTTTTTCCTTCAGTGGATCCACTGGAGGCGATAGTCGCTCAAAACCGCCTAAGTCCTTATCCCCCAGCGGCTTGGGGCACAGTCGGATTTGGTCCCTCATAACCGATTTAGGCAGACGGCCTAACTGTGACTCTTTGTATTTATCAGCCTTGGCAAAGGTCGTTCTATCTTCCGCCTCTTGCTTCTTCCTCCTCGCCTCTAATTCTGCCAACGCAAGGTCCCCGCCGGTCGGCTGCGGTCCCAACCTCGAGGCAAACAAGGCTGAGGGCTGAACAAGGTCGTCCTATTTGGCGCCCTTCTTCTCCCTTCACGCCTTCACCTTTTTCACCCTTTCCTCTGTCTCTCTCTCCAGCCTTGGCTCCACTAACTTGGTCGGAACCCTCCACACTGTGCACACTCCCACGCCTCCATTTGCTAACATGTAAAACCACCGTGGCCTCTAGCCCTTCACTGACAATGGCAACCCCGCCACCAGGCCCTTACCCGCCGCCGCCTGTAAAGTCACCCAAGTTTCTTGTTGGCTCGAAGCCTTGTAGCAAGCAAAAAACTCATCCTCTATCATCGCAGCTCCCTTGTTTTCCCGTGGCCACGCACTCGCGCAAGCCATTAATATTTTCCACGCATTAGGCATCAGCTGACCCAGCGCCACCCCCAGCCGATTTAGCGCATCCACTACTATCTGTGGGAGCGGCAACCTCAACCCCCCTTTAACGCCTCTTCATAAAGGGCAAACCACGTCGGTCGGGTATCGGATGGCCTCTCCTTCGACGTCGGCAATTTTAACTTTATTTCCGCGGGAATCTGATAATTCTCACGCACCTCCTCCAATTCCTCCGATGTAAACGTCGATTTGTCGGCCTTCGTGTGCCAATGGTTCGGTTCTACTTGACTAATTAGCTTCACAGCCACTATTAGCGTGGACGGATGGGGTCGCCTCGCAGCCTCCGCCTCACTTCCTGTCCACTTCTCCGCCCTGTATTGCTCCGCCAACTCCACCGCGTCATTGTCCTCCAATGAATCTAGTCTCATGGTAGGCACTTCATCTCGAGCCATCTCTCCTACGTATCTGCGTATAGCTTCAGAGGCTAGCACAAGGAAGTTTGCAAAGTGTTGCAGAGGAGTATCACTCGAAACAAATGAGTTTACTTCTGGGACATATTGGTTTTTTGCAAAAAGGTAAGTAAAGTGAATAACCCCAAACGCCCATGGTTTGCCTATATTCCAAGGGTCACGATTAAATTTCGCCAGTAATTTTTTTAAAAAAAATTTCAAACCTGCCTTTTCACTGCCCTATATTACCGTGTCCTTTCACTTCTTACTAATGCGTCACCTCCCCCATTAAAGAATTATGCCACGTGTACGACCAGGATCCATTACTCTCTCTCCCTACCCTGTCTCTTTCCCTTCACATCACCATGTGCCCCGCCGCTCCTCGAACCCCACGCACCGCCACTTCCCCTTCACACTAGGTCACCCCTCGCGGTCGGCCCTCCTCTCAGTCGGCCTTCACACTCGGTCACCCCTCTCAGTCGACCTTCCTCTCAGTCGGCCTTCACACTCGGTCACTCCTAGCAATCGGCCCTCCTCTCAGTTGGCCTTCACACTTGGTCACCCATCGCGGTTGGCCCTCCTCTTAGTCGACCTTCACACTTGGTCACCCCTTGCGATCCGTCCTCCTCTCAGTCGACCTTCACACTTGGTCACCCTTCACGGTCGGCCCTCCTCCCAATCGGCCTTCTAGCTCGGTCACCCCTCGCAGTCGGTCCTCCTCGCAGTCAACCTTCTCGCTCAGTCCCCCTTCGCAGTCGGCCCAATTCCCCGACGGTCTTCTCTCCGACAACCTCTCACAACCCTTGTTTTCTTTTTTATTCCCTTCGTTGGACTAAAGCTGCACTTGGGAATGGGGGACTACTGACATAGGTGGGCCTATAGGAGTTTTTGGCCCATCACTTAGAACCCAATACATAATTCAAACACTAAAGCCCAACATTGCTGGAGCTCAACGTGGCATTAAGGACCAATGACTCCTAAACACGTATCAAGAGAAGAACTAGCCACATAAGCAGACAAACATCCTACAAAGTTATTGCACTACACATCAGCCATTAATGAGTTTCCCTACAGCATTTATGGCGATAACCCCTCCTCGCCGAAACAAGAACGGCCTCACCATGAACAAGGTAGGTTAGAACATAGACTTTCGACCAACGTGACAGGTCGAAAGGGACAAAGAAATGATTAGCAGAGGATATAAGCAAGTTTCTAAGATAAGGAAAATGTTAAGTTCTTTATCACCACCCCATCTCTACATTCCATCACTCTCACTTCTCTAACTTGTTCGTCGGAGGGTTCGCCGGGGGACTCCTCGTTCCCCGTTGAACTCTTGTGTAGGTTTCTCGGTGGGCTCAACACCCGGGCAACGGTGTGGGAAGCATGGATCAATCCGACCCGTTCCATCTGGGGCTCAGAGTATCATCAACATCAATATACAGATCAATCGAATGAAAGATCCAAGCTTGCAGTAGCAAATTAAATTGAAAAATTAAAAAAGAAATAAATCAAAATTACCTTATAAATGAGAGGCAGATGAGGAGGCTTTTGGGTATCTTTCAATGAGAGAGAAGAGGGAAAGATTCAACACAATCTAAAATCTTCAGGGGTTTGATGGGTCTATTTAGAGTAGAAAATTATGTGTTTTTTCTGAATTTAAATTTTTTTTTTATATATTATAAAAATCAATTGGTTTATTATAAAGATCTAAGAGATATAATTTATATCTTGTTTTTATTTCTAAATATACAAAATGTTTTTTTCGCAGGAAGCATTGAACAAATATGGCCACATGCGGGCATATCTACTTACCCACAACCAGCACCAATAGATAAAACTTGTCTTCTCCAAAAAAAATATAAAGAACAATAACAGAGAGGGGGCAGATAGTAGCGACCATAGAGAGGGTCACGATCAGTGCTGCTTGCGATCGGTTATGCAAGAGATGAAGGGGCAACATCGTTCGAGTAAGTGTAGTCAACAACACCCTCTCTATGGTCGGCAACGAGAGAGAGAGAGAGAGAGAGAAGAAGAAGAAGAAGAAGAGAAGACATACCTTTTGTTGTTTGAGGTCTTGAGAGAAAGAGAGAATGAAATGGAGCTTCAAGGGTCAATTACTTCTTTATTCACACGGAAAACTACTTCTGGCAATTAAAAATTAGGGCAAATACCAAATGGTGTAGTTTTGACAAATTAATTATTGGTGACTAAATTAATTAGGTCGCCATAAATGTCATTCACATTTTTCGTGACTAAGCAATGGATGTCGCCAAAAACAATACATTTGGCAACTAAATGTTTCGTCGCCGTATATTAGTTTGGTCACAGAAACTTTTTCCTTGCTCCCGCGCATAAATTTCACTTCCCGCCAAACTCAACAGCAACCAAATATTTAGTTCGTCGCCAATAGTTTAGTTTTTTGCGACCAAAACATATATGGTTGCCAATTATGTACATTTGGCAACTAATTTCTGTTTTAGTTACCAAAAAGCATCGCCAAAATGTTTTTTGTTGTAGTGCCTATCTAAGATTTTTTGAACCAATAAGTCTTATTTAGTAAAATTGAGAATATTATCAGTTTTTCTTAATTTTTAAAACTAAGAATATTATTATTAATTTTGCATAGTAATGTTTCAGATAATAATTTCACTAATTGATGAAAAAAAACAGAGCATGAGATTAAAGGTTTTTGTTTTTCTACTTATTGGTTTGATTCAACTATCTGATAAAATCGAGAATATTATTAATTTTTTTTCTAGTTTTAAAACTGAAAATATTATCAATTTTTTCATTTTTGAAGTTTTATTTTATTTTATTTTATTTTATTTTTAAGCTTTGCACATCAATGTTCCATCATCATGCTCCTTCATAGACACAAAATTTTCATTTTTACACAAAAAAATAATTCAGTGTTTTTCCATTTTTTCAAAAAAAAAAAAGTTTGTTTTTTTGCACATAATTTATTTATTTATTATTTTTTATAAGTTTTTTCAATTTGAAAGTTAATATTTTAAAGTTTTGAAAATCAAAATAAATGTTAAATCATCATGTTCATAGATAATTATAAATGATAAACAATCATTGTTTGAAGGGCAATTCCAATTATTAAAAATTTAATGAGACTTGAAGGTCCAAAAAATCTTAGTTAGGACTTAATAGAGTATAAATTCATAAATTAGCACTTTTGTGTAAATGTCTCAATTTTTATATGAATATAAAAAATAATATAGAATCACGTAATAAATTTTATTACAAAAAGTCTATAACGTTGGTTTATACTTTTGAGTATATAAATTTATACAAAATTATGTGACTTATTGTAATCGTTTCATTTTCAATCAAAATATCGATTATTGTCTTTATAATTAAAAAGAAAAATGATATGCAAGTCTATTTTTTAAACTTATTTTTCAAACCTAATGATGTGTAAGTGTTATAATTGGTTGATGATTAGAAAATATATGAGAGAAAATATTGACTTAGATATTCTAATTGATTGTTACATCATTGAACTTGAAAAATATATCTAATTTTTAAACTTGAATAACCATACTCTTTAAAAAAAGCCATTGACACATTATTTTAGATGTGTTTTCTCCATAAGGCTTTTTGTGAATTATTTATATATTTAAAATATTAGGGAAAATTATTTAGAAGTCCTTTTAGGGAGGCTTGTGCTACATTTGGTCCCACAAAAAAACTTATATTCCCATAAGTCCTATGGGAAGTTTTTTGACATATTTACCCTCAATATTAGTTGTTAATATCATAAATAAGTAATAAAACCATATATAGGAAATTGATATAAACGTAACGTAACGTGACACCTACATAAACGTAACGTGACACCTATATAAACGTAACGTGACATATTTACGTGGCGTAACGTGGCGTGACACTTATATAAACGTGGCGTGACATATCTACGTGGCGTGGCGTGACACCTATATAAATGTAACATGACACCAATATGAGCGTAACGTAACACCTACATAAGCGTAACGTGGCGTGACACCTATATAAGCGTAATGTGACATTTACATAAGCGTAACGTAATGTGTCACGTTACGTTTATAAACTTAATAAATTTTTATTTTTTTAATCTGTTTATTTTGAAATAGATATATAATCCTAATATATTTTTATTTTGTATTATTAATTGTAAAATTTTAAAAATTATCAATAATATATGTGAAGAATATAATATAATTTAAAAAATTATCATTGAATTTTCGAGGAATAAGCGGGCATTTTGAGAGAAACGAAAAGAAAAAGAAAAAAAGAGAAAAGAGAGGTTGGGATAAGTGGAAGTCTCAATGCTGACAACAGAATTTGCTTTTGTTCTATCACCCTACAAAAACAACAAAAACGCCCAATCTCTCTGTCACTTCTCTCTCCGATCTCTACTTTTCCAATCTCATTTTCTCGGAAACCAAACATTCAAGTCCACACAATACAATACAAAATAATCATCTGAATGATCAAAGTTCATGAATCTGTGGAAATGCAATATATATCAATTCGGTGGTTGGAAGAGAGAGAGAGAGAGAGGGAAGGTGTGAAAATTGGGGGTAAAAAGATTAGGATCTTGTGGAATACATTCTTATGAAAATAGGACTTGAGACTCTATAAGAAATTACACAGGACTTAACCTAGCATAAGGTTCTGAAAAAGGACTTATAAATAAGTCTCCCAAATATTATAATCACGGTAACAAATTTTGTATAATTATTAAGTAAGATTATCATTTTTTATTCCTAATTTGATTTCATATGAACAAAAGGTTGAAGGAGCCATATTCTCGAGGGGGTGTGTGGACTTGCGAAGCCAGTTCATACATCAATGGGTGGTTGACGAGAATGTGAAGCCAATTTAAAATGACTTAGAATTTCGGTAACTAATTGTTGGTACAATAATAATTATATAATGGTTGTTTCAATTCTTAAATTACTTTTAAATCACCCAATTAAGTGTATTATTTTGGAATTCAAACCACCCATCAATCAATATTACAAATTATAGTACCCCTTTTATTTTTCAAAATATCACTAAACCTCCCTTATATTAAAAATAAATATGTTACATATAGGTCCTTCCATGAGTCCACCATTTATTGACTTAACAAAAATTACTAATTTTATATATATATATACTTCTAAATGCTAACTTGACCTTTTGTTGGAAAATTAATTTTCCTCCTCCCTCTCTCTTCTCTCTTTACCACGATCAAACCGTCCCAAACCACACGCAGCGCAACCATTTTCACCGGCCACAACCATTGGCCTAGCCCCAATTTTTATAGGGAAAATTACTATTTAATGGGAGGTGAGACAATTATTTATAATTTTTTTTTATAAGCAACCATCATCAATTTTGCAGCTTGCAATGCAGTGGGAAGTGAGGCAATTTGTAATTACTCCAGTTTTACAGCTTTAAATGGGATTTTGGGATTCTTTGTCGGACAATTTGCAGTAGCTTCTGTTTATATTTTATATGGTGAAAATAACTTAAAATTTTTTTTTTAAAAAAATTATTGAATTGAAATTGAAGGAATAGTATTTTTTAAATTTTACTTACATAAATTATTAATTTTTAGTTCGGAATAAGTTCAAGGAAACAAACATGGATTAAGTTTCTGGATTAAGTTTTTTGAAAATTGAGTTTTTTGATTTTCGCATTCTTTTGTTTTTAGTGAATATTTTTTAAATTTTAAACATTTTTTTTTTTACTTTTTTAGATGCACCTTAGTTAGATGCATCTAAAAAGTAAAAAATTTGTGAAAAAATATTTTAAAAAATTAATAAATACATAAAAATATAAAAAATATACTGAATTCTTGTATTTTTTTTTTTGTATTTTTGGTATTTAGTGAATTTTTAAAAGATTTTTTTTATAATTTTTTTACTTTTTAGGTGTTTTTATGTTAGGTGTGTCTAAAAAATAAAAAAAATTGCTTGAAATATTAAAAAAATTCAGTAAAAACAAAAAAATATGGAAAATACAAAAGTAGAATTTTCTGAAAAGTATTTTCTGAAAAATGAAAACAAGCAAGCTATAGTTCGAAATATTTCAGCCCGAATGGCTTGACTACCCAAAACGACGTCATTTTGGGTAATGTTTTTTTTTTCCCCCCCTATGTTTTGTCTTTGAACAGACAGAAGGAGGAGGAAGACAGAAGAAGAGAAGGAGAAGACAAAGAGAAGGACAAGATATAGGAGGGTGATTTGTTAGCTTTTCCAGATTTTTGATTTGGCTCTCTCTCTTTCTCTTCTTTACTCCAAAAGCCTCCTTCTTCTCCTTCTCCTTCTCTGACACCCACAATCCGGATCACCGTCAGAGTCTACAACGAGGCAAGGCAAGCTCCTTCTCTTCCCCCTCTGTTTTTGGTTTGATTGATTTTGTATGATTTGGTTTGTGGCTTATTGGTTTTGATTTTGATTTTTGGGTTTGACTGATTTGGGTTTGATTTCTTTTCCTAGATTTTTGGGTTTGATTTGTTAGCTTTCCCAGATTTGGGTTTGAATTGGTTTTGGGTTTGATTTGTTAGCTTGTCCAGATTTTTTATTTGGTTTTGATTTGTTAGCTCTCCGATTGATTAATCGTAAACTAATCTTCAATGTTTTTTGCCAATCTGGGAGATGAACAACAATTTTGATTTGTTCAAAGAGTCTAGAGAGAGATGAAAATATAGTGATTAGATCAGCTCTCTTTCAATGGAGAGAGATGAACAAATCTGTTGATCAATAGTTCTTTCAATAGAGACATGAACAAATCAATGGAGAGATGAACAACTAAAATATGGTGTCAATCTGGGAAAGCTCTCCAATTATCATCGTAAACTGTTGAAAGAGAGAAAGAAATGAACAGAAGAATGAGAAGAAAAGAAGAAACAAAGGAAGGAGACAAAAGGAGAGAGAGGTTGAAAAGTGAAAAGTCGGGCCACTCGAGCCACGCAAAAATTGAGCTACGCAGCGTTACTGTTTCAAAAATGCTTCGTAGCTCGAGATTCCTCAAACTCGAGTGACCCGAAATATCAAAACAACTCGTCTTGATATTTTTTTTTTTATTTTTTTTACTCTAAAACTAGTCTAAGAATAGGTGAGAGAAAGAGAGGAAGAAGAGAGAAGAAGAAAAAAAAAAAAGAGAAGGGGAACAGTGTTCATGGGCATTCTTTGGAAAAGAGGATGACCCACCTTTTAGGGAAGCTACTTTGTAAGTGTTAGCATCAAATTGAACACTCGAGTTGGTTAGTTATCTCTGTTAGTCAAAACCACAAACACTTGGAGTGCAAAGGTTGAAACTTAACTCAAAATCATTCAAATTTCTTACCAATTCAAGTTTTTGGAACAGGGAATTGAAAACCCATACAATGAAACTGAAAGAAAATATCAAACAATTAAATATAATCAAGTCAAAGAAACAGGGGATAAGTCAAAATCATTATAATCAAAGTAAAAATTTCCAATTTTTTGAAATCAAAAGAGACATTTCATTGAGGAGAAGAGGACCTTGGATTTGTTGGTGATGATTTCATTACTAGCAGCCATTGATGAGTGATCTTAAGGAAGATGAAGCTTTGAGAGGGTCATAACCAAGTGAAGAATGAGGGAGAGAAATGAAGCTCTGTGTGATGGTGGTGGTTTTGGAAATTCCTAGTTTTTGAGTTTGGGAACCAAGATGAGTGAATGATGGTGTGAAAGAAAAAAGAACAAAAGAGAGAGAGAGAGAGAGAGAGAGAGTCAAAAGCAAAGAAGGAGGGAGGGAGGTGGACAAAGAAGAGAGATTGAGCACAGTAAAAAGTTGAGTAGAAAAGCAAATTCCGGCCACTCGAGCCGTAAGGTTTCGAGTTACGTAGCGGGGTTGTACTTTTTTTTAAGGTGTGTGGTGTGTACAAAATCTTCCAATCTCTTTTATCTTATGGAAAAAGCCTCAGACCCCCACTGGAGTGGACCCCAGTGCCCCCAGTGGGGTGTGATTGGTCCATTATTTTATTTTTTTTTGATCTAATAACCAACCCCCACGTGTATATGGAGGGTAGTGGGGTTGCTTGGAGACTGGGGTCTCCAGCATGTTTGCTTATCTTAGTTTCAATTCTCCTTTTAGGAAAATGATGACTGGGAAAATATTTAATAGTCTTCTAGTCAAGTACCCAAAAAAACAAAAAAGAAAAAAAGAGGAATATCCGTCCTCCAAAACGTTGACTGAATTGTTGTTTGAGCCCGTGGCCCATTATGGGCCATTTTGATGATTCGAACTCTTCATTTTGTTTGACACGTCGTATATTTTATTCACACAAAAAGTTCGATCAATTCGATAATTATAACTTATTTAATTTATTACATTTATCATAAAAAAATTATATAGTTTATCTTTAAAAACACAATTCTTGTCTATTTTTTAGTAAAAATGCAGTAAATTGAACAAGTTTTTATTATTAGTGAGAGGGTAATTTGCAAACAAATTGGGTCGAGCTAGGAAGAGTCTTCTTTGGGAGTTGGGCTGCATAATGGGCCGAGATAAAGTCTGGTGTAGCTCAGTCTTAGGCTAAGAAGACATCTCATATTTCGGGTTTAGGCCGAACTATGGGCCGAGGTAATTATTTATGTAGCACGGTCCTTGATCATCTAAACATCGGGTCGGTCAGAGATGGGCTACCATTGACCTAACCTAGCTATCCTGGACCAAGGTATCAGTGGAGATAGAACAGAGCTAAAGGATAGCTTTGAAGGGCGTCATCTCAAAGTCAAGACTGATAATGGTGCTTAAAGTATCACCGAGCTGTGTGAGCACGGTTGACCGCAATGTCAGCCGAGGTAAGGGTTCAGCCATCTCACTTGGCTTGCAGTGATGAGGGTGTTTTAGGGATAATCATTATCATTGGGCTTGAGACTCCTAGGAGGACTCTGCTAAGGAGAGTAGAGTCCTACTAGGGTTATGTAAAACCATCTCACTTGGTTGGTAGTGAGTAGGAGTGTGACTCCTAGGAGGACTCTACTAAGAAGAGTAAAGTCCTACTAGGATTGTGCAAACCATCTTACTTGGTTGGTAGTGAGTAGGGTGTGTGATTCCTAGAAGGACTCTTATAAGGAGAGTTGGAATCCTACTAGGATTGTGCCAAGTAAAGTCTATAAAACCTGATGACCAGACCTATGAAGAGGTATCCTAATTCTTATTCTAGAATACACAGAGCTTATTGTCTATTGTTTAGTTGTTGACTTAGTGTCATGACCCAAACCCGCCCCTATAGGTTTAGTGACGTAACCGGCCAGTAATCCATGGATTACCTACGGCCTCTTAAGACATTAACAAATATTAAGGGGCTGCGGAAGCAATAAATGTAAAATAAACAAGGTCCAATGAGCTGTGATGACATACACGGGACAGAAAATTTTAAAACTTATTTATATACATAGCATGCCAGACAAAGTACACCAATATGTACAGAATATTTACATAAGTACGTCCCAAGATCCGACTTTACAAAAACACTACCACTGACTAGCATGAAGTACAAAACTGCCACGGTGTTAGGCTTCAGGCGGAACCTCCTCGGGAGGTGCAACAGGTGGCTGACCGAAAACAAAAACAAAGGGCCATCAACTCTGGCCAAGGTCTTGTGCCGGCTCACCTACATATATATAATAAACTGTGAGCGAAAGCCTAGTGAATAATAACAGAGTAAAGGTTTTAATGAATGATGTCCATCACAGAGTTAGAAACCAGAGTTATTATCAGAAACACAATCTTATCAGAAATAGAGTCTTATGCATATTCAGATTTCCAATCAGAAATAGATTCAGATACATGCTCATATTCATAATCATATTTAGATTTTACATAAGATCATATGTGGTACACCCATTAGCTATCCGATCAAGTAGGTCTAAACACCACCACAAGTAGGTCCGAAGACCACAACAAAGTTGGTACCAACAACCATAAAGGTCCATATCTTGCGCGCAAGCAACCATGGTATTATTACTCCCAAGCAAGGGTCGTAGGCCACGGTATTGTTACCCCCGGGCGAGGGCCATAGGGACTAAGGGTGCCACAACTACTTTTCAAAAAACTGGACATTCATTCATTCATTTCCAACATATCATAGCTTTTCCAAGAATCAATTATTTCGTATCATAGTATACTAAAAATACATAACATTGAACATAACTTTACAAAGTTATTACTCACTGTGGGCGTTGATACAAGTAGACAAAGTCAAGAGGGTCAAACGGATTGCGGCACGTGACCTACATAACACATTACGGATACACACTTGAAATACGCATTTCTAAATGTACAAAACTCACACCAATGACTCTAAGTGTGTACCTAACCTCTTATCCTTATTAAGGAGCCTTAAACATGGCCTAGGAATGCCTATGATGGAATGTAGATGCAAAAATGCCTTAGAAAATGTTTTTCAAAAGTTGCTGAAAACAGGGGTCTCGCTCGAGCGAGCTTCCAAAATCAAAGGCTTCGCTCGGCGAAAACTTCGCTTCGGCGAGAAAGCCTTCGGCGGTGATCTGTCAAAGCGAAAAAATACTGGATGCTGTGATTTTATGTGCGATGGTCGCTCGATGCTCGCTCGAGCGGAGCCCTGGACAAAGGTGCTCGCTCGAGCGAGGAATCCTTCGCTCGAGCGAGGAAGCCAAATCTGGAATTTCCATATTTGTCTCCCAAGTTCGAACCAAGCATTCTACCACCCAAAACTCAACCTCTTGGGCCCAAATTCTGGAAAAACATTTCAAACTCATAGTACATCAAGTTTCAAGAGTCAATTTATAAAATCATTGCCCAAAAGTGAGTCAATTTGAGCACCATTTCTATAAATTTTCAGGAACCAAGTTTAAACAATCATGCATGAATTAAAGTGCATCTCAAAGCTTCAAAACATGATCCAAAGCAACATCAAACTCAGAATTTTGATGAATTCATGGACTTTAGCAAAAATATGCATATGCATGTGGAAATTTGATACCAAGCAACTTCAATTTCTATGGACATGTACATGCATGCACTAATTAAGCTTAATTTCAACATGTTAAACCCAACTCCAACCTTACATGCTAAATTAACCAAGAACCATGCAAAAGTGATCTTAAACTTGAAATCAAAAGGATAATCCCCTACCTTAGACTTTGAATGCAAGATGTGAGAGGTTGAATATGTAAGGCTCCTTCAATCTTCCTAATTTTCCAAGCAATTCCTTGATGAAACCAAGTTTTCCCCTATCTCTCTCTTCCTAATCGGCTAGGAGACCCAAAAATGGGTTGAGGGAAGTGTTTTATCTCATGTAATCAAATCTCCAAATGTGCAAAATAGTGAGCCATCCAATGGCACTATTGTAAATAAGCTAGGTTCATTATTAAAATGTTATTTAATCAGATTTAAACATTCCAAATCGAATTTTAATTGGGCCTACCATAAATTTACATAAAATCTAACTAGTCTAAAATGCCAATCAATTCCGGAATCGGACGCCGATAGGGCTTCCAATTTGCAGTTTAAAATATAAAACACGAACAGATATTCCGACACCGAACAGATAAAAATATAATTCATGCAGTGCACATGCACATAGATTCCAGATTTCCTCTAAATTACTATTAGGCATGATTAAGTCCCAATTAGTGTTAATCAGGGTCGGGGTTATTACACTTAGGCATCGGAGGGGTTTCCGGCACACACCCACCGGTTAGCTCACGTTTGTATTTCAGGTGGCAAAGCGAAGATGTTTGGAGGAGTGCAAACTTAATCAACATGATTATACAAGAAGATCATTCTGTGCTCGTACAATTGGCGCCGTCTGTGGGAAAACACAAAGAACAAAACCTTTTGATCAAGTTTTCCTCTCTAGTTGAAATCAAAGGCGCACAACGAAAATTTTTCGCAAATCTGCTATAGATGGGCAAACCCCGGAAGGGGGTGGGAGGCGTGAAGGTTTACCTTCTATCCTACCCATGGCGAAATTAGATCCCTAGCGAAGGAATCCGCGGAGAGAAGCGAGAGAAAGATGGGGCTCAAGTCCACACCGCTCTCAAAGCCCTGATAGATAGAGGCGGAAGATGGATCCTTAGGTTCTCGAAGATCGCGTAAAGGAGCAAGACGAAGTAATAAGAAGAATGGCGGCTGACATAGAGTCTATGAAGAGCCAGATAAAAGGCAAAGGGGTGACAACAAAAGAGGGGCACAAAGGCAATACACACTCTTGCCACTCAGAAGATCGTGACAGACAAGTCACACCATCACAAACTGAAAGTAGAAACCTCAGGTCGGGCGATACACAATCAAAGACTTCTAGGACACGCTACTCCAGGCCTGAGAGAATGAGTACTAAAAAGGCTCGAAGTAGAGAAGACACTCAGGCTTGCGACCCCTGCAAAGTCACCGCACTACAACGATTGGCTCCTAGAACACATGGAAGTGTCGAGGTTGGAATTCTAAAGCCACGCCTTGCCTATGACCCAACAGTCAAAGCGTTAGCAAGGTTGCAGAGCTCACTGTTTATTCCGACAATAGAGAACGCACCATTACCCTCAGGCTTCTACCAGCCAAAATTCACTACTTACGAGGGGAACTCGGACCCCTACATATACTTGAGCCACTTTTACCAGGTTATGGCCGTGTATCGGCAAAACGAGGCTCTAATGTGTATCTTGTTTCCTTCCAGCCTTGGTGACCTAGGTTTAACGTGGTTTGAAAGGTTGCCAGAAGGTAGCATAGCTTCGTGGGCGCAACTAGCGAAGGCATTTGTGACCAGATTCAGAACGAACACCATGATACCAGTGGAGATTGACCAACTTCTCTCCATAAACATGGGCAAAAGGAAACATTGAGGTCTTACAATAACTGGTATTGGGAGATTTTTAATCAGATTAGAGATTGCCTTACAAACCTAGCTATCGCACAGTACAAATGAGGTTTACCAACTGGCAATAAGTTGAGAGATTCAATGACAATGACGCCGCCCCTTACTATGGAAGCCCTAATGGAGAGAGTGCACTAACACATCCAGGTAGAGGAAGATAGGGCGCGCACCAAGGCAAAGTCCGGCGCAACAGTGATACCAGACAAAAAGCCTTTGGCGAGAGTTAACACAGTTGACAAGTAGGACCAACCGCGCAAAAGTCTTTGCCCAACTGGGGGCAAAGAGGGTTGGCAGGTTTGACCAACTCTTTCTAAATAAGTTTTTGTCCGACTGGGGGGCAACAAAAAAGGTTGGTAGGTTTGACCAACACTTTTTTCATTCCTAAGTCGAGATAAGGATCTAGGCTGCAGGAAGTTGGCAGGTATGACCAACATTTAGCTCTCTTCAGCCGAGATAAAGATCTAGACTGAAGAAGGTTGGCAGAAATAACCAACATTTAGCTCTCCTAAGCCAAGATAAGGATCTAGGCTGCAGAAAGTTGGCAGGTATGACCAACATTTAGCTCTCTTCAGCCGAGATAAGGATCTAGGCTGAAGAAGATTGGTAGGAATAACTAACATTTAGCTTTCCTAAGCCGAGATAAGGATCTAGGCTGCAAGAAGTTGGCAGGTATGCCCAACAAAACTTTTACACTCTTTGGCCGGGATGATAGTTACCTCGGCCAAAGTAGGTTGGTAGGTTTGACCAACAAGTTTTTTGGATTCTTCAGCCGAGATGCGTATCTCGACCAAAGAAGGTTGGCAGGATCAGGTAAGGCCAAGCTAATTAGTTTGGCTAGGCATGCAGTCGGAATGATGCAAAACATTGAAAAAGAAACACAGTAATCGAGCAAAAAAATCGAAAATTTTCATTAATTGGAAGATGATTACAAAAGGTGGGACATATAGCCCGGTTACACTAAAAGAACGCCTTCTCAAATGATTGCGAACTCGAAGGATATAAATATTGAAGGCAAAAAGGCGGGCTGTTCAAAATTTTGAAGGTACATGACGGTTGTAACAAGAGAATGAGGATAATGGGGGCATGCCACGTATCTTGGGAATGACGTCGTGCCAGATTAGTGGAAGAACATGTTGAACAACTGACAAGGCTTATTGGGGCCGAACGAGCTATGAAACCGAACAACTTTTTAGCTCGGCATAGTGGGGCGTTCTTAGCTCGGCTAGAGGAAAAATAATCCCAATCATGGTTTGACCAACACTTTTTTGCACCCTTTAGCTGAAATCAAGATCTAAGCTAAAGACGGTTGGCAGGTTTGACCAACAAAAACATTTTTGCACCCTTTAGCCGAGATCAAGATCTAGGCTAAAGGCGGTTGGCAGATTTGACCAACAAAACTTTTTTGCACCCTTTAGCTGAGATCAGGATCTAGGCTAAAGATGGTTGGCAGGTTTGACCAACAAAAACTTTTTTGCACCCTTTAGCCGAGATCAGGATCTAGGCTAAAGGTGGTTGGTAGGTTTGACCAACACATTTTTTCTTCAGCCGAGATAACGATCTAGGCTCAAGAAGATTGACAAGTTTGACCAACCCTTTTCATTCTTCAGCCGAGATAAAGATCACGGCTCAAGAAGGTTGGCAGGTTTGACCAACAAGATTTTTTGGCACTCTTTGACCGGGATGATAGTTATCTCGACCAAAGTTGGCAAGTTTGACCAACAAATTTTTGAACGATTGACCGGGATGATAGTTACCTTGGCCAATGAAGGTGGGCAGGATAAAGTAAAAGTTGGTGAGCCCGGCCAGACATGCAGTTAAAATAAAGCACTACAATGAAGGAAAAACAAGGGACCGAGCTCGTATTTTAGCTCGGTCAGATTGGGTATTTCTTAGCTCAGCTGAGGCCAAGGTACGTATCTCGGCTAAGCTAGTGAGTTCGATTGGACATGCAGACAGAATGATGAAAAACATTGAAAAAGAAGCACAGTAACCGCACCAAGAGATCGAAAATTTTCATTAATTGGAAGATGATTACAAAAAGGTGGGACATATAGCCCGGTTACACAGAAAGAACGTCTTCTAGTGCGATTGCGAACTTGAAGGATATAAATGTTGAAGGCAAAAAGGCGAGGTTGTTCAAATTTTTGGAGGTACATAACGGTTGTAACAAGAGAACGAGGATAATGGGGGCACGCCACGTATCCTGGGAATGACATCGTATCAAACATGCCAGATTAATAGAAGGACGTGTTGAGCAACTGACAAGGCTTATTGGGACCGAATGAGCTGTGAAACCGAACAACTTTTTAGCTCGGCAGAATGGGGCGTTCTTAGCTCAGCTGGAGGAAAAATAATCCCAATCATGCTACGCAGATGGAATTAAGGGGCAATTGAGAGGGTAATTTGTAAACAAATTGGGCCGAGCTAGGAAAAGTCTTCTTTGGAAGTTGGGTTGCGCAATCGGCCGAGATAAGGGCTGGTGTAGCTTAGTCTTAGGCCAAGAAGACATCTCATATTTCGGATTTGGGCCGAATTATGGGCCGATGTATGGGCTTCAAGTAGCTCGGTCCCATGTTGTATGAATTTCAAGCTGGGCAGAGCTACTTTGGACCGAGCTACCTAAATAAGTGGGCCTGGTGGTTAGCCAAGATATTGGTAAGAAAGGAGGCCGGGCTTGGTATATCTCGGCTGAATGCCATCTACTTCATTACTTAATTGAATATATGACCGAGGTAATCTAGCTTGGTTAGGTTGCAGCAGCTTAAACGAAGGAGGTAACCATCTTACTTGGTTGGTGGAAAGCAGAGTGTTATTATGATAGACATTCTTCATTAAGCTTGAGACTCTTAGGAGGACTCTGCTAAGGAGAGTAGAGACCTACTAGGATTGTGCAAACCATCTCACTTGGTTAGTAGTGAGTAGGGTGTGTGATTCCTAGAAGGATTCTTATAAGAAGAGTTGGAATTCTACTAGGATTGTGCCAGACAGAATCTATAAAAGCTCATGACAGCACCTATGGACATGTATCACAATTACAATTCTTACTCTAGAGTACACAGAGCTTATTGTCTATTGTCTAGTTGTTGACTTAGGCATCGGATGGGTTTCCGGCACACACCCGCCGGTTAGCTCACGTTTGTGTTTTCAGGTGGCAAAGCAACGTTGTTTGGAGGAATGCAAACTTGATCAATAGGATCATACAAGAAGAATTATTTCGTGTTCGTACAATTAGATTGGCCTAATTTTTTTTGTGTGGGTGAAATAAATGAAGTGCCCAATAAAATGAACAAATCGAATTATTGCAATGGAGTCCGTGATAGGCCCTACAAATCCACACAGTGCTATGCAATCCAAATTGTAGACCGGAGGGCATCTGCCTCCAAAAAGGAAAACCCTTTGCTATGAGTTACATTACATTCTCAATATGTACTGTAATTACAATTTATTATTAAAAAGATGACTTAGTGCAGAAGATTTTCATTACAGTTGGGGAAGAGAAGGGCAAAATGTTTGTAGTTTTATTATGTTGTTTTTAGAGATTATTTCCATAAATTGAATCAATCCCACCAAGAACAAAAACAAGCAGCTCATCGGTGAATGAAGCTACCCTGTAATTATAATTTGTTTATTGAGAATAGAAAGTTTGGGAAAGTTGCTCCTACCTTTGATATGCTTTGTGACCAGACACCACATACGGGTTGGAGAGTCCTTTCCTCGATTTTTTATTTTTATTTTTTCAGGTTAAGCAAACAATGCTTTACCATCCTAAAGAATGTAAAGCATTGTAACATTCTGTGCTGAAGACTGAGGTTTCGTTTGGAAAAAGGGGCTAGGGCTATTTTAGTTATAAAAAAATAAAATAAATTTTTGAATCTAATAAGATAAAATATCACATTTAATTTATAATTATTACATTCTTTTTTTTTACAAAAAGTTAAAAATTTTAAAAAAATCATTCTTAAATGAAACTTTTTAACTCTATATTAAAATAATTAAAAAGTCAACCCACTTTCCAAACACTCCCGAACAAAATAAAGGGAAATTCTGATTACACGTGTGCTTCTATGGACTGAGTGAGACTGAGTACTAGCTGAATGTTCTGATTCTATCTCTAGGAAGACTCTCTCTCTCTCTCTCTCTCTCTATCATTTACGTGTTCTGTTATCTATATTAGGTGTTGGAATGAGCATTGAGCACTTGAATATAGACCATGGTTTTTATCTCTCATCAACCAATCATACTTCAATTTCCCCCAAGTTCAAATACAAATATAAATTTGGTTTTGATAGTTCCGTTCTTTTTATTTTATAGGACCTTTCGTTTATATCATTTATTAAAAAAATTAAGTTGATTCAATAATCGTAATCTCTTCATTAAATTGTATTTGTCTCTAAAGCAAATAATAATTATTTTGAAAGCACACTTGCCATTCATTTTTTCTGCATCAGTCGAAATAAAATTAAAATATGTTAAGATTATCAGATTAATATAATTTTTTTGCATTAATGACATATATAGAGTGGCTTACAAAATGAATGATTTGAATTATCAAAACGAGACCTATAATGAAGGTCTTATAAAATGAATGATTCAGATTATCGAAACGAGAACATATGGTGAGTTCTATAATTCCAAACATGACTATCAATTCAACTTTAAATTTGGGTAACTCATAAAAGATTGTCTAATGAGGTTGAAATTATTTATTTTAGGGAAAACTACCATTCAGGGTACTTTTAGAAAAATAATTAAATGCACATTGAAAAACTTATAATTTTAGTAATTAATATTAATAAAATTTATTATCAATACAAAATTAATTTTGTACAAATCCGCTGATATGTAATTTTCCTTTTATTTTTTACGCGTACCCATATCATAGACGAAAAATGACTTGGACCCCCAGCTGGGGGTGCTGGGGGTCGCCCGTGATTGGTGGAAAAAAAACAATTTTTTTTTTTCCGGCCAATCCCAGGCCGATACGTGGCACTGGGGGGTCGGTGGGAGTCTTCCGTACTGGGGGTCTGTAGCATTGTTGATCATAGACTGTCCCTTAACAATAAAATTCTCAAGACAATGACAGACAACCTAATAACTAAATGGCACATAATTGGTTTTGTCAATTTAGCATGCCTTGTCAAATTCTAATGTTGACACTATTCACTAATAAGGAAAGACAAAGTACTAACTCAATGAAATTAAAGGAAACATTATCAAGGACGATGTCCTTCTAACTTGTTGTCAACAATCTACAGATTCATTTTAATTTTATGTCTTTAAGCCCTTAATAACAATGCAAAAGTTTGGAGTAATTCATGTTTTTAGACAAAACTTATGCCCACTAAGCCCAAGCCTAAGAAATAGACATTACACAAATGATATTAACTCATTTTTATAGAAGCTGAACTCGAGATCTCATAGCATAAAAAGTGTTATATAGGCTTATTTTGGGAAGATGGTAAAAAATGACTTTTTGACTTTTAACTAAGCTTTTGGCTTTTTTAGACAAATGATTTGGGAAGTTGGTAAAAAGTGACTTTTGGCTTTTTTGATTAATATTTGTTTATGATGTCAAATCATAATCAAATGATCAAACTATCCCTATTTAGTTTAAAATATTACAACTTCACCCATGTAGCATATTTTGACTCATGAGGGGTAAAATTGTAATTTCAATCCTGTCTAAAAACCACCTTCCCAAATGAAAAAAAATTCAAAAAGCCAACTTTTGACTTTTGCTACAAACCAAAAAAAGTGGCTAAAAGCCAACTTCCCGAAACAAACCATAATCACTAAACCAAATGCTCTGGTTAACGCAGTTTATTCACATAAATTCTTAATAGCAGTTAGATTGCATGACTTCTAAGTAATTAAAGAATAGGGAAAATTACAATCATATTTCTTGTAATTTATTCTTATGTCAATTTAATTATTGTAGTTTTAATTGCATTAACTTTACTTTTGAATTTTTCATATTGCTCTAGTAATACTTCGGAATTCTTATATATACTGCAAATTACTGGTGTTAGTATTTTGAAATTCATATTAAGAAATTATTGCATGGTTGAAAACCATTTTAGAAATTAAAATCAGCTAGTTGCAATTAAAAGATTAGCCAATTTAGAATTTATTTAAAAATAATAAGTTGCAATGAATAGATTTGAATAAGCTGATGACCATTCTTTTGAAATGTAGCTGTAGTTAAAGAATTTTGTCAACCTATGTATGCTTTCAATGTTCAAGTGTAATCAAGATTGGTAATGAGATATTAACATATCACCTGCCTGTTTTGTAATCTCTTTCTATATATAAATGATGGTAATTAATGACATGCCCGAATTGCAGCAAACATTGGAAGCACTTATATATCGTCATATCAACATATCAACATTGAGTCACCTGCTGTATTTGTTGCTCTTGCACGCTGGCATGTTGAACAGCAGGTACGGACCTGCTTACCATATCGAAGATTTTCTGAAACTGTTTGTCCTTTAATTTTATATCAATGTTGTTAACTTTTTGTACTATTTAGGCTTTGGACAAAATTCGATTTGAGAGCTTGACTGACAAGAGCAAGCTAGATGCACAACCAGAGCTTGTAATCCACATTATTCCTGACAAGACCAACAACACATTGACCATTATTGACAGTGCTATTGGCATGACCAAGGCTGGTATGTAGCGATGCAACTCTGTATCATTTAGTCTAGTCTTGATATATGTATGGTTTGTTGGGATTTTTATGTTGTCCAAAATTCATCTAAATTTAATGGCTGCAGATTTGGTGAACAATCTTGGTACAATTGTGAGGTCTGGTACCAAAGAGTTCATGGAAGTCTTCTTGTCTTGGCCGACGTGAGCATGATTAGGCGATTTGGTCTTTGAGAAGTAGAAGGAAGATTAATGATTGGTCTTGATGTGAGTTCTTGGTCTTTGAAGAGAAGGCATATTTAAGATTGACAGTTAGTTATTAGGATGTATCAATTGTTGCATTAGGATGTTTTATTTGATTTTCAAGATCGACAATATGTACTGAGCCGAGTTTCAGCGCAACTTTCATAACTCGACTCGAGCCCGAACATTATCAAATTCTATCGAGCCGAGCTCGAGCTTCATAGAACTTGACTCGGCTCGGCTCGGCTCGGCTCGTTTGTAGCCCTAGTTGTAAGTGAAACATGCATTACGGAATAGGTGATAATATATATATATATATATATTGATTTGTTTGTATACCTATCACAAGTTGTGAACAAATTTATTAAAATGAAAAAAACAAAAAACAAAACAAAAAAAAAATTTAACATTTTTTGGTGACAAATTGTTTAGTAGCAAAAAGTAAAAAACCTTTTGGTGACTAAATTCTTAGTAGTTAAAACAAATTGAAAACAATTTTGGTGACCTGTACAGATTCTTAGTAGTAATTGGACAACAGTTTTTGGCGACTAAATAATTAGTCGCCAAAAACATAATTAACCATGTATGCGCGACTAAAATCTGTAGCAGCTAAAGAATTAAGATACCTTGCCGCGACTAAACATGTAGTAGCTGAAAATCCCAATTTTTGGCGACTAATAATTTGGTCGCCGTAGATAACAAATTTAATGTTTTGGCGACAAAAGAAATGGTAGCTGAAAATTTTAGTTCTGAATTGATGCACCCTTTGGGCGACTACTTTTTAGTCGCCAATGTCACTCATCCGCGACTAACCCACTTTTCGTCGCTAATTCCCTACACTTTTGCCTACCAACATATTAGTCGCCATTTGTGGTGCACTTATGCCGACTAAATTTGTTTTAGTCGCCACTACCTTCGCCGTCAACGAACCCGCGACAAAGGCAGCGACAAAATGTTTTGGTCGGGGAATAGATTCGGCGACTAAAATCAAAGCTTTTGGCGACTAAAACGTTAGTCGCCAAAAGTGTAGTTTCTTGTGGTGCTAGTCTAATTGATGATGCTCTTTTAAAAATTGACTGAATTAAGGAGCAAAATGATTTATTCATTCTTCTCAAAGTGATTGAGAAATTGACATTCAATTGAATATGTTCCCTATTAAAAAAATCATTTCTTCCTTAATTTTTGTGGAATTTCTTAACTTATGTTATCAATTGCATTAAATTGACACAGTGAGATAAATTAAAAAAATAAATTTAATACAATTAAATTTACTCAGGACACATTTAATAGAAGAAACAAATAAGAAGCACCATGAGTATAATTTATAAAGAAGAGTAAAAATAGAATTTTCATATCCCCTCACCTAACTAATTTTTGTATCATATGGCGAGATTTTCACTGCACCAAACAAGACGTTTGTTTTTGCTGGAGTTTTGTCTTTCATACACAATTTTATTTCTCGCTGACTCAAAACTGAAATTGCTTGTTAAATGGCAATACTAGATACAAACTGAATCATCTACAAAAGCATAGGAGTTTTTTTTATTTATTGATGAATATATCTCTAGTGAGGAGAGTGATTGGCTACATAATTTGAACTAGCTGCATATATACATACATACATAATGATAGTAAGTATTAAGGGGTATTGGATCATGCAGAGGAGGCAGGAGCATCACCAACGACAACAGGACTTATCTTCATTCTTCTTCTTGTTGATCTTGTTATTGTAGTTCTTCTCACTTATCTCCTTCCTGTTATCGTTGGTGTTCTTAAACATGGCAACTACAGATTCACACATCATCTCCGTCACCTTCTTCTTCGGTGCCGGAATCACGGTAGCTGGTCCTTTATTTGCTCCACATCCAGATGACTCTGCCATCTCTCTCTCTCTCTCTGAATGAATTGTGAATTTCTGTGTTGTGTTGTGTTGTGGTGCTTGCTTGTGCTTCTCAACAGAGAAACGTAGGGATACTTATAGACGGGAAGCTCCTAATGTTTTTAACATTTCTTTGGCTTGATGGCTTGTCCAACACATTTTTAAGAGCCTTCCGAGTGTTTTGTGTGTTTTACATGTGTGTGTGTGTGGGTCTGTGGGTTTGTGAAGCCAAGTTTTATGACGTATTCATAATGAAATAATATGTTATGTATTAATTTTTAATTTGTTACAAATTTAATTATGTAATATATAAGTTTCGGAAAATTTAAAGTATGTTCAGAAAAGAATCTATGTTCTTTTTTTGTTAATAGCCTATCGATCAGTGTTTATTGTTATTGATGCACCTAACATGGAAAATACTAAGAAAAAATAAATTTATATTTCATTAACGTAATTAAGATTTTTTGGATTTTTAAGTCTTATTAAATTTTTAATAGTCTAAATTGCTCTTCAAATAATGATTTATCATTATTTATGATTATCTATAAAATAACATGATGATTTGATATTTATTTTAATTTTCAAAACTTTAAAAATCAACTTTCAAATTGAAAAAATTAAAAAATAAAAATTATGTATAAAAAAAAAACTAATTACCTTGTTTGATTCCTATTTTCAGGATTCACTTTTTTGAAAATTAAAATTTTTTATTTTTCGCATTTTTTTATTTTCACTGAATTTTTTAAAAATTTTAAATAATTTTTAAAATTTTTTTAGATACACCTAACATAAATATATTTAAAAAGTATAATATTTGTGAAAAAAATATTTATAAAATTTACTAAATACCAAAAATATATAATAAAAAAAAACTAGAACTCAGTACATTTTTCATATTCTTGTTTATTTATTGATTTTTTAAAATATTTTTTTACAAATATTTTTACTTTTTAAATACATCTAAGTAAGGTGCATTTAAAAATGTAAAAAAAAAAAAATATTGCTTAAAATTTTAAAAATATTCACTAAAAACAAAAAAAAAATACGGAAAAAAAAACTTAGAAAATTGAATTCAAATAATTGAAACAAAACACACTGAATGTTTTTTTTTTTTGGTTGAAAAAATTGAATTATTTTTTTGTGCAAAATTAAAAATGTTGTGTCTGTAAAGGAGTATGATGATGGAACATTAATTTGCAAAATTAAAAAAAAAAACTTTAAAAATAAAAAAAATTAATAATGTTCTCGGTTTTAAAACTAGAAAAACAGTTAATATTCTTGATTTTATTAGATAGTTAAATCAAACCAATAAGTAGAAGGGTAAAAAGGTTTGATCTCATGCTCTATTTTTTTTCATCGGTTAGTGAAATAATTATCTGAAACATTATTATGCGAATTGATAATATTTTTAGTTTTAAAAATTGATAAGAAAACTGATAATATTCTCAATTTTATTAAATATGACTTCTTAATTCAAAAAATCTTAAATAAAATTTGAATTACCATAACTTTTGTAAATACAACTTTTAAATAATTAACTCTTTACTTTTCTTTTCTTTTTTCAATTACTTTCTGGGTAATTTTTCGAATTTTCAAACTTTTTTCCATTCTTTTGGGTGAAAGAAACTTCCTAGTCAATTGCCAAAAAGTGTGCAAAGAACTTGTTACGCAAAAAAACCAAGCCGCGTGAAGTGTGATGGATGTGATTGATAAATATGTTTTCAATATATATATATATATATTTGGTCTTCAGGTTTATGTTTTAAGAACACAAAATTAGTTATAAAATTAAACATAAAAAATATATAATTTTAAAAAAATTGGTACCACTAATAAATTTTATAAAATTTAATTTATTTACTTATATTTTATATTTTATCATGCTTAATTTATAGGTTAGTAGCAAAAATATACTATAAGTCTTAGAGGAATATGGGGTGACCTTTTGCCAACAAACAATTGTCTTGCCTAATTGAAAAATTAAAAATTCTTGGAAGTAACTAAAGCTGCCTAAACAATGAAAAGGATCGTAACATTCTGTGCTCTGGGCTGAAAAGAATAAAGTAAAATTGCAGATTACGGCGAAAATTGTGATGTGGTGCGCGGACTGATTCTTTTTACAATCAACAATCTCATGAAAATTACTATATTCAAAATTATTTGAGAGACAATGAATAATAATAATAGCAATGCTATATCTCTTAATTTATTCCTTGTCAATTACTCTTTATGATATGATATTAAGGCAAAGTAAAAAAAAAAAAAAAAAAAAGTTAAAAATATCAACAAAAAGTCAACAATAATTATTTCCCAATAATATTCAATTTTCCTAAAATTTTAAATTTTTTTTTTTTTTTTATTTTTTTTTTAAAAAATAAAAAAAAAAAACCCCAACATCCATATTTTTTCACTCCTCTTTTTTAGTCAAAAAAGACAAAAAATGCACTTATTTAGTCTTCCCAAACAAGGCCTAAGATTAGATCTCATATGATAAAATATTTGACAAATTAAAATTTAATATTAGTTAGACATATTATTAAGAGTAATTTTTAAATATTATAAATTAAATGTTTCTAGCATTTTTCTAATAATAATTTTATGACATACCCATAATATCATAGGATATTTGACGTCAAAAGGTTACGTATCATAGTCATGGTCATGATAGAATCAAATGAGAATTGAAGAAAAACATAATAGGTAAAATTACATTAATGGTGTCTATATTTTACCCTATTTTAGTCCATATATATTTTTAGTCGGCATATTTTTTACTTTTAATTTTAAATTTTGTGTTAATTTCATCCAATTGATTATCACTCTTTGTATTTTTTTATGAAAAATATGCACATAAGTGTCATGTGTCATATTTTTCATAGAAAAATACAAATGGGGTAATCAATTAGACTTATAAACTTACTCAATTCAGTAAGTTAATCTCAACCAATCTAGTTATAATTTTTTTTTAAAAACGCTAACGATATTATTAATTGAATTGGATTGATACAAAATTTAAAATTAAAAGTCAAAATCGAATAAATAAAAATTACAGACACTAAGGCCTTGTTTGGGAAGACTAAATATTTTTTTTTTTTTTTTTCAAAAAAAAAAAAAAAAAATGAAAAATGAAAATGTTTTTGTTTTTTTTTTTTTTTACACAAAAAACAAAAAAAAAAAAAAAAAAAAAATTTTTAATTTTAAAAAAAAAATAAAATTGAGAGAGATAATTGTTTTGACTTTTTTGATGAATAGTTTTAACTTTTTAAGTAACTTTTTAGCTTTTTGAATTATTTGAGAGTAACCAAACTTGACCTAAAATAAACAATTATCAAAATACAGGGACAACTATCCTAAATTTTCCCAACATAATAAGCTGAGCCCAGTGAAAAGAGGAATCATATTCACATCCTTCGAACCTTGACTTGCTCAAATGGTCATTATCAAAATCTCTGTATCATTGTATCATTTTCTGAATTGCGAACATCCAAATTTGTGTCCTAAAATGATAAGATTTTTTTTTTTTCTCCATAGATTTGATTCATATAAAATAGGGATATTTACCAATAAATCTTATCTTGCAAACAAATACTTTAATAGATTTCAAATTTTTTCTATTGATCTATTAAGTCATATTAGTAGAGAGTTTTTTTTCTATGTAGTCGTATTTTTTATTTTGGTAGTGTTTTGATGGACAACTATACCCTTTTATTAATGTGGCATATATGATGTGATATTCCAATGTGGCACTCCAATGATTCCAAAAAAATTAAAACTCCTTAGTGTACTTTTCTTAAATGTGACAATGTGGCGGATATGATATGACACTCCAAGACTTTTATTCCAAAAAAATTGAAAACTCCTTCGTATATTTTTTTCAAATGTGACAACGTGACGGGTATAACGTGACACTCTAAAAAAATAAAAACTTCTTAATGTACTTTTCTCAAATGTGAGAACGTAGCGGGTATGATATGACCCTCTAAAAAAAATAAAAACTCCTTAGTGTACTTTTTTCAAATGTGACAACGTGGAGGATATGATGAGACACTCTAAAAAAATAAAAACAATGTATTTTTCCCAAATATGACAATGTGGCGGGTAAAAAAAAAAAAAAAAAACTCTTTAGTGTATTTTTTTCAAATGTGACGTGTATGACGTGACACTTTAAAAAAATTTAAAATTATTTAATGTACTTTTTGCAAATATGATATTTCAACGTGACAGATATGATATGACACTAAAAAACTCATTTGTGTACTTTTTCTAAATGTGATACTCTAATGTGGCTGGCAAATGAGTCATTACACATTTAAAAGGACTTAATGGATAACACACAAAAAATATGAGACTATATGGATTATAAGTCCAAAATATAGAACTTATTAGTCAATCTCCCTAAAAAATATTACAATGAAATTCAATAAATTAGAATTATAAAATTAATACATAGAGAGTAAGACCCACACGCAAATGGAGAGATTCGAACTATTGACATCTTAATGAGTTGCAAGAGTTTTGGCCAATCAAACTAACCCTATTGGTGATCCTAAAATGATAATTTTGGAAGTGCAATAAATGTTATTTTTTTTACTGTTTTATAGCACGAGAGTATAATACAATGAGTATAACTATCTGTTGTGTCTTTTTTATTATTGTTATTATATAATTGAGTGTCCGAACCAACTAACGTACATCTTGACTAATCATGGAGGACCAATCCTACCGTCCACTTGCTAGAGAAAATCAAAGAGAGAACTAGCCAGAGAAAATCAAGCAAGGCACAGAGAGAAAGAGAGTCCAATGTGTTCAGAGAAAATTATTCTAAAGGGGATATCTTAGTGCCAGAGAAAATTCATCTCAAAGAAAAAATTACACACAATGAGAGAACTAATTAGTGAAATCAAACAAGTAACCTAAATTAGTCAGAGTTTAATGTTTTTAGAGAAAATTCAAATGTCAGAGAATATTCAGCTCAATGAACAATTAACCAGTAAAAATCAAACAAACAACACAAATTAGTGAGATTTAATATAGTTAGGAAAAATTAAAATGCTAGAGAAAATTGGAGAAAAAATCAAAGAGACAATTAATCATAGAAAATCAAGCAAGGCATATAAAGTAAAGTGAATCTAATGTGTTTAGAGAAAATTGTGATGTAGGGAAAATTCATCTCAAGAGGAAAATTACACACAAGAACACAATTAACTAGTAAAAATCAAATAAGCAATATAATTTGATGGGTTAGGAAAAATTCAGATGCCAGAAAAAATCAATCAAAATTTTGGCCCAAACTCAGAGAAATTTCGACCCAACTTAGAGAAATTTTGTTTGATTCAAAGAAATTTTAGCTCAACTCAGAGAAATTCAAAGAAATTTCGAATCAGAAAAATTTCACCTAACTCATAGAAATTCAGATAAATTTCTTTGATTTTCTTTGTGTTGTGGAAATTTCTCTAGTTTGAAGAAATTTATCTGTGTATTATACAGAGAAGAGAGAGAAGAAAAAAATGGAATAATTTTTTGTCAACCTTTTAATTCTTTCCTCTATAAAGGAAGTAATTCAACAAGTGATGCAAATATGTGTCTTACAAATATAAATATCGTCTGTACAAAAAATAGGGACATGGTCATCAATATATTTGTCATTTAACTCTACGTTCATTTTTAAGTACATTAGAGTCAAGAAAGAATATACACATAGACAACTATGGAAGCTTGATGATGTCAAATTGTAAAAAAAGAGGCAGATAGCAGAGATATCATCCATTGCCATACCTAGTTTCTTACGTTTCCAAGCACAAATCGCGTGTTGGACTAATCTTTTAGCTGATTCTTCCCAAAACAGCACCACAAACATCAATTCTTCTTATATATATATATAGATAGAGAGTGTGTGTGTGTGTGTGTGTGAGACAGTGAGTGAGTAAAAGCCCTAATCAAAGATTTGCAGTGTGGACCAAAATTTATAGATATATATATATATAGAGAGAGAATACAGAGATGGAAGAGAGAGAGGAATAGAGAATTGGTGTATATATATATAGAGAGAGAGAGAGAGAGAGAGAGATTGTGTGATATATGCGTGTGAGTGAGGGATCTTAGGCTATAAAAAAAAAATATATATATTGTGGACCCCTCCCATTACTAAAATTTGGAGAAGGATGTTAGACCAATTTTCTCTAAAAAAAAAAATTATTGAATATTTCAAAATACAAAAATGTATTCAAATTTTTTTATTTTTTTGTATTTGGTGAATTTTTTAAAGTTTTTATTCATAAATAATTTACATTTTTAGTATAATTAGATTAAGTGTATATAAAAAATAAAAAAAATTACATAAAATATTTTAAAATATATAAAAATATAAAAAATAAAAAACTCAATTTTCTAGAACCAAATGTTTTATGAGCTAAGACTCCTTGTTAAATCTTTTGATAAAGCAAAAGGAAGACAACACCATAAGGCACCACTTGCTCCCCTTTTGATTTATTTTTTCTTATAAAACAATTATTTCAAAATAAAAATCAACCACAAAAATTTAAATCGTGATATAAAATAATAATTAAAGGCTTGATTGTTGCCTAAACACGTTAACTTCTACACTCAAATATACACCCGATGCACCATCTAAAATATATATATATATATACACTCGATGTGACCCTCTCTAACATAGGAGTTATTTATCAATTATACATTTTAGTTAAAAAGTTAAAAAATTATTATAAATTGTCAAATCATTTTTTCTATTTTTATACACATATTTTCATAAAAATCAAAAAATTATTAAAATAACACGTTCCCAAACGAGGCCTATATGCATTTAAGTGTAGAAGTATGTTGTTAATTTCTTTTTCTTTTTTTTATAAAAAAAAAATCAATCAATGTGTTTGGTTTGAGTTTTTTAGATTAAGTTTTTTGAAAATTGACTTTTTTGGTTTTCGTATTTTTTTGTTTTTAGTGAATATTTTTTAAATTTTAAACATTTTTTTTTACTTTTTTAGATGCATCTTACTTAGATGTATCTAAAAAGTAAAAATTTGTAAAAAAATATTTTAAAAAATTAATAAATACATAAAAATACAAAAAATGTACTGAATTCTTATATTTTTTTTTTGTATTTTTGGTATTTAGTGAATTTTAAAAGATTTTTTTTACAATTTTTTTACTTTTTAGATGTATTTATGTTAGTTGTGTCTAAAAAGTAAAAAAATTTCTTAAAATATTAAAAAAATTCAGTAAAAATAAAATAATACGAAAAATAAGAAAGTAAAATTTTCTGAAAAGTGATTTCTGAAAAGTGAAAACAAGCAATGTATAATTTGTAAGAGTAATATATTTTCTGACCTATTGAAAAACTAGCGTAAAACCCGTATTATTCATGGGTAAATAATAAAATGTGATAAACAATACTAAATAGGTTAAAAATTAACTAAATATTATTATATTAATTTAAATGAGTATTTGAATAATTGATTTGAGTGATTTCACTATGTTTATATAGATATGTAGGACTAATTAATTTTTTTGAAATACACTCAATCGAATAAACACAATTGAAAAGGAAGAGTAAGAGTGAAATTCTATACATATAAAATAAATATAAAAAAAAAAAGTTTTGAAGATGAATATAGAAAGAGAAAATTAGATAAATTTTTGAAAAAGAATAAACTTAACTGAAAATTAAGGGCGAGAGTGGATTCCGTAAATATAAGAAAAAATAATAATAAATAAAGTTTAAATTTGAGTAAGAACTACAAGAATATAAAAGAGAGAATTAAATAAATTTTTAAAAAATGAAGTAGAAAGAAATTCAATAAACATTAAATGAAGATTGAAAAAAAGAAATCAAGTTGAAATTTAAAAATTCAAAAATAAAATAAGATAAACTTGAAAAAAAAAAAAAAATCCAATACAACTCTAATAATAGAAGAATAGAAAAGGGTAGTAATTTAAAAATTAGATAAGAGTGAAATATCATCTATAATTTTTTAAAATTTGTATTAAAAAAAACTCTCAAAAATAAAAATGGATGTGTAGTAAGTTAAAAATTATATAAGAGTTAAATCACACTTATAATTTTTTAAAGTTCATGTAGTTAAAAAATAAGCATTTCTAATATCTTATTATGCAAATTTTAACTCTATTTTGTGTCTACTACTAATAATTTTTAACAAATTTTGTATTCTAAAGCTACTAAATTTAAAAAAAAAAAACACACACACTCCAAGGGATCACCTTTTTATTTGTTAATTTTGTTTTGTGTCAATAACCTATAAATTTTAACAATTTTTGTATTCTGGAACTACTATATAAAAAAAAGTATAGCATCACTTTTTTTTATTTTTTATTTTATCTTAGTTAGTTTCATTTTAATTTTGTTTTGTGTCAATAACCTATAAATTGTAAGAATTTTTGTATTTTGAAACTACTAAATAATAATTAAAAAAAATCACTTTTCTCTTTAAAATCTTAGTTAGTTTTATTTTTAGCTCGTGCTAAGAGCCAATAATGTGGCCTTGATAGTACTATGCACGAGTATATATAAATAATCAAAAATTAATTTTAAAATTATACAATAATATAAAATTTATCTAAAATATGTTGTAAAAATGATTTATAATCAATTAATTTTATTCATTTTTATCAGATTTACACATAAATAAGTTGTATATTTATGTCAATGTGACATTCATCTAATCATTAAAACTTGTCATTGTCTATATTCTTATGAATCACTTGCCCTATTTATTTATTAAATTGGTAAATAAATATCTATAAGTATTTTTTATTTTTTAAATAAGAAATATGAACATATTTTATGCATATCTATTAAAAAAATTGAACTTAGGTAAAAAAAAATTATATATTGATGTTAACACTATGAAATAAATAGTTACATATATTCATATATTAAAAAATTATTTAAGATAGAGCTGCTCTAAATTATTTGTCATATTTTATCTTTAATCTTACACTTAATCTAAAAAATTAATAATTAATTAGTAAAAATATTTGATAATAATAAATTTAAACGTTACGTATAAATTATATCATAATTTATTAATTCGTGACCGGTATAAGCTTATATGGGGGTTCCAATATCGGATTAAACATTCAATGGGCCAATTTTTGGGCCCCGTTTTGATGATCAAAACCGTTCACATTTTAGGATTCGTCGAGTACATCATCTCTACAAAAAATCAAGTCAACCTGTTAACAAAAATTACGTATTTGGATCAATTTTTTATAAACCGTTTATTTTTTCACCGTCTATTTTTTTTTTATTTTATACAAAACTAATACAAACATATGATTGTCATTATCTAATCGACTTGATTTTTTACCGAGATAATATACTCTACGAATCCTAAAATATGCATGGTTCATATTATCAAAATGGGGTCAAAAAATGGGCCACAAGGCCCAACAGCACCTCTCCAATCTGATGGAGGACTGGAGAGAAGCCCATGTCATGTTAAAGAATTAATAATGTTTAAATTTGAAGTTAAAGAATTAATTATTTTCCATATGTGTATATGATGGGGCGTTTTACACACCAAAATTAAATACTGAACTATACCAAATTCTTTTAAAATAATAGCAAGTCCAGATATCTATCTACAGGGACAAATGTGAAATTAGACTAATTCAATTGCTAAATTTCTAAATTAATTTTGATTAAAAGATTGAGAAATTTTATAACTAAATAGGAATTAAATGAAATTGAGAAATTAAATTAACAATTAACAATTAAAATTAGGATTTGAGATATTAATTTTTGGAAAAAATCCTAGGGCAAAGAATTCACCACTAACTGCATAAATGAGATTTAACATCGACCATCAATTGTAATTCAGTTTGAAATACCCAATATTTCACAACTACAATTTTAAAATTTTGATCAAGAAGGTTGCTGCATTCAACGTACAAGCATGAATCATCCCGAGTAGCACGAGGCGTTTGCTCTAAACTATGGTAGCAACACGACCTATTTCTCGTAGCATGACTCGTTTTGTACTTTGTACACAAACACAAAGAAAACTAGGGTATAGAAAGCATTAAACAATCATAGAGAGTAAAATACTTGAAGAGATGAAAGGAACAATTATTACAAACTTCTAAATCATCCATATATTGATTCAAACTGATTCACAATCAAAGCTTATGAAAAATCCTATTACATGGCTAGGGTTTTATCAAAACCCTAGAAAAGAAGACTAGCCACTCATGGAGGAGTGGGAAAAGGAAGAAGATAAGGAAGAAGTCCCCATGGAAGTTGTCATTCAAGCTTGAGGAGAAATCACCTTTTTTTAAAAGCTTAGCCTTCATTTCCTTAGAATAATTTTCGAACCCTAGGTTAGCCTATTTTTTCTCCTTTTATTCCCAACAAAACACACTCAAAATTCTATGCACGTGTCCCTAGGTGGGCTGCTCGAGCGCCTATATAGGCTGCTTGAGCGGTGGTGGGCCGCACGTGCGGTGAAGCTTGGCCACACATGTGGTGGTCTGGCTGGCTCGGATTTTTCACTTCTCGCACAGAGGATTTGCTTTCGCGTCCTTTTTGATTGAATTTGCATGTTTCTTTCCAAATCTGTACAAGTGCATGAAACACATCATCTCCACGAAATAAACAAAATTGAAAGACCAAAAATGTAACTTAAGTGGGCTCAATGTGGTATCTTTCGGCATATATCACATCCCCCAACTTACATTTTGCTAGTCCTCAAGCAAAACAAAAGAAATACGAAAAGTAAAATAACTCTAAGCCACTTTCGTAGGGATCATGATTGCATTTAGCATATGTAACAAGCCTTTAAACCATAAGGTTACGCCAAGTAGACGAGTATAGTCTCATGAGGGTTTTCAGAAATGATACCGACAAATATCAACATATTCATATCTGCTCGACAACAATTAACCACACTACTCTACCTAACAATCAACTTATGTGCCACTACAGTGTGATATTAAGACATGATGAGTCATTGAAGGCACAATGGACAAGCACGAAGGAATCTATGAAGTCAAAATCACAATTCAGTTAATGCAAAAGTAAAGTCCCTTGTACTTGTGCATGCTAGTAGACACATCATCAGTACCCTTAGTGTAAAATGCAATCTCCATATTAGTTAATTGTCCATTATAATAGCCCAGTGTAACTCATAATAACACCCAAACATATATAGAAAAACCAAGCTGTTGTAGCCAAGATTCTCAAAAGTTTTTTTTTAACTGTGCAATGTCCTGATCCATTAATCTTTCTAATCAACCCTCGTATCAAGCATTGGCCCAATGACTCCGAAACTAAACGGTTTTAGGGCACTAGGTGTGAAGACACCCCTACGGGCTTAATAACTCGAGTTGAAAAGGTTACGAATCCGAACAAGTCATTCTCCTTATTTTTCCTTAACTGTGCAATGTCTAAGTCCCTTAAGCTTTCTAATTAACCAATGTAGCAAGTATTGGGCCAATGACACCTAAACGAGATGGTTTTAGGACACTAGGTGTAGAGACACCCCTACGGGCTTAATAACTCGAGTTAAAAAGGCTATGAACCCAAACAAGTCAAGTGTTGTTGTTGTTGTTGTTTTTTTTTTTTTTTTTGTTTTTTTTTTAAAGAATCTTGGCTACTCGTTTATTCTTTTTTTTGCAACCCTAGCCATTATCAATGATGTACACTAGGGATTATAATAAAGAGGTCACCGCTATGATAGTGTGTTCATGTGAATTAAGGCATACTCATGACAAGTGTACTAATACCACAAACACAAACAACTATCCTAGTGCAAACATCACATGTGAGTATTTATCAAATAAACCCTTTTCATACAAACCCACTACGTTCCCCAATTAACATATGCTGATATCATTACCATACTGGCACAAAGTGAACATTAAGTGAAATGGTGCAATCAAGTGCAACAAGTACAAACATGAATGGTTATTTATAAATACCTTCACCGTCCAACTGGAATACAACATTGTCCTCAATGTAAGCAATTGTACAGTAGATAGTAAAATGAAAGAGAGAGGATCTTACTAGACAATGTAGGCGCACATCTAGCGATGCAAGGTCACACCAAACACACACACACACTTTTTTTTTTTTTTTGAACTGTACAGTATAAAAGGAAAAGAAAAATAAAATAAAATAAAGTAAAACAAAACAAAAATAAATAAAGAAATAAAACAAAGAAAATATACAAATATCACAGATGTGGATCCGGCGGTGGTGGGAAATGCTGCTCAAATAAGGCATGTATCGGTGTCTAAGTCTTGAATGCCTCATCATGAACCCTAGCGGCAAGCTGATCAAACCGCTGCTCGCTCGAGTCCCAATATGCATAAAAGTCAGTTTGCAAAGATGCAATTGATTGCTGATACCCATCAAATGCCATTTGCAAGTAATTCAGATAGGCCTGATAATCTGTCTGGAGATCAACCACAGATTACTGAATGGGGGCTTGATTATGCAAAAGAGCCTGATATTGCGCCCTCATCACACGGAATATCGCTGGCACTGGCGCTGGTGCTGGTGCGGCAGTGGGCTCTACTGGAGCATCATTAGGATTGGCCGGGGCTTCGGGGAGGAGTAGTGGAGGCGGCAGGCGAGCAGTGGTTTGTGAGGTGGTGGAAGCTGAACCTCATTGGGTTCGAGTAGGTATGTCCCTTGGCCTTTTATGAGCTCAGTGATGAGGTTGGCAAAAGGAAGGGCCCATGTAGAACTGCCTCGGGTATTGCATATTTTGACTTCATTAAGGATTTGGTTTATCTGGTTGTAGATCAAAGTAGGGATGTCAACCTAAAACCCGAAGTCGAATCAATGCAAGGAATAGAGGAAGTCCTCTCGCTGCTCTTCCTTGTGGCCTAGAGGGATGACATTCTTTTTGAGAACCGCATCGAGGAAGAGAATGTGGCGTGGTAAGTTAGCACGCCAGATGCTAGTTCGGTTGTAATCATCCTGCCGCCCCTCATAAAATTCGGTCACCAATGCCGGGACTGTGAGTTCCCGAGTGAACATCGGGAACTGCTCTTCATCGATAGTGTCCATGGAACAGTGGAGAACCTCGGCAATAGAAGCTGGTGTGACCACTAACTCCATCTTGTCAAACAAGGGAGCAAAGAGCTCCTAGGGTCTCGTCACTGATGTACATATTCTGATGAAAGACTTGCACAATGCGAGGATATGCCGGTTCAATGATGGTGCAGATGCCCAGGAGGCTCCGGTCTTCAAGTTGTTGGACACTCCATGCAGTAGTTTGATGGCGCCGAAAGAAGTCCACATCAAAAGATGTGTCACAGGCAATTGGTTTGTTGGCCCGGGTGTCGATCGATACATCTCTAGCAGCATTGTTGGCATTGCAGGGCCGTTTAGGTGCTCGACGGGACGATGTAGCCATTCTTGCACAAAATAAGACAACCAGCACAACCAAAAACGTGGAACCATTATATTAGACCGCATCAAACAGCGCATGCATGCACAAATCATGCGAATCCTCATTGCCATCACACTACCGAATTTCTTTTATTTCAAAAAAAAACTTATATATATATATATATACTACAAAAATTAACTTATACTAAGTTAGCATGAGACAAATTGACAAACACACATATGAATTACAATGAATAAATAAATAAGAAAATAAAATAAAATAATCTAAGTTAGTAGAAGAAAATAAAATAAAAATTTAGAAAATAAAAACTAAACAATAATTAAACTAACAAGAACCACTAACTAAACAATTTCAACTAAACAACTACAGTATATAAAAATAAATAAATAAATTATTATTATTATTATTATTACTTGTATTTATGAGATTATTTATTTATTAATTATTATTATTATTATTTTCAAATTATTGCACATGCGCAAAATGAGATTGAAAGAACAACAACACAAATCTAAAGCAAAATGAGTTACCTTGAAAGATTGACGAAAGAGAGAAAGAAGGGAGATTCGTTGGAAAAAAATAGCAGTCGGAAGGTTGTCGATCGGAAAATATGGTGATGCGCCGGTGGAAGGTGGTGGTGAGTGAAAGTGGAAAAAAGTAGGAAAAAGAAGTTGGTGATGGTGGGGTTGGATGGAGTTTGTGGGTGTGTGGGGTTGAGAGAGAGAGAGAGAGAGAGAAAAGAAGAAGAAGAAGAAGAAGAAGAAGAAGAAGAAGAAGAGAGATAGAGAGATAGTGTAGTTAGGAAAGTGAGGGGGTCAACAAGTGGGTCTAGGGATTTGTCAACAAAATTGATTTATTATTATTATTATTATTATTATTATTATTATTATTATTATTTGAAATAAAATAAATAAATAAATAAATAAACAAACAAATACAAGAATGTACGGATTTTTTTTTGTTATTTTTATTTTTATATAAATAAAGTATGTAAATTATAAAAAATAAAAAATAAAAAATAAAACTACATAAAATTTTTTATTTATTATCTATAAAATAAGAAAAAAAAAATAAAAAAATGGAATTTTTTTTTTTTTTTTGGTGAGAAGGCCGCTTGTAGCTGCTTTAGTGGCGTAATTAGGCCGCTTCTGTGGGGGTGAAAGTAGAATGCTTTTGGGCCTGGGCCACTCGTGCGGCTATGCCCTTCTGCTCGTGTGCTGTGATTGAGACTTCCGCTCGAGCGCCTGTGTAGGCCGCACGTGCGGTCTGTTGCATTTTTAAAAAAAAACCAAGTACAACCCAATTTTATTTATTTATTTATTTTAAATAAAAACCCAATCACAATCCAAATAAAAATTTAAACCATTTCTACCTTCAATGCACATTTGAAATAAAAAATAGAACATCCAAATATCAAAATGCGCAACAAAAGTATAATCTTTACGCGAAAGCCATGGGTATTACTTTTCTTCCTAACAGTGTGTGTAACTTTCCTTATTCTCCAACAGGGTGACAGACTAGGTTGATTCAGTATTCAGAATCGAGGCGCATAAAGCTAACTTGACCTATGGGGATTCCATATAGAGTTCAAGCCGGGGTGATTTTGAAGCAATCTCCACACTCCTAGGTATTCAAACCAGACTTTAGTCTTGGAAATTCCAGACCTTTGCGTTTTAGGCTTTGCCATTCGAACTCTAGTTTCCACCGTCTAAGTTGGTCTCCTAGGAACTCATTACAAACACAGTTAGATGGCTATACCAAACCGTCAGATGTCGTTCGGGCATGACAAACACCAAAGGAATTACACCTTTAGAGGAGACGCAAGTAAAGCACAACAAGAATAAAGAAAAATAGAATAGAATAGAAAGGAAAGAAAAGAGAACAAGACATCAATCTTTCAATCATAGCAAAAAGGGTCCATCAAAGCCATGGACTCAATCATATCCCCATTCCCAATCCCCTCTATATATGGCTTCAGTCTTTGGCTATTCACTTTGAAAATGTGACCAATCTTTGGATTTTGCACCTCAACGACACCATAAATAGATGCCTCTATAACCATAAATGGACTATCCCATCTTGATCTAAGCTTACCCAGAAAGAGTCTTAGTTTTAAGTTAAAAAGCCACACTTTTTGGCGGGGTTCAAAGGATTTTCTATTAATGTGCTTGTCATGGAATTCCTTAGTCTGAGCTTTAAAAATTCTTGAACTCTAATATGCATCATTTCGAATTTCCTCCAACTTATTGAGTTGTAATTTCTAGTTGAGCCCAGCCATGGCCATATCGAAGTTAAACTTCTTTGTGGCCCACAACGCTCGGTGCTCAAGTTCAACCGGGAGGTGGCAAGCTTTGCCAAACACTACCCCATATGGTGACATCCCAATGGGTGTCTTATAAGCAGTGCAATAGGCTCGTAATGCATCAATCAAGTGTTTTGACCAATCTTTCCTATCTGGCCTCACCGTTTTCTCTATTATGTGCTTCACCCCCTATTAGAGACTTCCACTTGGCCACTAGTTTGAGGGTGGTATGGAGTGCCCACTTTATGAGTGCTAGAGTATTTCTTAACTACTGACTCAAAGAACCGGTTACAAAAATGCATACCCTAGTTACTTATTATGGCTTTAAGAAACCCAAAATGACTAAAGATGTTTTCATACAAGAATTTGATTACTACTTTATGATCGTTTGATCGGGTAGCTATTGCCTCCACTTATTTAGACACATAATCTACTACCAAGAGAATATACTCAAACTCGAACGACAACGGGAAAGGGCCCATAAAATCAATCCCCCAAACATCAAAGATCTCTACCAGAAAATAGAGGACATTAGCATCGTATCACGACAAGATATCGAACCCATTTGCTGACAGCGCAAACAAGTTCTACAAAATTGATGGGCATCTTTAAAAATTGTGGGCCAATAAAACCCACTTTGTAAAACATTGGTGGCCATTTTATGCCCACTAAAATGACTGCCACATGCAGAAGAATGACAAAATGTAAGAATGCTATGCACCTCACTCTCCGGCACATACCGTCGGATCACTTGGTCAGAACAATATTTAAACAACTCCGGATCCTTCCAAAAATAATACTTGACCTACGAAGAGAATCAGTCTTTGTATTGCTTAGACCAATTTTGAGGAATTTGCACAATGGCCAAGTAACTCACAATATGTGCAAACCACGGGGGGCTCGCTCGTGACACCACAAGAAGTTGTTCGTCCAGAAATAAATCATGCAAAGTTAAAGGGTCACTATTATACTCAATAAGGACTCGGGAGAGGTGATCCACCACCACATTCTCAGATCTTTTCTTATCTTAGATCTCTAAGTCAAATTCCTGAAGCAACAATATCCTTCTAATTAACTTAGGTTTGGTCTCTTTCTTTGATAGTAAATACCGCAAAGCGGCATGATCAGTGAAGACTATGACCTTGGAGCCTAGGAGATAGGACCAGAATTTATCTAAGGCAAAAACCACAGCTAGCAACTCTTTCTCGGTAATAGTATAATTCAATTGTGTATCCGAGAGAGTGCGACTAGCATAGTATATAGTATATAGCATATGATGCCCTATTGACCCTTTAGCCCAACACAGCCTCGATAGCATAATCTGAGGCATCACATATCATTTCAAAGGGAAGTGACCAATCCGGTGATTTCATGACTGTGGTGGTAGTAAAGGCCACTCTTAGTGTTTCAAAGGCTTTCAAACATGCCTCATCAAAGATAAAAGTTGCGTCCTTAGCAAGTAAACTACACAAAGGACGTGATATTTTACTAAAGTCTTTGATGAACCTACGGTAAAAACCTACATGCCCTAGGAAAGACCTAATTTGACTCATAGAATTGGGTGGAGGAAGGCCTGCAATGAGGTCAACCTCAACTTTGTCAACCTCTATGCCTTGAGGAGACACAATGTGTCCCAACACTATACCCTCACGAACCATAAAATAGCTCTTCTCCCAACTCAAAATCAAGTTTGTCTCCACACAACGAATAAGGACTTTGGTTAAGTTCTGGAGACATTCCTCAAAAGATGGCCCAATCACGAAGAAGTCATCCATGAAAACCTCTAAAAATTTCTCCACCATGTTAAGCAAAATGGCCATCATACACCGTTGAAAAGTCGCCGGTGCATTACATAGCCCAAAGGGCATACGTCTGTAAGCAAAAGTCTGGGACTTGATTATACCCCAAGTAGCCATCAAGAAAATAGTAAAAACCCTACCCTGCTAACCTCTTAAGAATTTGATCAATAAATGGTAGAAGAAAATGATCCTTCATAGTCATGGAATTCTATTTCCTATAATCAATACACACTCGCCACCCAGTAACGGTTCATGTGGGGACCAACTCTCCTTTTTCATTCTCTACAATAATGATGCCTGATTTCTTGGGCACCACTGGTGTGGGACTCACTAACTTGCTATCTGAGATGGGGTACATAATACCCGCATCCAACAATTTTAACACCTCATTTTTGACAACCTCCTTCATGTTGAGATTAATTCTCCGTTGCATGTCATGAGAAGGTTTGGTATCTTCCTCTAAATGTATATGATGCATGCACACGAAGGGATCTATCTCTTTAAATCGGCCACCGACCACCCTATAGCACTCTGATATGCCACAAGAACACTCATTAATTGACTTTCCTGCTCTGCAGTTAAGTCAGATGCAATGATGACATGTAAAGTACCTTGAGGCCCTAAAAATACATACTTTAAGTGTGGTCCGGAGTGGTTTCGACTCAAGTGTAGGTGGTGTGACTAAAGATGGTATGGCAGGCTCTCTAGACAGAGGAGGAAGGGACTCAAACTGGGCTTTCCATGGAGGAAAATCCAGTGTAGAAGAAGAATTAAGCAAGGCATTCACCTCCTCAACCGACCCGTCAATATCAAAATTTTCAAACCCAAAATGAGCTAGACAAGCCTCTAAAGGGTCCTCTACAAGAATGGAGGGTAAAACCTCCTCCACAATCCCATCCACAACATCCACAAATAAGCACTCCTCTCTCTTATGGGAGTGTTGGGATGCTTGGAAAACATTGAGTTTCACTTGCATATTCCCAAATAAAACTTCTATAATCCCGGTACAACAATTTATGCATACATTAGCTGTAGCCAAAAAAGGTAGACCTAAGATCACTTACCGGTTCTATATCTAAGACAAAAAAATCAACAGGAAAATAAAACCTATCAACCTTTACTAGTACATCCTCAATCATGCCACGTGGCATTTTGAGGGACCGGTTAGCCAATTGGAGAGTAACAGTAGTGGGCTTCAACTCGCCAAGCCCAAATTCCTTGTACATAGAGTATGGTAACAAATTGACACTAGCCCCTAAATCTAACAAGGCCCTATCAATGAAATGGTCCCCTATGATGCATGCAATGGTTGGGGCACCCGAGTCTTTAAGCTTAGGGGGTGTGTCATTCAACAAGATGGAGCTTACTTGCTCCATGAGTACAACCTTTTGGGACACGTGTGTCCTAGATCTACGCCTTTATATACAAAGGTCCTTCAAAAATTTATCATGGGAGGGCACTTGCTTAATCGCCTCCAATAAGGGGAGGTTGATTTTAACTTTTTTAAAAGCCTCCATCATTGCTTCCATGGATGCCGCATTCTTATTAAAAGGGGATAGTGTATCAAGGCATTGTGGAAAGGGTGCCTTAGGCACATATGGTGCCTTAGGCTCATGTGAAGTGCTAGGGACTAAGTCATCCCTTTTAAGTGTTTCTCTTTCACCCTTGCTCTCATTGGGTGTACCACTGTGGTCACCCTTCTTAGCCCTAATTGCATCAGAAGCAACTGACTGAGGCTCTAACTCCCTCTCGCTTCTTAAGGTATTCACCACTTGCACTTGTTCATGGTGCTCTCCATTTCCACCCAACCCCTCTGCCTCGCATTGACCCTTAGGGTTGGCTACAATCTGACTCGGTAATTTTCTCTTCTCTATCATATTCATGTTGTTAGCCATTGGACCCAATTGGGCCTTTAGCTTGGCAATAGAGTGAGATTGGGGTGAACTACTGGTGCTAACCCCTTAAGTTCTGAGAGAACTTCTAACACCTGAGTCTCAAAGGCCGAGTTACCTTGAGGAACAGGCGGGGGTTGTGGTTGTTGGTAAGGTTGTGGGGGTCGATAAGGTTGTGGTGGCCGGTAGGAAGATTGGTTGGCAAAATTATTAAAATTCTGCCTTGGTGGTGGAGGATTGTAAGAAGTGCCTTGTGAAGGAGGTCTCCATAAAAAATTAGGGTGATTTCTCCATCAAGGATTATATGTATTGGAATATGGGTCATTACCTGGGTTGGAGAATCCTTGAGCCGTATTCACATGCTCTTGGACTAATTCTGAAAATTATGATGCCAAAGGGCACTCACTCAAGTCATGAGCAGGGCTTGCACAAATAGCACATGCCTCGTGAAATTGAGGCTGATCTTGCTATGTAGGGGCATGTTTCGCAGCTAATAATTGGTCCATTTTGTAGGACAATGTCTCTACTTGTTGGGCTAACTTTAGATTTTGCTTGACCTCATAAATGCCCCATCTTTTCGGGGCTCCAACTACTGGTTACCGGACTTGTCGGGCTGTGGAGGCATGGTGAAGGGAATTATCACTTAAGTTCTCAAACAATTGCCATGCCTCGGCGTCATTTTTGGAAATGAATGTCCCATCACAAGATGAATCCACTATTTGGCGGTAAGGCTCAGTTAAGCCATAGTAAAAGGTCTGCACAAGTTACCAATCAAGCACTTGGTGGTGGGGACACTATTGGAGAAGGTCACGAAGTCTTTCCCTTGTCTCGTGAAATTGCTCGCCATCAATTTGAGCAAATTTGGTGATGGCTCGCCTAAGTTGGTTGGTCTTACCAACGGGAAAGTACCTCTCTAGAAACTTTTGTTGTAATTGGTCCCATGTTGTGATAGAATTAGCAAGTAAGGAGTTCAGCCAGTGTTTGGCTTTGTCCTTTAATGAGAATGGGAACAATCGCAACATTAAGGCCTTATTTGTGAAATTCTGGATCCTCACTGTAGAGCAAATTTCTAGAATTTCATTCAAATGTTTATAAGGATCATCATGAGCTAGTCCATGGAATGGTGGGAGCATTTGTATGGTGCTGAACTTAATCTCATAATGAGCAGTAGTGGTGTCGGGTAATTGGATGCATGATGGTGATGTGTATGCAGTGGGTGTGAAGTAATCCTTAAGGGTCAGGTTGGGCCCATTCAGGCCATTCGAGTTCTTCATCTCTATTGGTTCAAAGTATGGATATGAATATTCAAGCATAGGAACACGGAGAGAAATCACTCGGGCTCATGCTTCACACGTCCCGAGATAAAACATGCCCAGGGCCACGCTTCACGCATCTTGAGATACAAGAGAAACTACTCGGGCTCGCGCTTCACGTGTCCTGAGATAAAACACACCCAGGGTCGGCTTCACGCGTCCTGAGATACAAGAGAAACTGCTTGGGCTCGCACTTCATGCGTCTCGAAATAAAAACATGCCCACGACCGTGTTTCACACGTCCTGAGATACAAGAGAAACTGCTCGGCCTCACGCTTCACGCGTCTCGAGATAAAACATGTCCAAGGCCGTGCTTCACGCATCCTGAGATACAAGAGAAATCGCTCGGGCTCGTGCTTCATGCGTCCCGAGATAAAACACGCCCAGGGCCGCACTTCACGTGTCTTGAGATACAAGAGAAACCTTTCAGGCTTGTGCTTTACGCGTCCCGAGATAAAACACAGAGGATTGAATGTGCGCGATAGATGCACAAAATGAACAAATGTGATAGATGCACAAAGTGAACAACTGCGATAGATGCACAAAGTGAACAAGATTACAAATCACCACAGTGATAGAAAACCAACAGATGCGGCTACTGAAAGCATATTTCATACAAGACCAGAAAGCACATACGAGTACACATTCTATGCATGAATTATAAGCGATGCAAGGCACATATGTGATATAAGTGTATATGAAAATGCATGTTCTATGCAACAGTTGTAATTTGACAAAACAAATAAAAATTCGGTGGCAACCTCCGATTTACCTCTTAGAGGCATTGTAACATGCTTAAAAAGGATACACCTCGTTCATAGTGGCAAGTGGGACACATTCACACATTGGAACACAGCTGTAAGCTCTCAAAATAGAACTTTCCATACACTACTCAGGAAGAAGAAGCACAGAACAACACCAAGGTTCAACTGAGAGCCATCGGCCACTTACCGGCCACCTGTCGGCCTCCGTCGAGGCTTGCCGGCCACCTGTGGCAGTTTTGGGGGCAAATTAGACTTTTTGCTTCGGGTCTTTAAGTATACCACTTCATACTTCATTTCCTCACTTCTCTAAGCCCGAAATCACTTCTCCTCCCTCTCTAGGTACTTTATCTCTCTAGATCCGTGCTTTGTACGCATTTTCCAACACCCCACGCAAACTTTTTTCGTCAAACCCTCTTGATTCTTTACATTTTGAACTGATTAGATTTTGATTTCATCACTTTTTCTTCATTTTCACCACTTTAGGCTTGTTCCCCTCAAGTTTCTCTCGGGTTTTGTGAACTTTCCTGGATTTTGACTTTTTTTCCCATTTTCTCTCTCCTAGGGTTGGCTTTTTTCAAGTTTCTCCTCTTTTCTCCATTTTTCTTCACTTTTCACCCATTTTCCAGATGGCAAATGATATACCTCATGACAGAGCTCCTCTCGAGCTTCCACTTGTGTTTCCACCTATAACTGAGATAGAGGAGCCAATAGTTGCTGAGGTTGATAAGGCGACAGAGCACATTGAGGCTGACCTTAAGGCAAAGTTCGCGCCAGAGTTCGAGCTAAAGCTGTTACCATTGAGAGTGCAGCCCTTCAATCTGGTGACATATCATCCCCACATGCATATATTACTGCCTAGAGGCATCAGGCGTTTCAACGATTTTGCTCGTGGCGTACCAGGGGACCTCCTACTGAGAGAGTCGGACTCCCACCTTTCTTCCAGCACTACTGAGGTATGACCTCTGTTTTCATGCATTCCTACATTTCCTTTAAGTGCATTTCTTGCACTGCCTTTCATCTGACTGTTCTTTCATCACTATCTGATTCACTCTTTTTCTCTGCCACAAGGAGACTCCCGTGCCTAAAGGGGGTATGGAGTGACGATTGCGAGGGATTGGTACGATGAGCTCCCTGCCGGGGTCCGAGATATCATCGATGAGGCTAACTTCAGCTTTTTTTGCTCTGGACTGTCACACGTCATAGCGAGCCAGCCACTTCTTGGAGCGTTGGTGGAGAGGTGGTGGGACACCACCAACTCCTTCCACCTCTCTGCTGTCGGGGAGATAACGATGACTCTCTACAACTTTACCATGATCATAGGCTTAGGAGTAGGGGTGATCCGATCCCCTTCAACACGGGTATGAACAAGTGGGAGGCCGCTTAGATGCACCTGTTGGGAGCACGTCCACCCTTATACTAACTGGCCATGGTGAGATACAGTTGGTTTGTTGAGCAGTTATGTAGGAACGAGCCTGAGACACCCGAGGAGAGGAAACAGTATGCTCGGGGCTTCCTGATGTTTGTCCTCGGTACCACCTTGTTTTCGAACAGTGGAACATCATAGGTTCATACCTGCTGAACACACTGGTGACCTTACCCCGGGTTCGGTTCTATAACTAGGGTGGAGCTGGCCTCGCCACCCTTTATGGCTACATGAGCTCCACTTCCTGCATAAAGGGTAAGCGGATTGGAGGCTACTGGCGAGCCTGGGAGGTATGTATTTCAATTCTCTCTTTGTACTTATATTTTCTATTTCACATTTTCTGCTTTATATTTGTTCAACACCTATGCTTTTTGCTTTGTACTTTCTGTATCTGTTCTTGCTCTATGCTTTCTGCTTTGCACTTTCTATATCTGTTCATACTGTTGATAACATCGCTGTCATTTCCTTGTAGCTGTGGGTTTACGTATATTTTCCAGCCCTCGCTCCAAAGCCTATGGAGAAGCTCCCCCTTGTTGTACCTTACTCACGACAGTACGATGGTACGACTTGGACATCATCACATGTACAGTCGATGATGAGTCTATATGCTTGTCAAGTGCTCGACGTCCTCGGGGAATGCCACAACTTTGAGCTTTTCAAACCCTACACCCTTGTTGCCTCATTCTTATACCAAACCTTGGTTCTCCAAGCCTGCAACCCTTGGTGGCCTGCCGGCCACCTTTTTGGGCTTCTGGCCATCACTCTTGGTTGTTGGCCACCAGTGATGGTCGGCCGGCCACCAGTGTGTTTTGCAGATATTTTGTGCCAGCTCTTTTCACAGAATGCTTGCATCTGCTCCCACATATAGGGCTGGATATTCTTGAGGGGAATTCATGTTTTCTCTATATAGAGGGCCTCCCTCTCACACTTTAAGGTTAGAAAAATTTTAGAGCAAAATTTTTCCTTTCTTTCTACAATTCTCTCTCTCTCTTCCAAATTTCTACACTTTAGCCTACATATCCTTAACCTTTGCCTATACACCCTTAACCAAACCTTCTCATCTTTGAGCTGAGGTACTTTTGAGCTTGGTTTGAGCTCTTGAAGGGTGTGTTGTCTTGATTTGTTACCTAGAATTGGTCTTCTTTTCAAGAGGTATAAGGCTTTGCTTGTTACTTTGTTTTATTTGCTATTATTCTTACTATTTTTCAACTGTTTTTGGGCTGAAGCTTCGGTTTTAAGGCCATTAAAGGTTGAGGGGTGGTTCACCCTTCTTTACACCTTGTTCTAAAGGCCTTTACCCTTGTGTTTCCCACCATTTACTATCTACTTTTGAGCTTTTAAATACCGATTTTCAGAGTTATTTCAGTGGCCAAAATCATGTTTTAAAGTCCAAATTTGAAAGAATTAGCCTCCCATCCTTGTGTCTTGCTTACTAGCCTAGCTTGTGCTATATTTTAGCATATTAATCTAGCCTTTTTTGTATTAATTCCAACATGTTTTAGGACTTATTTTAGACTTTTTTAGCACTGTTTTTGGTTGATAGTTGCATTTGAGCTTTGTTTTGCATGCTTGTAGTGTAATTGTCCTCATGAGTTTGGTGTTCTAGGCCTTAGACACCATCTTATTTGAGTTGATTACATTTATTTATGGCTTTCCATACTTGTGATCACTCTTAATCACCTCTGCAACCTCCCTCCTTTCTTGGCTTTTGTTTTTCTTTGAAAGTGGTTTAAACAATTTGTTTGTTTAAAGCATGAGATTGAGATGTCATGCTTAATGGTTTAATCCCTTTGGGGTTCATTACCAACGGTGTGATGTCTCTTTTATGCCTAAGACAACACTTGGTTTGAGCCTTCTTTCCATTTAGAGGACTCAAACTCACCATTGGTGTGAATTAAAGAATGAATGGTAATCTAAAATGGAGGAACTAAAATGGGACTAAAATTGTGCAAGATAATAATTGATTTTGTGTTCAATCGGACATTAATTAAACACATGGAAACTTGAGGCATTTCATACTCATTAGTGATGAAATGGTTCAAGTTCCCAAGGTCACCACTTCTCTTGATCAACTCATGAAAGGAAGGAGGTTAGAGTCTTATTTTGTTGCATTTATTGAAATTGCACACTTTGATTCATAAGCCATCATGCAATGAAATCAATTATTATCTTGCACAATTTTAGTCCCATTTTAGATTGCCATTCATTCTTTAATTCACACCAATGGTGAGTTTGAGTCCTTTAAATGGAAAGAAGGCTCAAACCAAGTGTTGTCTTAGGCATAAAAGAGACATCACACCGTTGGTAATGAACCCCAAAGGGATTAAACCATTAAGCATGACATCTCAATCTCATGCTTTAAACAAACAAATTGTTTAAACCACTTTCAAAGAAAAACAAAAGCCAAGAAAGGAGGGAGGTTGCAGAGGTGATTAAGAGTGATCACAAGTATGGAAAGCCATAAATAAATGTAATCAACTCAAATAAGATGGTGTCTAAGGCCTAGAACACCAAACTCATGAGGACAATTACACTACAAGCATGCAAAACAAAGCTCAAATGCAACTATCAACCAAAAACAGTGCTAAAAAAGTCTAAAATAAGTCCTAAAACATGTTGGAATTAATACAAAAAAGGCTAGATTAATATGCTAAAATATAGCACAAGCTAGGCTAGTAATGCCATTTTCGGGCTCGTATTTTAAAATCAATCGCCTAAATTGACCTAGATCGAACGGCTCCATTGCAAAATAATTAAAACCCCCCAATTATTTTGGCTTATATAATTTCCGCTACTTGCCACCGTTAATTTAAATTTCGCCATGCTTGCCTTTTTAGATTTTTAATCCTGGCCGCAGATCTGGGTGCGGAGCGGAGACACTAGCAGACAACACGCCTCAAAATGCGGAAGGGAGCACCAATCGGGGGACGACACGTGGCGCGGGGGGGAGCATCCCAGGTAATATTAGTGGGACGCTCCTGGGCACCTATATAACTCACTCCCTAACTCTCTTCCACCAGTATAGTTTTTGGGAGAGTGACTTGCGTCATCCGAGAGAGTTAGTGACGTCATAGAGAGTGAGTTATGGCATCAATGCGACGTCGTTTTAGAGTCCAAAATAAGAACATCTTCCTCACATATGCCCAATGTTCCATACCTAAAGAGAGATTATTAGAGAAAATTAGGGAGTTGTTCACAGCCAGGCCACCAAATTATGTGAGGGTTGCACATGAATTACATGAGGACGGGCAACCACATCTCCATGCTCTTGTCCAATTTCCATACCGTTTCCATACACAAAATGAACGGTTCTTCGACGTTACTCACGATCGATCTAATCGCCATTTCCATCTCAATGTTCAAGGGGCTTTCAACCATCAGAATGTGCTGGAATATATCTCCAAACACGGAGACTACACGGAATGGGGCGAATTCCGTGAGGGGGACTGCTGTGCTAACCAGAATAACAAAGAAAATATATATCATGACGCACTTGCTGCCACCACCAAGGACGAAGCACTGGTACTGGTAAGAAAAGGCGATCCCAAATGTTTCAGGCTCAATTATGACAAGTTGTCATCCAATTATGATCGGATTTCATTTAATCCGCCATTGCCGTATGTTCATCCATTTACAGACACAGTATGGATCGTCCCAGCAGTTATACAACAATGGGTTGCAGAAAATATAAGGGACGAAGCCCAAAGATCGCATAGGCCCAAAAGTATTATAATTGAAGGCTCATCTAGAATTGGGAAAACATGTTGGGCCCGGTCTTTGGGGCCCCATAATTATTATTCTGGCAACATCAATCTGAGGGACAACAAGGATGACGCTTTCTACAACATAATTGATGATGTGGCCCCACCTCTGCATTGTACATTTATTTTCTGGGCTGATGTAGATCCTTCCACTGCGGCTTTTACAGCTTCTCCTATTAATTTAGACACCTCATCTGTAGTGAGTTTTGATGATTCGGAGTTGTTGGATCCGGCCTCACTTACTGATGGGCCTATGTCAACTGGGCCGCTAGGCTGATTATTAGGCCCAATGTTTATTATTGATGGGCCGTGGGTTGGCAAAATTATATCACGCCAACTGAATGATTGAGGCCCATCCCGAATTAAACTTGCTGACATTCGTGCCGCCATTATCCTTTGGGCCGACGAACCGTATTGGCCCATCGGTGCTGACAATGTTTTTGTGGATCGAAAATGTGACTCGGAATTGGAGTGTGTTAGTCTTGCCTTCGCCACTTTCCGCTCCACATGCCAAATATCCACGTGGTTGTTGTCGAATACCTTGGAGAAAAAAGTTATTAATGGCAGTCGATAAGTAATTTCATCTGGGAACGATGATGTTTGGAAAGCCAGTGTGGCTTTCATTTTGCAATATTTCACATCATCGTTAATGTTTGTTTGTAGCAATCTGTACGACGCTGTCCACGGACATCCTTTCTTATCTGCGGCAGCATGTGCGTTTCCAAAGTATGTGATGTCTACTGGGCATGTAACTGGAAACGTAAAGCGGGCCTGTAATTGATCATCGTCTCGTAACCATGTGTCTCGTATTTCCACTTCGACGCGACCAGTAGAATTAAATGGACACTATGGCCTGTAGCTTAGCTTGCATTTGTCAATTATCATAGACTTGAATGTCAGTTTTTGCCACACCGCATCGCCTATCTTTGGATTTGTTATTGGTATATTGGATACTGGTAAGTTTGACGTCGCGTCTATGATTTGGGTTTCCAAATCTCCCTCTTCATTTACGTGGAGGTCATCTGTAAGATCGGCTTGCTGTATTTCTTCAGACATTATGATAGCGCAGCGATCTGCTAGAATTGTCAGATACACAATTCTAGTATGGGGCATCAATGGCTAATGCATGATCTTAGATATCCCATTTTATAGAGTTGGGAGAATAATTAATTTAAAATGACGTCTTTAAAACGACGTCACATTGATGCCATAACTCACTCTCTATGACGTCACTAACACTCTCGAATGACGCAAGTCACTCTCCAAAAAACTATACTGGTGGAAGAGAGTTAGGGAGTGAGTTATATAGGTGCCCAGGAGCGTCCCACTAATATTACTTGGGACGCTCCCCCCGCGCCACGTGTCGTCCCCCGATTGGTGCTCCCTTCCGCATTTTGAGGCGTGTTGTCTACTAGTGTCTCCGCTTCGCGCCCAGATCTGCGGCCAGGATTAAAAATCTAAAAAGGCAAGTGCAAGCGGGAAATTTAAATTTAAAGGGAAGCGCATGCGGAAAGGAGAAACAATTAACATACGTATGGCCCACGATTTTGGTAGTTTCTGCATCTTTTATGATCTGTTATTCGTTTTGGCCATACGTTATACAGGAACATCATTTTCAAAATCACAACTGTTCATGTTGACCCACGTCACGGTCAACATATTATGTCTATATAATAAAATCGATGTTATGCATTTAATGGGTTGCATCATCGATTATGGTGGGTTCGTCAAAGTGTCGTAGAAGACCTCTGATAGCATCTTCTCTCTGTAGTTGATGTGGTTCAAGGCATCCGTTGCTATGGAATATCGTACAGCCGCATTGGAAGTGGAATATCTTCCTGCGTTGGCCCTTCGTCTTGGCATTACGATGCCTCTTCTTGATTGGTTCTGGCGAACAGGGGCTCGTCGATTGTATAGAATTCTGCGTTTCTGATCGTCCACGCTTTGAGCCTGGCGTGTTCATGTTTTTCCAAAAACTCTCTGTAACTAGAACCCTCCCCGGGATTGCATAATATAATACTTGGAATCCCGCCCTTTATTTTCTTTGGGCGGGCATATTTACAATTTGAAAAAAATTCCCGTTGGGCGCCAATAAACTCCCGCCAATGTTTCAAAAATTGTGGGGCCACATCATCGATTATGTTGTAGAAAGCGTCATCCTTGTGGTCCCTCAGATCGATGTGGCCAGAATAATAATTATGGGGCCCCAAAGACCGGGCCCAACATGTTTTCCCAATTCTAGATGGGCCTTCAATTATAATGCTTTTGGGCCTATGCGGTCTTTGGGCTTCGTCCCTTATATTTTCTGCAACTGTAGACGCGCCCGTGGGCTTCGCTCTACAGTTCGGACTCCCTTTTTGTTTGCTGCGGTTCTTAATCTGAACCAAAGAGTCCAACTCTGGCAAATCGTTTTGAGAAAAAAAATAGATTTTGAAAAGAAGTGCCAAACATGGACCGCTTTGCCAGATACAGAGTCGCCACCTAAATATTTTATTTGGGGAAATTTAGGAAACCCTGACTCGGTGCCAAAGGCCACGTGTCTGTCATCACCAAAGTTGTCTTCGCTCGGGAGCTTGGGTACGATCGGGGAAGGTCAGCTATGAGCACCCTCTTTCGCCCGGTCTGAAGACCAGCCTTTACTAACCATGATATCTGATTTTGAAAACATTATGTGTTCTTGTTCCGGTTATTAGCCTAGATTTACTATGTTATGCGCACAGCAAACAAGTATAGACTAGATTGCCTAATTTGGAAACAAGCATTGCATATCCGTTTGTTTCGAAAATGCTTTGGAATTTGCTACTCGCAAGTAGGCTAAAACACGGATTTCAACGAGTTTTTCCAACTCAAACAATCCAACCTTCACCCACAGGCAATCAGGCAGTTTATCTCATATAAGCACTTAGCCACATGGTAATCATGCTGTCATGTTAACGTTCACACGCATGCGAGATGCTAAAGCGTAAATACTTACATTGTACTCCATGCCAAGACAATAAACTAGTTAGCAAATATGCATGTCCTAGTTCATGTTAAGTAGCTAATGCAACACATGCAAGGATGCAGTTAGAGTAGGCTCGGCTAACCCTAAAATGGCATGTGAAATGCTACAATTATCACGTATTCAATTTGGAATTGAAAATACAATGCAGTTTGTATGATGTACCGAGCCTGGTGCATGCAAGACAAATGCATGGATGCACGCATGCATAGCATAAGGTATGCTAATTTAGACGTGCCCTAATCTACCATCATAAGCAGGTAAATAAAAGGGAAGAAAGAAGTGGGGATTGGAAGACATGCACACACACGCACCCACACTTATTACAGATTCGCCATCGCTCGGAGGGACCAAAAGAATAATACAAATTAATTAACTACGCAAGCTAATTAAATATTACAAATTGCCTAATTAGTTAACAACTAACTAAACTAGGAAAAACAGTAAACCGCCTCAGGAGGAGAGCCTGATGCAACGCGTGCTCGGGTCCTGCTCGGAATTGCACTACCATGCATAGACTGCCTCTGTTTTCCCTGCTCTGCCCCTCTGAAGACTGCCAAAGTCTCAGAGATGCTCCTTCAGATACTGGGGATCACCATCGGCTGAGTAGAATGGCCATCGGCTGCAGCATGTGATCATCGGTTGGAAATGAGGCTATCGGCCACCAATGCATTGCCGGTCGGCACTAAATATTGCCAGTCGGCAAAGAATGCCTGCAGAACTTGCAATTGACAGCAGCAGAGGGCAAGGCATAGCATGGCAATACAATTCAAGCAATGTATGCACCAATCATGCCCCTTATCATGTTTGTGACTCAAAGGAACATGTGCCTTGATTCTCGGACCACCAATCACGCATTTCCATGCATGATGGCCCAAAGAATCAAGCATGCACTTTCATGTCAAATGAAATGCAATGCACACAATTAAACCAAGGGGCTTCTACCTCCATCATGACTTAGTCAAGAGGTAGAGCATGCATGCCAATGTAATGCAACCCTAAGCATGTTAACTAGGCATGCAACATGGCAATGCAAACAAGCATACAAGCTAGCAAGCATGCAAGACAAATAAAGAGTGGACTTAAACATGAATTAGGCAACTCTAAATAGGCCCAAAATAGTGGCCAAAATGCTAAGGAATTGGGATCAAACATACATACACACATGCAAGTAAGTTGGACCAACACTTAGGCATTAAACAAGCAACTCTCAAGCACACTTGAAAAGAGCATAATGTGGACAATTAGCATGCAACACAAGCTCTAAAAATCATGTTATATGAGGTGTCAAACCAATTAATAAAGCAAGCAAAGCATGCAAAATGGCCAAGAATTCAAAGCAAGCTAATGATGCATTGAACTACACTGAGCAAGGCAAACATGGCATGCATTAAACAACTAAAAATAGATTTTTAGCATGTTAAAACAAGGCCAAAAGACCACTTAAATGGCATCTAAATGGTTTGAATTCAAAGGCATGCACAAATGCTAAAACATGGAGCATACAAGGCAAGCTTTCAAAGCTTCAGAGAGGCGTCCAAGGCAAGCATATGAGCATGTCAAAGGGACTGAAATGACATGTAGGGTGGTTCCAAACCACTTAAGTGATTCAAGCAATGCATGCTACACATTTACCTACTTGAAGCATACAAGCTCAAATACAAAGGGGCTATACTAAGCATGCCAATATCGACCCAAGCAACTATGGACAGACCTAAAACATGGCAAAATGAACACAAAACCTTCACAAGGCTAAGCCTAAAACATGCTAGAACAAAGGCTAACCACCTAAGGCATATTAAGGCAATAACAAGGCATTACATGGTAGGTATGCTAAGCATGCATGGTGTACCAAAACCAACACACAACAATGTTATATCATGGCATGATAAGCATGGAAAACAGCCTAGACATGATCAACAAACACTCAAGCATGATGCTCCCTCAAGAGGCCAAAAAGTGCCCTTTTCAAGGACAACAAGGAGAGAGGGTGGCCCTCTCCTTCTTGAGACTTCAAGGCACCATCTTCACCACTGAAATCCCTCAAGATTTTAGTGGTGAGGAGGCCCAAGCACCAAAGTCTCGGAGCTCACCAAAAATGGCACAAAATGGGGCCTCTCAAGGCCTAATGGTGGTCAAACACCTCCAAACCACAAAACACTCTTAACAAACAATCAAGAGGGCTTAAAAACAGAACTTTTTTGTATTATACACTAAGCACAAAAATAGTTCTAAGATAGGTAGAAAAGCAATGCAAAAATGGGGAATAAAAGGGAAGTTTCTTACCCTTGAAGCCCTCCTTCACAAACAATGCTCCAATAGCCTTCTTTGGCTTAAATCCAGCTCCAAAACACTAAAACAACCCTCCAAGAGTCTCAAGTCCAAGAGATGGTGTGTTAGTGTGTGTTTGTGAGCAAAAGTGGGACAAAACACACACTTATAGAGATAAGATATGTATCAAACCCTAACCCTAGAACTCAAGCTTTACAAAAGCTGTCTAGAATGTCTAACCCTAATGTTAAGAGAAGAAGCTCTCCTATATAGGCAATTCCCTCTTGTAAGGCTTCCAAAACAAGCCATTCAAGAGGGAAATCCCTCCATACACGTGTATGGAGGGGAATGGGGTGGGTGCCAGCTATCACAGCTGGCACAAAATATCTGCTAAAAGCAGATGAACAGTAATTGGTTGGCCAAAATTGTCATTTTGACAAAAATGATGGCCGGTCGGCCAAAAAGAGTGCCGGTCGGCCAAATATATGGCCGATGGACACAAACAACAGCCGGTGGCCTCAAGCCACAGCCGGTGATGTGTGGGGATGCCTCACAAGACATTCCATGCCCCTCCAAGGCAAAACACAAGTGTTTGGTGCAAAACTAGACACAAAACGGTCGAGTTCGGAGATCCTGAGGCAAGGCGTGTAGCCGAGACCTTCGGGAACTACAAACGAACACAAATATGGATAATCACCGAGTGTTCCAACGTGACGTCCAAGTCTTGAGGACGGTCAAAAATGGGGTGTCTACAGCAACCCATTGCTGTATAGCTGCTGGGACGATCCATACTGTGTCTGTAAATGGATGAACATACGGCAATGGCGGATTAAATGAAATCCGATCATAATTGGATGACAACTTGTCATAATTGAGCCAGAAACATTTGGGATCGCCGTTTCTTACCAGTGCCAGTGCTTCGTCCTTGGTGGTGGCAGCAAGTGCGTCACGATATATATTTTCTTTGTTATTCTGGTTAGCGCAGCGGCCCCCCTCACGGAATTCGCCCCATTCCGTGTAGTCTCCGTGTTTGGAGATATATTCCAGCACATTCTGATGGTTGAAAGCCCCTTGAACATTGGGATGGAAATGGCGATTAGATCGATCGTGAGTAACGTCGAAGAACCGTTCATTTTGCGTCTGGAAACGGTATGGAAATTGGACAAGAGCATGGAGATGTGGTTGCCCGTCCTCATGTAATTCATGTGCAACCCTCACATAATTTGGTGGCCTGGCTATGAACAACTCCCTAATACTCTCTAATAATCTCTCTTTAGGTATGGAACATTAGGCATATGTGAGGAAGATGTTCTTATTTTGGACTCTAAAACGACGTCGCATTGATGCCATAACTCACTCTCTATGACGTCACTAACTCTCTCGGATGACGCAAGTCACTCTCCCAAAAACTATACTGGTGGAAGAGAGTTAGGGAGTGAGTTATATAGGTGCCCAGGAACGTCCCACTAATATTACCTGGGACGCTCCCCCCGCGCCACGTGTCGTCCCCCGATTGGTGCTCCCTTCCGCATTTTGAGGCGTGTTGTCTGCTAGTGTCTCCGCTTCGCACCCAAATCTGCGGCCAGGATTAAAAATCTAAAAACGCTGCGCAAGCGGGAAATTTAAATTAAACGGTGGCAAGCGCAAGCGGGAAATTATATAAGCCAAAATAATTGGGGGTTTTTAATTATTTTGCAATGGAGCTGTCCGATCTAGGTCAATTTAGGCGGTTGATTTTAAAATACGAGCCGGATCTTTTATTGCTGCAGTGGTCCTTGTTGGTCGTCGGCGAAAACAATGCCGAAAATTTAATCCGGCTCATCAACGCCTTACAGTGGCAAGAAGACGCTCTATTCGCCAGTCTGAAAGCGGTTTCCGAATTAGAAACCCAGGTGATGGCTCCATCCATGCAGACGATGGAGCGATGTGCAGACACACATCCAGCCGTTGATATGAAAGACGTGTCAAAATCCGGCTGTGGACTTAGGAATAGTGACACAATTTCCTAATTATCATAATTGTATAATTGTTACTATTCCTTAATAAATAATTTGTTCAAATTTGTTGTAGTTCTGGGCCTAAATGTGTCCACTTCTTTCATAGAGCAATTTGATGGGCCTATGTTTAATGGGCCGCGTCGCTTATTTATGGGCCTATATCTAATGATCTGTTGTGACATACTTCTGGGCCTATTTTAATTGTTCCTGTTAAACATTAAATGGGCCTCAATATTCAGACATTATGATAGCGCAGCGGTGGACAAAGGTGTTAGTGTTTTATTGCGCAACAGAGGCCTTCTGGAAGAAAAACAGTGGATTTTCAGGTGAAAACCGAGCATGTACATGAACATGCCTCGCATACCCAGCCTGTTTCAACTTAAATATTTAGCTTAGATGTTTGTTTTAATTAATTAGTTGTAGCTAGTTAATTTTGTAAAGAGTTGTAATTAATTAGTTGTAGCTAGCTAGTCCTTCGATTCCATTTTGTAATTATTTTAGTTAACTAGAATAGTTAATTCAAGTGTTATAATAATTAGTTAAACAGTTTAGCTAATTTCATTTGTTTTGTAATAATTAGCTTAGCTTTAATTAGTTAGCTAGTTAGCTAGTTAGTTTATTCAGACTCTCCTTCGTGAGGGCGCAATGTTGTAATAATGTGTATGTCTTCTAACCCCACTTCTTTCTCTCTTTTATTTACTAGCTTATGATGGTTAGTTTAGAGACATTATGTTTTGTTTAGCATACTTCATGCTTGAATCCATTTGTATTGCATGCACCGAGGCTCAGTTCATTATTCTAACTACATTGTTAGTTTAATACTTCTTTGAATACGTGTTTAGACCGCATGTTATCAAATTGCTTCATATGCCATATTAGTAGCCGAGCCTAGCAGTTGCATTATTGCATGCATTGCATTAGTTATATCGTAGAACTTATTTCTCTCTTTGGCTTGGAGTACTAGGTGAGCCTTCACTCGCTTTAGCATGATTGCACAAGTGTAATTGTTGCCATGTCTAGCATACTTTCCATGAGGCTAATTGCTTAATTGCTATAACTGCTTGAATGCCTGTGGATGAAGGCTAATTGCTTGAATTGGAATAATTTGAGTAAATGTTCATATGCGATCACTTTTTCAAGTGGTACATATTCGAAACAATTTTGCAAACAAACATGAATCAAGCATTTCAATTCTTGCAAATTAGTCTATACTTGTGTGTGTGGGCATCACATAGTAATGCTAGCCTAATAACTAGAACAAGAGCATATAATGTACATAAGATTCATATCATGACTAGTAGAGGTCGATCTTTGATCGAGCGAGCGGAGGTGCTCAACTCATTCATGACCTTCCCCTCTTGTACCTAAGTTCCTAAGCCAAGACAATCTTGGTGATGACGGACATGTGGCCTTTGTTATGAGTCATGGGTTTTCTAGATTTCCCAAAAACATTTAGGTGGCGACTTTGTATCTAACAAAGCAGTCAATTTTTGGCAATTTGATTCAAAATCGATTTTCCTGCGGCAGGCGAGTCGATTTTCCTGAGCTACAAGAGGAGAGGGCGATTACACGACATTCATTCAGACTCACTTTATGCCTCCTCTAATGGGAGCTCACGTAGGCGAGAGAGTAGGGGCTCCTGCGGCAGGCGAGTCGACTCGGGCGACTAGGGCCCATACTAGAGGGGCTCTCAAGGTGCACTACTGTTGGCGGAGCTTCCCATCGCGCCACATGTCGGCGACAGATCGACCTTACTAGATTCTGATCAAGCTGGCAGAGGCTGGGCACGAGTATGTCGGAGTTCGAAGCACGTCTCAGGTATGGACCACACTTTACAATTTACACCCCACACTTTTATCTCAGATATGTTTATCCCAGACATTGATCATCCAAATGCACTTGTAGGCATCTATAGAGTATACAGGGAGCCTCTTCAAGCTGGTCGCTTCTCCGATGGGTATGGTGCAGAGGAAGGAGATGCTGCTTGGTCTCCACGGCATCTAGGTAATTTCTTTCAGTTCAGCATGCATTTCATTACAAACCATGTTTGTGTATCACGCTATCATATTTCCACCGATACATCAGTACTTTAACTGTAGTCTTTCCCAAACTGTACTGATACACTGTATTAGCACATTGTACTCATACTGTATCTAATTTTTGCATGACACTTATTCTGCATACTATGCCTGTATCTGATACACACACTGTAGCTGAGATGTAGACAACTATTTTTTTTTCTTCTTCAAATTCCATCTACGCCGAGGGCACCAGTGGCAGCAGCAGCAGCAGCAGCACCGGCAGCACCTCCTCCAGCAGCAGGGAGGAAAGAGAGATAGGCTCCAGCTCGCAGCTGAAATGCGGGCCACGGTCAAGGCAGGGATAGGGGCACCTGAAGTTATAGTAGTCCTTTAGAGCCCATTTTGAGCGACGATGATTCTGAGACTAGTGACTCCAAGGAGGCAGTGAGTCGGCATTCTGAGTCATCCGAGAGTGGAGATGATGATGCTGACTCGGGGTCCGAGAGTGGAGGTGACGCCGAGGCCGGCTCTGAGGCAAGGAGCGGAGATGATACCAGCTCTAGTTCATGGTATGATTCTGACAGTGGTGCCAATGGAGATAGTGCTCTCGAGTTCCCTCTGAGAAAGAGGACGAAGAGGGCCTCTTGAGCTTGAGATGACCGACATAGATGTTTTTGTACTTTAGCTTAATTTGTTTTTTGTTTGGTAGCATTAGCACATGTATAGCTTCAGATAGGTTTATTTTTTCTTTTGAAACTTGTAAATATCTTTTGTAAAAAAAAGAAAGAAAAACAATGATCAAAATAAAACCCTCGCAATTTTTATGAAAAGGGCTATTATTTTTGCATCGTGTGCACCATATTTGCATGAAATAGAAATGGAATTGGATTTGCCAAGAGAGTGCTTGATTGAAACAATGTTCTTAATCGAGTAATGAGCCGACCAACAACCAAAATACGAAATACAAAATACAACTTGATAAACAAAGCAAAAACAACTTGAATACATATAAACACTTGCTAAAACCAAAAGACTCAAAACAAGACCTTAAATCACACAAAGATCAAGACAAAACACATGCTGCCAACACTGCCCAGCACACAAATGGACAGCAAGCCAGAAAGAAGAGCTGTAAGCCAGAGATAGGAGTTATTGGCCAGAGGAGGTGGCCTGCTGGCCACAAGTGTAAGAAACCTCCAGATTGTTGACAGATGGCCTCCACTACAGCCTTATCTTTTACAAAAGGTTCTGCTTCATGATTTCTTCTCCAGAGCCTTATTTCAACTGTTATTTCTTCCACAAATTGAGATATTCTTTGCTGAGAAGCTCACAGATTGGATAGCTACTTTAGACGGCACGAAAAAGGTAAATTTCTGGGGTTTTGGCATAATGTACTTTTATACTACACTTTTCTTTCCGTTCCTCCATGCCTCGGCCCGATACTGGGACCCAATTACATACGTCTTTCGCTTCGGAACACAAGAAATATGCCCAACTCTTGAAGAATTTCGAGCATTTATAAAACCCCAAGCGATGAGGAAATCATATTTCAGCCCTGTTTTGGCAACACCCAAGCTTTAGGATGGATGTGTAGACTCACTTTGCACGAGGCTTAATTTTTGGCTCACAATAGAGAGCTAGACATACCCAGCTTGATTCATCGATTTTTTTGACATCGATGACAGAGGAAACTTTCTCTGGCAAATTTTTCGGCAACATGCCCTCTGCTTATGTATGCTTGCTCATTTCCTTCTTGCCCATAACTTCGGCGGATCCAATATTCGGTTGATTGAAGTGGCCCAAGGTCTGAAAAAAGGTAAGAGTTGTATTGGTTTGGCACTGGCCGAGAGCCTGATGGGCTTAGATGCTTTTTATCGTTGAGAGACTACCAGATTCGCGGGGAGTCCATTACTTCTTTAGGTATTGTTTCCCACCCTTTCTCATATGTGTTTTTTACATCACTCGGCACTCATGCTCTATTTTTCTCTCAAAGCCCTTTTCTTACTTTTCTCTTAACATACATCTCTTTATTCTTTAATCACTCTTATTTTTATCCCTTCCCAGGTATGGTTCATGGATAAGTTGAAGGTAGTGGACTCTTGCCCTGAGTACTCAGCTCGAGCTTATTTTTTCCGCCACCGACTAGTGGATTTTCCCAACGAAGGATGGTGGTGCAACTGGATGTGCAGTAGGTCTGCAACAGACATAACTTGGCGTTGCCCCTGGCTTAATCTGATGGAGATGAGTTACAGCATGGCTCGACAACCTGGCATACAGTTGATCGGCCTCACGCAGTGCGTGTTCTACTTTCCTTTCCGGTTCAGACGCCAGTTCGAGCATGATCAGACCTGCCCGAAGGAGGGGGTAGAGCACCCAGCTTTATTCTCGGTTCGTGCTTCACACTTGGTTAGGTACCTCACTGCCTGGATGACGAGGGAACTTCTGGCCCTTGCCCCTAGCTTTAGTTATGCCCTTTTTGGTGAGTGATTGGCTTGGCTCGAGGATGAGGCACAAATCAGGCCCACTTTGGCTTCAGAAGCTTCCGCAAGTAGGAGCAGAGGACGCAGGAGCACCTGACTCACCTATGCCCCTAGTTTATTGCTTTGACCTTTCTTTTCAAGTTTTATGATGTAATAAAAGAAACTTTGATTTGTATCGGAGAGTTGTAGAACTTTATGTTGAAATCAATGAAATTAAAGTTGTGAACACTAAAAATTTTCCTTTTAGTCCAAAAAATGATTTGAGTTGTAAAAGGTAAAATTTTGAACAAAATCAACTTTTATTAAAACTTTCCAAAACTATTTTCAAAAGTGATCACCACCTAACGCGCACGAAATGAGTCTCGAAGTAGTTGGCAATGAATCTTGAGCCGTTTGCATCACTTATGAGTATGAAAACGACTCAAGACTCAAGGGTTCAACTAACGTCCGATTGAACCCAAACCAAATTATTATCTTGCCCTTTTTTAGTAACCAATTTTATTATTCCATTTTAGTTACCTTTCAATCCTTTAATCAATTAAGTCCAAAAGTGAGTTTAAGTCCTCTAAAGGAGAAAAGTGTCAAACCAAGAGTTGGCTTAAGGCATGAGAGAGATGTCATGCCGTTGATAATGAACCCCTAAAAGGGATTAAACCATTAAGCATGACAACCTCAATCTCAAGCTTAAAAGAACAATAGGTTTGAAATAACTCTCAAAGCAAAGCAAAAACCAAGAAAGGAGAGAGGTTGCAGAGTTGATTAAAGGTAATCACAAGTATGGAAAACAAGAAATAAGTACTATCAACTCAAATAAGTTGGTTTCTAATGCCTAAAACACCAAACTTATGAGGACAACTACACTACAAGCATGCAATACAAGGCTCAAATGCAATGAACACTTAAAAACAGTCCTAAAATAGTGCTAAATAAGTCCTAAAACATGTTGAAATTAAGACAAAAATTGCTAGAACAATAAGCTAAAACATGGATTATGCTAGGCTAGTAAGCAAGACACAAGAAGGGGAGGCTAACCCCTCCAATTTTGGACTTCAAAACAACATTTTAGCCACTGAAATAATTTTGAAAATCATTATTTAAAAGGTCAAAAAAAGATAATGTAAAGATGGGAAACACAAGGGTAAAGGCTTTGAAAGCAAGGTGTAAAGAGGATAAACCACCCCTTAACCCTTATTGGCCTTAAACCACAAGTTTCAGCCAAAAATATAGAGTTTATATAGCTCAAAAATAGTGGGAAAACAGTAAGAAAAAGAGTAAATAAAGCAAGAAGAGAAGCAAAGCTTTATACCTCTTGAAGATGAGAACCAATTCTAGGAAACAAATCAAGGCAAACACACCCTCAAGACTTCAAACAAGGCTCAAAGGTACCTCAACTCAAAGATGGAGAAGTTTGGTTAAGAGTGTATATGCAAAAGCTTGCAAAAAGCTAACAAATTACAAGAGAGAGAGAATTGTTGAGACAAAGAATTTTTTTCTCTAAAAATTCCAACATTCAAAAATGGAAGGGGAGGCCTCCTATATATAGAAAACCATGCAACTCCCTCAGAAATATCAATACATACACATGTAAGAAGGTGCATGCATCTGTGCCAACAATGGGCACAACTGGCAGAAAAATATCTATAAAACACACTTGTGGCCGGCAGGCCACTAATGGTGGCTGGTGTAGTGTGTATAGGTGTATTTGCAGCTACAGCTGCATATTTTCATAATAGGGACAAATTGTTCTTGATTCATCGAAAATATGTTCTAAAAATTCTTGTAAATCAATTTCTTTACACCCTATGATCAATTATTATGGCTAAACCTAAAAGATGAGGTAATGAATCAAAATATTTATTAATTTTTCTTTCATTGTAGTAATAATAGTTACATAATATTCATTACCCATATATTTTATAAAAACTTCCATTATTTCTGCTAACATATGTAAAACAAATTGTGAAATAGGAATATATATATACATACATACATATATATATATATAAGAAAATAATTTTGTTGCGGTATTAAAATTTTTTAGAAAATCGCCAATTCAGTTCTAGGAGAGTTAGTACTCCTCTTATTAATGTTGTTTCAAAAAATAAATCTATTACTTTTCTTCATTTACAAACTCTCTTTAATATATTATACGTTGAATTCCACATACCATTTATATCTAAAACTAATATTTTAAATGGCATACCTTCTTGTTGATAAACTTTTATGTATTCCAAATTTCAATTAAGAGGAGACATAATAGTAAAAATTGCATTTTTTATTACCAGTGCAGAAGCCTCATATACATGCATAATTTCTTTAACAATCAAATTTAAAATATAAGCACAACAACGAACATGAAATAAATCACCATCAATAAGTAATTGTAAAGTTGATTTCAAATGGATTACAATTTGATAGTAATAGTTGCATTATCTAAACTAATAGTAAATATTTTATTTTGCAAACCCCATTTCTTATTTTTACATTAAGCAAATGACCAATGTATGGAAGTTCAACTAATCTAAATGAAATAATTCTTTTATTTAATTTTCAATCAATATCAATAAAATGTGAAGTGATACATTAATATTCTAAACCATTATTTGACTACAAATAAGATGTTAAACAAACTCTTCCATTTCAACAGTGGTGAGCAAACTGATCAAAACCACAAGCCACACTCAGTGATCATGGAGATCATTTCAACAGTTATCACTTACTTCGACGGATTATCAGCCACTTCGACGGTTATTTTCAGAGCCTATAAATAGAGGAGAGTGCTGATAATGCAAGACCCAGAACTAAATCTAGAAAGTTAGTTTATTCACCTATATTTTCCAATCCTTTTAATTTCAGTCTTTACATTTCAGTATTGCACTTCAAATTCCTAGGAGTAATTCTAAGTTAGTCTGTCACTGTAATCATCTTCGAAGCTGTGAAAGTGTGAATATACCATTGTAAATTCTTGTTTACTATTAGTTTATGATACTATTGTTTTTTTTCCTATTTTTATAAGCCATCCCAATTTTTCCCTAAAAAGCAAGGCACCAATAAAAGTCCTTTTCATGAAGGTTAAAAGAATTTTGAAGCAATCGTCTAACTAATTGGTTGGCATTTACTAAATTCTGTAAGGACTTATTGATCCTTGATGGTACACTTAAATTACATTTCTAACCTTCGAAAAGCTAAAAACACCAACATATATTTTTGGCTCGCCCAGTGGGACACTAAATAATGGCTAGATACACGAGACAAGAAGAAAATGAATGCCTCGAAGGAGGGTGTAGAAGGGGATGTAGAACCACATAACCCAAAGGATAATGAAATATCACACCCCTTGGATGTGCTTGTCTTAACAGATCTTCCACAAATGGTCGAAGAGACCAATACTTCATGGCACACAAGGTATGTTCAAAATATTGGACAGGGCCATGAAACTAGACCATCAACCGTCCCCTCTACCCAACCAATGAATCCATGGGCAGGGTTAGTAGATGCTATGGAGCAACAATTAATGTATACAATAGAAAGATGGCAACATCCTTTTTTAATCGAATGAATTCTTATCAACCACCTATCATAAAGGCAAGTTGAGGACATGAGTCCTTACCAACATAGATTGATTCGAGACAAAAAGCCTATGCAAAATAATGGACAAACTAGTGGTCAGCTAATAATCAGAACCATGAAAGACCATCACCTGCACCTCAATCATGGTACGAGGCTCCTCCTAGACCGCTAGCAAGTCAAAATGCACCAATGTTTACCAGTGAAACCATATATATTGGTGGGCCTGGGCTGACATAAAGGAATGCCATGCAAATGTGTTCAAATCTTATGTTTGAACCTATGTCTATTACATGGGTGTTTACCAATCTTATGTTCGAATTCACACCCGAGGGGTTGTGTAGACGTCCCCGAACGTCCCGGGAGGGAATCCCGTTTTGTTCATTTGGGCTCACTACAGTTCAGGACTCAATGTCACGGTCCTGTATCTAATTTGGCAGAGTGCAATGCAAGACCGATGAATCATCAAAGAGTCCAAATCCGGCAAATCATTTTTGAAAATAGATTTTTTGAAAGAAGTGCCAAACATGGACTGCTTTGCTAGATACAGAGTCGCCACCTAAATATTTATTTTGGGGGAATTTAGGAAACCCTGACTCATTGCCTAAGGCCACGTGTCCATCATCACCAAAGTTGCCTCAGCTCGGGAACTTGGGTACGATTGGGGAAGGTCACTTCGTGAGCACCCCCGCTCGCCCGATCAAAGATCGACCTCTACTAACCATGATATCAAGTTTTGAAAACATTATGTGTTCTTATTCCGGTTATTAGCCTAGAATTACTATATGATGCGCACAGCATACAAGTATAGACTGGATCGTTTGAGTTGGAACAAAACATTTCATGTTTGTTTTTTAAAGCGGTTTGCTACTCGCAAGTAGGCTAAAATGCGGATTTTGCCACTCTCAAGTGGGCTTAGAAAACATGGTGATTTGCTACTATCTAGTGGGCTTAAAACTCACAATCAATGAATTGTTCCAATTCAAATAATCCAACCTCCACCCACAGGCATTCAGGCAGATATATCACATAAGCAGTTAGCCTCATGGTAAGCATGCTATCATGGCAGTCACTCACACACATGCAAGGATGCTAAAGCATAAAAGCTTACCTAGTACTCCGAGCCAAAACAGAAGCTAGTTAGTAACCAAATGCATGATCCTAACTATGCTGAAATGCCTAATGCAACACATACAGGAATGCAACTAAGATAGGCTCGGTTATTCTAAGATGGCAGGTGAAATGCAATAGACAACATGTATTCAACTCGGAATTGAAATACAATGCAGTTAGTATGATGCGCTGAACCCAGTGCATGCAAGACAGAATGAATGCAAACATGCGAGCATAAGTATGCTAGTTGAAACGTGCCCTAAACTAACCATCATAAGCTGGTAAATAAAAGGGAGAAAGACGTGGGGTTGGAAGACATACATCACACGCACACACACTTATTACAAGATTGCCCTCCTCGGAGGGTCCAAATAAATAATACAGTCCAAATAAATAATCAACTACTCTAGCTAATTAAATATTACAAAACCCTAATTAATTAACAAATTAACTAGGAAAGCGAATAAACTAGCATGCAAGCTATAAAATGGATTGCCTCAGCTCTTGTTCCGGATGATGAAAGATGCATGCGTGCTCGGGTCGCTTTGTCGGGAAATTCCTTGCGATGCCCCGATTTGCCTCTGTTTTGCAATTGGTCCTAAAACACTGTACAAAACTTCTGAAGGCTGCTGACTAGTTTTTGCTGCTGGATTCCGATTTGCTGCAACAGAGAGCAAGAAAGGGGCATGGCAAAGTATTTTCAACACATGTGTGCATGACCACTCTCCCCGTCATTGCACAAGCTCTAGGGAGTGTAGACCTTGATCCTCGTGCCACCAATCACGCATCTCGATGCATGATGGCCGAGGAGTTGAATTGCACGACTCAATGTGAAATTAATGCACATATAAACATAACAAGGCCTAAACTCCATCATGGGTAATCCAGAGTGTCGGTGACCGGGAATTGAGACACGTTTCGTCACTTTGAGTACGAAACATCCCTCGTTTCCCGTGTTTGGACTAACCCTACTCCAAACACAATGCAATGAGATGGCATACACAATGTGACTAACATGCAACCCTAAATGCAATGTAACCTAATCATGCTGGCGTGCGAGGGATGATATGCGAACATGCAACTAGCATACGCAATGCTATGGACTAAAATGGCATACACAATGCACACGAACTATATGGCATACGCAATGAAATATGGACTTAAACTAAAGTGAGTGGACCTCAGCCCCACTCAAATCAGTGGCCATATATGAAAATGAGACAACCGAAATACATGCAAACATGCATAAATACAAAGGACCGATCCTAAGGCACAACATGCAACTCTAACTAAACATGGCAAAGGATGAAATATGGCATGGAAATACTCATTCTCCAGCTCTGAAACATGATGCACAATGGTCTCGAATCATGCAAACACTTCACACAATGCATGCTAGATGGCACAATTACCGAAACTAGTGAAGCGGATTACACTAGAGGTACACAAAGTGATGCACAAATGGTAAGACCAGCCCCAAACAGACCCTAGACAGGTCTGAAACAGTGGGAAAATGGCCCAAAATGATGACTCAACATGCAAAGAAACGAAGCTCATGCAATGGTCCGAAAACGAGGCATTTATGCACAACTCTCAAACACGTTTAAAGAGTGGAAATCATGGGAATATGACATTCATATAAGCTCTGAAATATGATGTATAATGACCCCAAAGCATGAAAACACCTCAGTATATGCATGCAATAGACCTCAAACCTCAACGCTAGGCATGGATATTGAACTACAAGCATGCAAAACAAGCATCATTTGACCATGAGACCCAAAAATAGAGTTAAGGAAGTCCAAAACATGTACAAAATCAGTTTAAGGCGTGGCCAAAAAATGCTAAGATGAAAGGCCAAAACAACATGCAACATAGGCTAGTAAGCATGGTTTAGACTACATGTATATGAAGCACATGAGGGGCCACCAAACGAGCCCAAAACAGAAACATGGCACGCCAAAATATGACCAAAAACCCACTGAAACTCAGTCAACACATGTTAGAATGAAGTGTTCTTTTGAAAGGCCAATGAGAGGGTTGTTCTACACATGTATGATGGACACACAAAATGGAAAAACTACCTCTGGATAGAGGTTATGAGGGCCCTAAACTCACTAAAAAGGGCCTGAAATGAGTCTAGGAAGCATGCAATTAAAGGCCCCTTTGGAAGGCCTTGAAGAGGATTACTCTACACATGCATAATAGACATTCAACATGGAAAAAAGGGCTCTGAGTAGAGCTTATGCAGGTCGCAAAACTCACAAAAAGTGGCCTGAAACATGGCTTTGAAACATGCAAATAGGGACTCCTTTGAAAGGCCAAGAAAGCTAGTAAACAAAACAAGGGGTGAGAGGGTCACCCCTCTCTGATTTTGAGGCTCAAAAACACATTTTAGCCACTAAAAATCCGTTAGATTTCAGTGACTAAAAGGCCAAACCGAGGCCAACACAAATGCTCTAATGCATAGCTCAAAACAAGAGGAAATGAAACATGCAAGGAGGTAGATGACCCCCAACAAAAAAATGGCCTTAAACAAACATGTTTAGAAGCTCAAAAAAAAAAAAGAAGACTTTTTTTAGTTTATGACAAAGCCTAAATATGCTTGCAAATAGAGCTAAACTATGAAGCAAAATAAGGCTACAAAGAGGGAAATAGAGACTTACCCTTGTAGAGAAGAAGGCCAGCAGCTTCTAGACCAAAATAGGAACTCTTCAACCTCTAAAAATGAGCTCCTAGGTGCTTAGGTTGACCATGGAGGTGTTGTGCTTGGAGGTGTAGTGCAATGGGGCCAAGAACTAGGAGTTTTGGACACCAAAAGAGAATGATATAGAGAAAGAGCGGTGTATGCCTTAGCCAAAATTTCTCAACCTTGGCTCTTGAGGAAGAGGCTCCCTCTTATAGAAGAGGAGGTCCATAGCTTCTCTAAGAAGCTTGGAGCAAAGAGGCCAAGCTTCTAAAGGAAGCTAAACCAAAAGGGTCAAGCTTCTTGAGGAAGCTAGACCAAATGGGTCAAGCTTCCTCAAGAAGCCCAACAAAAGGTCAAGCTTCTCTTAGAAGCTAAGCAAAAGGGACCAAGCTTCTTTAAGAAGCCAAAACAAGAGGGTCAATCCTCGGAGGATGGGGCAAATGCCTCCCAGCTGGCACAGCTGGATAATACTCAAAGAGACAAAAAAGCAGAAGGCTGGCCGACCAGTTCAAGTGGTCGGCCGACCACTTTCCCTGGTCGGCCGACCAGGGGTCAAAAGGTTCAAGTTGAAAAGGTGGTCGGCCTACCCATATTGGTGGTCTCCCAGGTGAATGCAACTCAGTGGTGGTATGGGAGACCAGAAAATGTGGCCTAAAAATGAGGAAGACCAGCTTTCTGACAAGAAAATCGGCCGACCAGGGAAAAGCGGTCTCCAAGAAGAAAAGGTGGTCTCCCACCCTAGTACCACCTTCCTAACAATGAAACTAGGGTCCATGCCAAAAATGAACCCACACCGATGCAAAACGAGGGTTCGGGGGTCAAAACGCGCGGCCAGAGGCCCCTAAAACTGACTATTAAGCACCGGAGGTGGTGTATGACCACAAAGGTGGTCTCCTAGGCCACAGTGTCCCTCTAGGGAGAGGGAACAAGGTGTGTGCCAAAAACTGGAGCAAACGGAGAAAGTTAAGCGGTCCCAAATCGAAGCGCACGGTCGACGGCTCCGAAAATTGAAAACTGGTCTCCAAACGGGAATAGTGGCCTACGACCATGAAACATAGCCCACGGCCACTGAGATATGGTCTTCGAGACCTCTCCCTCCCTTCGGGAAGAGAAAACAAAGAAAACAGGACTTGGTTCGCAAACCGAGGCAAAGCACAAAAGAGTCCTGAAGTCCGGAGGCAAGGCTCTCAGCTGAGACTCTATGACCTCAGAACGAGCACAATATGCATCATCACCGAGCGCTCAATCTGCGACGTTTGAGTCTTAAGGTCGGTCAAAAATGGGGTGTCTACAGGTTGGAAGGAATTTCTATGGTTGGAGGAGAAACAACACCTGTTCCTCCTCATGTAGTCCCCTTTATAGTACCATTTGTAGAACAGATGCTTGCTCCAAGAGGGCAACCATATCCTCAGCATCAATTGGCACAACAGGGACAACCAGCTCCAAATATGCCTTTCCATGGACCAAGAAGGCCTCAAGGACATGGAGTTCCCCCAAACCCTGTGTTTGTTCCTCCAGTAATGGCCCAACCAGCACAAAACATGGTTCCTAGGGACCAAATTGCTGATATTATCAGAGAAATTTGTGGACCTATGGCTTAGGGGGTCTAGACTCTTATATATAGAAAGCATGACCCAGAATGGGTAGATGGGTTACATGAATACCCAAGGGGGTTTAGGATATCAGACTTTGCCTATTTTATGGAAATGAAAACCAGTCAACTGTGGAGCACATTGCTAGGTTTACAGGCCAATGTGGTGAATTCACTAACAATGATTACATGAAACTAAGACTTTTTCCAAACTCTCTAACTAGAGCAACCTTCATATGGTATAGAAACCTTACACTTGGCTCTATCTAGACTTGGCAACAAATGGAAGAGGTATTTCATGCCAGCTTTTCCAAACAGAGCCTGAAGTATTTATGGCAGACTTGGCAAGGTTGAGTCAGAGGCTTGATAAAAAAGCTGCTCAATTCATTGCTGGATTCAAAAGGGCACGAAACAAATGTAAGGTCGTACTACCTGAACCTAAATTTGTAAGATTAGCCCAAAATGGGCTGGAATTTAGGCTTCGAAAGAAGTTTGATTCAATAGAGTTTCGAGACCTGCAAGAATTAACTTATAACGTTGCTAAATATGAGACTCTCCTTGAAGAAGAACACGATATAAATAATGCATCTTATAGGATCTATTATAAGGACCCTAGTTTTGAAATTGATGCAGTAGAGATTATAGGACAAGAACCCATGATCTATGAAGCATTAATTCATAAAGATACCACCATCGATCAATAATTTTTAAAAAAAGATCTTCATAGGAAATACTCTTTCGACATATCAAAAGCATGTGACATATTTGCACACTTACTAGCAGCACATTTTTTTAAAATTGCCTAAGGGGGTTAAAATTCCAACTATAGAGGAAACAAAAGGCAAAATGTACTGCAAATGGCATAATTCTTAGTCTCATTCAACTAAAATCTGCATTGTTTTTCAAGGCAGGATTCAAGAGTAGATTCGAAAAAGAAGATTGAAATTCCCAACCATGGTAGAGAAGGCAATGAGAATTGACATTGACCATTTTCTAGAAATCAAAGAAGCTGTAGCCAATGTTGGCACGCTAGACTTTCTTGCCTAAAAGATGGAGAAGCCCTTTTCCTTGAAAGAGATGGATGAGGTCAACGTGTAGATGCATGTGGCTGGTCCAAATTCCTTTCAGAAGAATGTACAGTCTTCACCAGCAAGTGGGCAGAGTTTCATAGGCCGAAAGGATAATCCTAGTGAAGAGTTCATAGACGATGACTCACTTGAAGCAGTTATTACACAACAGGTATGTCCCAGATGCAGGTTGAGTTATAAATGGCTGAAAGGGCTTCTAGTTGATAGAAAGCAGTATTACGAAGATGTGCAGAGGGATCGTAGGCTAATCAATGCCTACAACAAGAGGGCATATCCAAGGGGTTCTAACCAGCAGCAATCCTTGGAGAAACCACTGGATACCAAGAGCCTGTTAAAAGGCACAAGGCCACTACACTACTATAGAATGGCTAGTAAACCTGCAAGTAAGCCTGAGATTGGTTTTATAGTGATTCCAGATTCAATCCATCCTTTATTGTACTTCAGACTCAGGTTTCGTGGTTTATTGTTGTTGTGGTTGCTTGATTTCTAAACTCTTGTTGCCCATATTTTTGCTCCTTCATTCGAACGACACTTCTTGTGCTCAAGTGGGCTTTGCAAACTCTCAGTACATTTGTAGGTTTGCAAAACTACTAGGAGAGTGTATTATATGCTCGAGTGGGTCTATCTGCGCTTGAGCAGACTCAGCTCAAGCAGTCATTTCTTGCGCTCGAGCGGTTGGTTTGTTGCTCACAAAACTACTAGATGCGTGTTTTCTACGCTCGAGCATCCCTTCTTGCGCTCGAGTGGTGAGCGTCTTTTTCATTGTATCTGGGACTCAAGCGAGCACTTCTTACGCTTGAGCAGAACAGCTTATTGTGTATGACACTCAAGCGTCACTTCTTGAGCTCGAGCGAACTGTGCTTATATCAATTCACAACAGCACCTTTTTACATCACTTTTTCACATATTTTTCCACCAAAACCCTAGATCGGAACCTCTCTCTCTCTCTCTCTCTCTCTCTCTTTACATTTTCACCTAGTTTTAGTGATATCTCTACCCACTTGCCTTTGTTAAAAAGTTAGAGCATCTCAAGGGCTGCATTTTGATCCGATTAAAGCTTGGTTTCAACGTCCTTGAAGTTTCTCCATATCTTCCTTTGGTCTTTTAAACTTAAGGTGGGGATTTTCTACTCCTTCTTATGGTTTTTAACTTAGTTATTGGTTATTGTGTAACAATGGTGGCTTTTGGGAGTATTTTAGACAAACTGAGGGTTTGGGATGTAAAATCAAAAGAGGGGTTTCTAGTGAATGTGATATAAATGGTCGTGGGGTTTGAAAATGAGGTTATATTGTGTCATAATTGTTGATTTTGGCATTTGGGTTAACATTTGGGAAAGAGAGAAGTTAACCTAAAATGGTTCAAATATTTATTTTGTATAAATAAATGAAATTGGTATTATAAATATGAAATTGGATGAGTGTTGAAGTAAATGGTGGAGTTGGATATGCATTACCTCACACTTTTGGAAATTTGAATAAATTATACATCTTGAGATTAAATAGCTGTTTAGAAATATCTGTATTGGGCTATCGATGGACGATAGCTATGATTGATGTAGAAATTGCACGAGAATTAGGTAAATTAAAACTAATCACTTCTGGGTTGTCATTAAATATGACTATATTTTAAATACATTGTATATGTATGATTGGTTAGGAGGAGAAAGGGGATGTACTCCATGTTTGGGAGGAGATAGGAGATGGACTCCATTGAAATAAGTTGGCCTGTGTGTCCTGAGTGAAAGTCCCGAAATCGTGCGTATATATGGGTCCTGATCCTGCAGACGAAATTTTCGTACAATGATAGATTGAAGTGTTTGTGTCATAATTGTGTTAATTTGGGAACCACTGAGTTGTAGTCTCAGATGGGTCATCTAAAAGACAATGAAATTGGCTCATGAATTGAGATTAAATGAATTAACTTGAATTGACGAGAAGAAAAAAGGGATTGAGATGTGAATTTTGGCACTTTATGATTATATAGAAAATGAATTTTTTATCACTGGCCTTGTAAATGCACATTTTACTTGTACCTTTGTTAAAATTCATATACTGTGTAAGATTGTTCTAACCGAGCTTTGACTCACCCTATTTGGGAAAAATCATTTTCAGGTGTTGATGATATGCCTCCACCAAGGCAGTAGCTCAGAAGGAGTTTGGCGCACGAGCTTCACCTTTTGTACTTATTTGTATAGCTAAAGGCTTAAATTGTATAGAGTTAGACTCTCTTTTGTTGTAACCAAGCAATGACTTGGAAAGATTTAAGCCTTTAGGGCATATAATTATCTGTTTAATTTTCATTTCTCTTTACTACTTGTAACACATGCTGTAGATTCAAGATGAACTATTTATGAATGTATATCACATGTGTCACTTTTGTATAACGATTCAGGTTAATGGAAGTTTATTATTTTGATTACGTTGTCTTATGTATATTGTGTTAGGTTAAATTATTGTAATTTTTTCGGGGCGTTACAACTTGATATCAGAGCGTACCGGGTTTGAATACTTTGGGTACATGGGAAGTGGTTATTATCATAATGGGTTTGTCTCGCTTAGCTAAGACGCTAGTATGTATTGTATGCTTATGTGATAATATGCTTATATGATTATATGGGTATGGGATTTAATTTCTAGGATGTTGATCAAGTCCAAGCATTCCTGGGAGTCCCGTTAGAAAGGCACTGGATCACTGCCGTTTCTAACTAGAACTCTGGCAACGCTACGGGACGATCATTATTTAGAAGTGAAATTCGTATGTGTTTATGTGACTATATGCTTATGTTGAGTGAATTACTGTTGTCCACCACATTAGGACGCGAGTGAGTTAGTTTTGGCACATTTGTAAATGTGTCAATCTCTTTTGTTACCTTCATTAGCATATCAGGACGTGGACGTGGACGTGGTGATAGGCGTAGTAGGTCTAGGAGGCATGAAGTGCCTTTACCGGGCGATATTCCGGCACAGGAAGAAGGGATTGGTCAGGCTAATGTGGCTGAACCAGTTGGTCAACAGGCCATGGGTGCCTTAGCTCATGAAATGGTCGAAGCATTGTGGGAATCCATGGACATTCTTAGGGCTGAGAATCAAGTCCAAGCCCAGGTTGCTAAGGCAGGGCCATCGTTCTTGAAGAGAGAGAGAGAGAGAGAGAGAGAGAGATTTTCCAATCAAATTCGGAAGAGTTTTTGGGTGATCCCAAAGAGCCACTGAAGGCAGATAAATGGCTAAAGCAGTTAGTGAAAACGTTCGAGATGCTTGGCATCGAGGACGACCAATTGCAAGTGACCTTGGCATCCTTCGAGTTGAAGGGGGATGTGGGTCCGTGGTGGAAGTATGCGCGTGGACACATTAGGCTGACTTGGGAGGCATTCATCAATACCTTCCAAGACAAGTTTTTGCCTCCCATAGTTAGGGAGAAGCTAAGAGACCAGTTCTCTAAGTTTGTGCAATTGAACACATCAGTGGATAAGTTTGAAGCCATATTCACCAGTTTGTTGAGGTTTGCACAAGAACTCGTGGCGACTAAAAAGCGTGTTGTTTAGAGTTCGAGAAGAGATTGAGGACCGAACTCACGTTCCAAGTGGCCGGATCCATGATTAGAGATTAAGGATGCCTTGTGGAGGCAGCGGTCCATCTTGAGACCATTATGCAGATGGAGGAGGAAAGAATGAGGGGCTCTAGGAGAAGTCAGGAAAATCAAGGGGACAACGAGGCAAAGGGGTTCTAATCCCAGTCGTCCCAGGGAGTTCAGTCTAGATCCATCTTTCCAGTACCGAGTTCTGGTTCTGGGAGCGGTGGCTAGGGAGATTTTACTTGTTTTAAGTGTGGTCAGTTGGGCCACAAGTTTCCAACTTGCCTGCAGAGAGGATAAGGGCAGTGAGCAACATCATCTTCGGCTTGTTCTCAGTGCCAAAGCCAGGGAAGAGACTAGCCGCTCACTTGTTATCAGTGTGGGTAGGTGGGGCACATGACGAGGTTTTGCCCACAGTTGGGTGGTACACTTGGTGCATCTGGTTCGAGACAGACATAGAGTTACCAGCCAACGCAATTAGCACAGGCCTCGAGGGCCAATCAAGGTGCCTCTTCGGCTCATTCAATGCATCAAGCCTATGCTTCGAGGGGTGAATAGGTAGATCAAAGACCTACAGGGCGCGTATATGCTATTATCACGCCAAATCTTGTACCAACGCCTTCGGTAGTGAGAGATACCTTCTTGTTTTGCAATTCAGTCGCTAATGTGTTGATTAATACGGGTGCATCTATAGACGTCCCCGAACGCCCCGGGAGGGTTAAGTCCCGTTCCGTTCATATTGGGGTCACTACAGTTCAAGGACTCAAATGTCACGGTTCTTAATCTTGAACCAAAGAGTTCAAATCCGGCAAATCGATTTTGAAAACAGATTTTTTTGAAAAGAAGTGCCAAACATGGATTGCTTTGCCAGATATAGAGTCGCCACCTAAATGTTTTTTAATGGGAAATTTAGGAAACCCTGACTCGGTGCCAAAGGCTACGTGTCCGTCATCACCAAAGTTGCCTCGGCTCGGGAACTTGGGTACGATTGGGGAAGGTCACTTCGTGAGCACCCCCGCTCGCCCGGTCAAAGACCGGCCTCTACTAACCATGATATCTGATTTTGAAAACATTGTGCGTTCTTATTCCGGTTATTAGCCTAGGTTACTATGTGATGCGCACAGCATACAAGTATAGACTGAGTCGTCTGAATTGGAATGAAACACTTCGTGTTTATTTGTTTGAAAATGGTTTGATGGCGCTACCCGCAGGTAGGCTAAGACGTGGATTTGCCACCCTCGGGTGGGCTTAGAAAACAATGGTTTTGCCACTATCTAGTGGGCTTAAAACAAACATTTGATGAATTGTTCCAATCCAAATAACCCAACCTCCACCCACAGGCATTCAAGCAGTTATATCACATAAGCAAATAGCCTCATGGTAAGCATGCTATCATGGCAGTCACTCACACGCATGCAAGGATGCTAAAGCATAAAACTCACCGAGTACTCTAAGCCAAAACAGAAGCTCATTAGAAATCATGCGTGATCCTAAATATACTGAAATGCCTAATGCAACACATGTAGAATGCAACTATACCAGGCTCGGCTATTCTAAACATGGCATATGGAATGCTACAGCTAACATGTATTCATCTTGTAATTGAAGTACAATGCAGTTAGTATGGTGCGCCGAGGCCGGTGCATGCAAAACAGATGAATGAATGCAAACATGCTATCATACTGTATGCTAATTGAAATATGCCCTAATCTAACCATTATAAGCAGGTAAATAAAAGGGAAGAAAGACGTGGGGTTGGAAGACATACATCACACTCACGCACACTTATTACAATTTTGGCCTCGCGCAGAGGGTCCGAATAAATATAGTCCCGAATAAAAGAATAGTACAGTCCAAATAATGTACAAATTCCTAATTAATTAACAAATTAACTAAGAAAGTCAGAAAGCGCATGCAAGCTGTGGGCGCTTTGATTCCGCTCCAGGTGATGAATGATGCATGTTCGGGTTGCCTTTGTGCGGAAATCTATGACGATGCCCCAATTAGCCTCTGTTTGCACCTGTTCTTGAAATGCGTGCCAAGCTCTGAAAAGTTGCTGATTCTTCATTTTGCTACAACAGAGAGCAGGAAAGGGGCATGGCAATGTATTTTCACAGATGTATGCATGTCTCGATCCTCGTGACACCAATCACGCATATCGATGCATAATGGCCGAGGAGTCGAATTGCACAACTCAATATGAAATGAATGCATACGAAAATACAACAAAACCTAACTCCATCATGGATAATCCGGAGTGTTGGTGACTGGGGAATTGAGACATGACGCATACCTTCGTTTCGTGCGGGACTAACTCCTATCCTGAACATGATGCAATATGCATGATATGCATGAAATGCAACTAAGATACAACCTAACATGCACAATGATATGGAATGGCACACACGATGCACGAGATAATATGGCATACACAATGCACTAACATATAACCTAGCATACACAATGCTATGGAATGAAATGACATACACAATGCAATATGGACTTACACTAACATGAGTGGACCTCAGCCACACTCACATGAGAGGTCATAATGATGAAAATGAGACAACTCGAGATGCGTGCATGCGTGCACGCAAACCGAGAATCGAACCTACGGCACGGAATGCCACTCTAACAAGACATGGAAAAACACAAAAAAAAGGCATACTGTCATGCAAAAATCAGAGGTAAAATGAGATGCAAAACAGCCCCGAAACCCGGTAAAATGAAACCCGATACATGAAACGAGTCCCGAAACACGGGTTTTGGCGCATGAAATGGCTTGTAACTATACAATGCATACAGAATTTGAATATGAAATGAAAAGACAGAAGCAAGGAAGCCCTGAGAAAAGAATTTTTACAGTTTAGAGTGAGGCCAAAAAGTGGGCCCAAGTAGGGCTAAATTAGCATACAAAAATGGCTCCGCAGGGGAGGTAATGAAGCAAGTCACAAATTCTGGCCCCAAACAGAGAAGGGGCCTTCTACAATATTGAAGAGGGGCCAAAAATATGATGTATTACAGTTTATGACAAACTCCAAAAACAGATACAAGTATGCTCAAAATGCTATGCAAGAAATAGACCAACAAAGGGGCAAAGAAGCAAGTGGTGCATGGAGGTCTCAAAAAAGTGAGGGCTCTTCAACAATGGTGAATAGGGACCCAAAATAATGCTTTTTACAGTTGATGGACGAGCTCAAAACAGTGTACAAATAGGCTCAAAATATCATGCAAAATGAGGCCACCAAAAGGGCTATAACATGAAGTATACAAAGGGTGTCTCAAACAGCCATAGACCCTTAATGAAACATGAATAAAGAGTCAAAATAAGCCTCTTTTCAGTTCGGACCAAGGTCCAAAAACAGAAGCTCAATATGCTAATAAATCATGCAAAAATGGGGACCAAAGAGGGGTACAATGGCAAGTGATACATGGAGGTCCCAAACAGTGGTGAGCCCTTCTTCAATGTTGAAGAAGGGCTTAAAATAATCCTATCTACAGTTTACATCATGCTCCAAAACAGATTACACATAGGCCAAAAATACTATGCAAAATTATGGCACAAAGAAGGGTAATGAAGCAAGTGCAAGATGGGGGTCCCAAACAGGGTAAGACCCTTCAACAAACATAACAAATGGATCAAAATAAGCCTAGTTACAGTTAGGGTCGGAGCCCAAAACAGCAAGTAAAATGGCTAAAAAAATGATACAAAAAGAAGCTCAAAAAGGGAAAAATGGTGCTCACCCTTGAAGACCAACTCTTGGCTGCCTTTTGGCTTGATAAGTGGTGTATCCTAGCTGCTGGAAAGTCCCCCAAATTGCTGGAAATGGAAGTGGTGGTGTGGTGCTAGGTGGTGGTGTAGAAATGGGTGTAAGAGCTTAAAGGTTTTGAGGCTTAGAGTAGAGAGAGAGGGAGAATTGATGCAAGGCTCTCAAAACAAATTTTGTAACCCTAAAATATAAAGGGGAGAGGCTGTATATATAAGCAAAAGAGGGGGAAATTAAGGGGGGGGGGGAAAACAAACCAAGTTTCCCTCCGAAATGGCCAAACCCTCGGACATGGGTGTAGTGGAAAACAAAATTCACTTCTAGGACACACTTGGGGAGGGGGGCATGGCCGGCTAGTTTAAAAGGGCAAAAAATTTATTTCACCAAATAGGTGGCCGGCCAGCCAGATTTTCTAGCCGGCCAGCTACTTTCAAGATAAAAAAAAAGGCTACCGGGAAGAAAAGTGGCCGGTGGGTGATTGGGAAGTCCAATGGTGGCCATTCAAGTGTCCAAATTGAACCCCCGGAAGTTAGCTTTCCAATGGCATAAACCTTGAATTAAAATTCCTCCTGTGAAAAAAGTTATGCTAGTTTCCGTAAAGCCGCGCAGATTTCAGTCCAACCGGAGTGATGCCCTACTTCAATCAACCATATCTCCCCTGTCCGGAATTGAATTTAGGAGATTCTTGAGTGAAAAATGAAGCCCCAGGAGTAAGATTTCCAAGGGTGGTGGCCTCATAGTTTGATTCCAAGTATTCAAATGAATAGGCCCGATTCGGCGAGGGCTGCTCGACTTTCTTTTAACGGTTCATGCCCATTTTCTCCCCCGACTGGATTTCTTCCCTCTTCTCTTCTTTTCTTCAACTTCAAACCCCTAAGTAAGGTGTTTTGAAAGATTTTTCAAAGATTTCATCTCTCTTTCATTCATTTCCGCTTTATCCTTGCTCGGTTTATCGAAAAACGCAATTTTTGACAAAATGCGGCCTCAGAACATCGCAGAAACTTTATTTCAAAAATGTTTTGAAAGAGAGGGTTTTAAGTCTAAAATCTTTTGATCGAGATCGTTCTGGTCCAGAACAGGGGTATGAAGTTGAGATTTGACTTTCTCTTTGCCGAAGAAATTGAACCTTTGCCCTGCACACCTTTCTCCACCATGTAAATCATCAGTCGCGTCGAAGTCTTATGGACGGTCAAAAATGGGGTGCCTACAGCATCCCATTCATTTATTTCATCTGCATTTGCATCAGTTTTAGGGTTGAAGTTGGCTCGATTAGCATATCCTATCTTTGTACAGTCACCTATTGGTGAGGGGATGATTTTAAAACAGAGGTGTCGGGGTTGTGATATAGAGGTCTTCGGTCGCCGACTTACTTTTTGATTTGTATTGATTAACATGTTTAGCTTCGATGTTATTTTGGGTATAGACTAGCTGTCGTCATACTGGGCTGTTATAGATTGCTACCGCCAAAGGGTTACTGCATGTACCTTGAGCGGTAATTGTTTTTATTTCTTGGGGGACAGGGTGGATAGGTTCTTATCACCTGTATATGACCTGCATGGAGGAAGTGAACTTAGCTGTCTTCTAGAAAATTTCTTGAGTGGTGAGTGTGATGAAGTCCAAGTCGAGTTGCCAAGGGTGGTTTGTGAATACCCAGGCATTTTTCTGAAGGACCTTACTAGTTTACCACTTCATCTAAAGATAGAGTTATCTATTGATCTAGTGTTTGGTATGACACCAACTTCTATGGCATCGTATAGGTTTGCACCTGCCGAGTTGAGTGAGTTGAAGATTCAACTCCAGGAGTTATTAAATAAGGGTTTTATTCACCCTAGTACGTTGCCTTGGGGAGCACCGGCTTTTCTTGCTAAAAAGAAAGATAAAGCGTTGTGACTTTGTATTGATTACCAGAAGTAGAACCAGGTAACTGTTAAGAACAAGTTCCCAATGCCTCGTATAGATGATTTGTTTGATCAGTTGAAGAGGTCTTGTTGCTTCTCTAAGATAGACCTGAGATCGGGTTATCACCATTTGAGAGTGAGGGAGGTGGATATTCCGAAGACGGCATTCTGTACGCGGTATGGTCATTATGAGTTTCTAGTGATGCCCTTGGGGCTAACCAATGCACCGGCTGTATTTATGGATTTGATGAACTGAATCTTCCGTGAGTTCTTAAACCGTTTTGTGGTCGTGTTTGTGGACGACAGCTTGATTTATTGACCCTCTGAGGAGGAGCACGAGGAACACTTATGAGTAGTACTTGAGTTACTTAGAGCCCATAAGTTGTATGCTAAGTTTGGAAAGTGTGAATTCTGGCTGAGAGAGGTTAAGTTCTTAGGCCATATGGTATCCGAAGAAGGGGTGACTGTAGATTCATCTAAGATAGAGACAATGCAAGATTGGAAACAACCTAAGAATGCCTTTGAGATCCGTAGTTTCTTGGAGTTGGCCAGGTATTGCCGGCGGTTTGTGAAAGATTTCTTTAGGCTAGCCTCACCATTTACTAGACCGACGAGGAAGGGAGTTAAGTTTGTTTGGAATGAGACTTGTGAAAAGTAGTTCCAAGAACATAAGATTAGACTTACCACTGCTCCAGTCTTGATTGTTACGGAGAGAGGTTTGAGCTAATCGGTATATTGTGATGCCTCACAGGAAGGTTTGGGTTGTGTATTGATGCAAGAGGGGAAGGTAGTAGCCTATGGCTTATGACAATTGAAAACCCATGAGAGAAATTGCCCTACTCACGACCTAGAGTTAGCGGCGGTGATCTTTGCCTTGAAGATTTGGAGGCACTATGTGTGGAGAGAAATTTAAGGTGTTTTTGGAACATAAGAGTCTAAAGTATCTGTTTACCCAGAGAGACTTGAACTTGAGGTAAAGGAAGTGGATGGAGTTCATAGAGGACTATGATTTTGAGTTGCATTATCACCCAGGAAAGGCTAATGTTGTGGTTGATGCCTTGAGTAGGAAATCTATTAGCAGCATAACTTGTATCACCATCCGAGAATGGGAGATGCTGTGTGCCCTTGGTGAATTTGACTTATATCTTGGCAAGTCCGTTGAGACTGCAGCGTTGTTTGTGGTAGTTGCACAACCCTCACTTGTGAATCGAGTGTTAGAAACACAGAAAAGTGACCTTGAGGTGGAATCCCTCCGGCAAAATATCTCTAGTGGGAAGGTAAAGAAGGGCTTGAATATGTATCCCGACCTGAGTGTGAGATACCGTGACCATTTGTTCGTACCGGAATCTTGCCGGGAGGAAGTACTCCAAGAGTTTCACAATTCACACCTTGCAGTGCATCCGAGAGGCACAAAGATGTATCACAACCTTAATCGCTAGTTTTGATGGAGAGGTATGAAGAAGGATCTAACCGTGTTTGTATCGAGATGCCTTACTTGTCAACCAGTGAAGGCCAAGCATCAGAGGTCAGCGGGTTTGTTACAACCCTTGCCTATAGCCGAGTGGAAGTGGGAGCATGTCACGACGGATTTTGTTGTGGGCCTCCCGAGGACTCAAAGGGGTAGTGATGCCATTTGGGTGGTAGTTGATTGGTTGACCAAGTCGGTGCACTTTTTACCCATGCGTGTGAGTGACTCAGTAGACTATCTTGCCGACCTTTACATCGGGGACATAGTGAGGTTACACTGGGTCCCTATGATGATTGTTTTGGATAGAGATCCACGTTTTATAGCTCGGTTGTAGTAGAGCTTGCAGAGTGCCTTGGGCATTAAATTGACTTTTAGCATTGCGTATCACCTTCAGACTAACGGGCAGTCCGAGCGTACTATTCAGATCCCTGAGGATATGCTTCGGGGTTGTGTTCTTGACTTTAAGGGCTCTTGGGAGAGGCATTTTCCCTTAGTGGAGTTTGCTGATAATAATAGTTTCCAATCGAGTATTGGCATGGCACCATTTGAGGCCTTTTATGGCTGACCGTGTAGATCTCCAGTGTGCTGGGCCGAGGTGGGTGATGCAACTTTGTTGGGGCCAGAGTTGGTTTAGGAAAGGACAGAGAAAGTGGCACTTATCCGTAAGCAGTTAGTTACGGCTAAAAGTCGCCATAAAAGTTACGCCGACCGTAGAAGGAGACCTCTATTTTTTAAGGTGGAAGACCATGTCTTTCTAAAGATATCACCTAGGTGAGATTTGATGAGATTTGGGAAGAGTGGGAAGTTGTTCCCTCGATTTATTGGGCCTTTTGAGATCCAGGGGGTAGCTTACCGTTTAGCGTTACCGCCACAACTTTTCAAGGTTCATGATGTATTTCATATTAGCATGCTTCAGAAGTATGAGCCCAATCTGTCGCACAAGTTGGATTGGACAGACTTAGAGGTAGATGAGGATATCTCGTATAAGGAGAGACTGGTGAGAGTCTTAGATAGGCGGGACCAAGTCTTATGAGGCAAGACAATTCCCTTGGTGAAGGTTTTGTGGAAACATCATGGGGTTGAGAAAGTAATTTGGGAATGTGAGTTGGAAGTCCGCGAAAAGTATTCGAACTTATTTGTTGATGTTTGAACATGTATTGTATTGTGATTATGATTAATAGACTATGAGAACATTGTATATGTTTTGGAAAGGTGTAAGCATTGTATTTGTTTTTTACGTTTTGGAAACATGAGTTTATTAAAAACATTGCATATGTTTTGAGAAAATATGAATTGTAAATTCAATGCTGAAAATCAATTTATCTTGTTAATGAAAATGGATGACTAGAGAATAGGTAATGGCGTTGAAATTGATAGATTATCACTATTGTAAATAGTTTAATAATGATTTTAACTTGATTTGAAATTTCGGGAAATAAATTCCTTAGGGGGGGAGATTATAGCGATTCGGGTTTTGACCCAACCTTTAATGTATTCCGGACTCAGGTTTCATGGTTTAGTCTTGTTGTTCATCTCTTTTTCCCTTGTTTTCCTTTAAATTTGTCTTCGGATTGTTGTGGTTGTGTTTGGGACAGGTTGGTTTCTTGATTTCCAAACTCTTGTTGCCCAAATTTTTGCTCCTCCTCTCGAGCGGGCACTTCTTGCGCTCGAGCGGGCTTTGCAAACTTTCAGTACTTTTGCAGGTCTGCAAAACTACTGAGAGAGTGTATTCTACGCTCGAGCAGGTCTTTTTGCGCTCGAGCGGGCTCAGCATAAGCGGCCATTTCTTGCACTCGAGCGGTTAGTCTGTTGCCTGCAAAACTACTGGATACATGTTTTCTATGGCCGAGCGTTACTTCTTGCACTCAAGTGGTGAGCGTCTTTTTTCATTGTGTCTTGGCGCTTGAGCGGGCACTTCTTGCGCTCGAGCGGAACAACTTATTGTGTCTAATGCTCAAGCGTCACTTCCTCTGCTCGAGCAGACTATGCATATATCAATTTGCTGTAGCACCTTTTTGCATCATTTTTTCACATCTTGTTGCTACCAAAACCCTAGATCAAAACCCTCTCTCTCTGAAATACTATCTCTCTCTCTCTCTCTCTCTCTCTCTCTACATTTTTACTTAGTTCTAGTGATATCTCTACCCACTTCCTTTTGTTAAAAAGTTAGAGCATCTCAAGGGCAACATTTTGATCCAATTAAAGCTTGGTTTCGATGTCTTTGAAGTTTCTCTATATCTCCCTTTAGTCTTCTAAGCTTGAGGTAGGGATTTTCTACACCTTCTTATGGTTTTTAACTCAGTTATTGGTTGTTGTGTAACAATGGTGGGTTTTGGGAGTATTTTAGACGAACCTAGGGTTTGTGATGTAAAATCAAAAGAGGGGTTTCTAGTGAATGTGATATAAATGGTCATGGGATTTGAAAATGAGGTTATATTGTGTCACAATTGTTGATTTTGGCATTTGGAAAAGAAGGAAGTTAACCTAAAACGGTTCAAATATTTATTTTATATAAGTAAATGAAATTTGTATTATAAATATGAAATTGGATGAATGTTAATGTAAATGGTGGAGTTGGATATGCATTAACTCACTTTTGGAAATTTCAATAAATTATCTATCTTGAGATTGAATATCTGTTTAGAAATATCTGTATTAGGCTATCAGTGGAGGATAGCTATGGTTTTTGTAGAAATTGCATGAGGATTAGGTGAAATAAAACTATTCTCTTGTGGGTTGTCATTGAATATGACTATGTTTGCATATGTATGATTGGTTGGGAGGAGAAAGGGGATAGACTTCATGTTTGAGGGGAGATAAGGGATAGACTCCATTGAATTAAGTTAGCCTATGTGTCCTGTGTGAAAGTTCCGAAACTGTGCATATACACGGGTGCCAATCTCGCGGACGAAATTTTCGTAAAATGGCAGATTGAAGTGTTTGTGTGATAATTGTGTTAATTTGGGAACCACTGAGTCGTAGTCTCAGATAGTTCGTCTAAAAAATAATGAAACTAGCTCATGAATTGAGATGAAATGAATTAACTTAAATTGACGAGAAGGAAAAAGGGATTGAGATGTGAATTTTGGCACTTTATGATTATATAGAAAATGAATGTTTTATCATTGGCCTTGTAAATGCACATTTTACTTGTACCATCATTAAAACTTATATATTGTGTTAGATTGTTCCTACTAGGTTTTGGCTCACCCTATCTAGGAAAAACCATTTTTAGGTATTGATGATATCTCTCTGCCAAAGCAGTAGCTTGGAAGGAGTTTGGTGCACGAGCTTCACCTTTTGTACTTATTTGTATAGCCAAGGGCTTAAATTGTATAGAGTTAGACTCTCTTTTGTTGTAACCAAGCAATGGCTTGGAAAGATGTAAGCCTTTAGGGCATATAATTATCTGTTTAATTTTCATTCCTCTTTACTACTTATAACACATGTTATAGATTCAGGATGAACTATTTGTGAATGTATATCGCATGTGTCACTTTTGCATAACAATTCAAATTAATGGAAATTTATTATTTTAATTACATTGTCTTATGTATATTGTGTTGGGTCGAATTATTGTAATTATTTTGAAGCGTTACAACTTGATATCAGAGCGTACTGGGTTTGAATGCTTTGGGTACGTAGGAAGTGGTTATTACCACAATGGGTTTGTCTCGCTTAGCTGAGACGTTAGTATGTATTGTATGCTTATGTGATAACATGCTTATATGATTATATGGGTATGAGATTTAATTTCTAGGATGTTGATCGAGTCCACGAGTTCCTAGGAGTCATGTTAGAAAGGCACTTGATCACTGCCATTTCTAACTGGAACTCTGGCAACGCTGCAGGACGGTCATTAGCCGAAAATTAAATTCGTATGTGTTTATGTGACGACGTACTTATGTTGAGTGAATTATTTTTGTCTACCACATGAGGACGCGAGTGAGTTAGTTTCGGCACATTTGTAAATGTGCTAATCTCTTTTGTTACCTTCATTAGGATGTCAGGACGTGGACATGGATGTGGTGGTAGGCGTGGTAGGTCTAGAAGGTATAAAGTGCCTTTACCGGACGATATTCCAGCACATGAAGAAGGGGTTGGTCAGGTCAATGTGGCTGAACTGGTTGGTCAGCAGGCCATGGGCATCTTAGCCCACAAAATGGCTGGAGCATTACGGAATCCATGGACATTCTCAGGGCTGAAAATCAAGTCCAGGCCCAAGTCGCTGATGCAAGGCCATCGTTCTTGAAGAGAGAGTTTTTCCGGTCAAATTTGGATGAGTTTTTGGGTGATCCCAAAGAGCCACTGAAGGCAGATGAGTGGCTAGAGCAGACAATGAAAACGTTTGAGATGCTTGGCATCGAGGACGACCAGTTACGAATGGCTTTGGCATCCTTCCAGCTGAAAGGGGGATGCTAGTCAATGGTGGAAGTATGCGCATGGATGCATTAGGGTGACTTGAGAGACTTTCGTCAACGCCTTCCAGGACAAGTTTTTGCCTCCCACAGTTAGGGAAAAGTTGAGAGACCAGTTCTCTAAGTTGGTGCAATTAAACACACCAGTGGCTGAGTTTGAGGCCACATTTACCAATTTGTCGAGGTTTGCACCAAAACTCGTGGCGACTGAGGAGCGTTGTTGTCTGGAGTTCGAGAAAAGGTTGAGGACCAGACTCATGTTCCGAGTGGCCAGATCCATGATTAGGGATTATGGACTCCTTGTGGAGGTGGCAGCCCATCTTGTGACCATTATGTAGATGGAGGAGGAAAAAATGAGGGGCTCTATGAGGAGTTAGGATAATCAAGGGGACAGCAGGAGACAGAAGGCGTTCTAATCCCTAGTCGTCCCAGGGAGTTCAGTCTAGATCCACCTTTCTAGTATTGAGTTCGGGTTCTGAGAGGGGTGGCCATGGAGATTTTACTTGTTTTAAGTGTGGTCAGTTGGGCCATAAGTCTCCAGCTTGCCTACAAAGAGGATGAGGGCTGTGAACAGCATCATCTTCGGCTCGGTCTTAGAGCCAGAGCCAAAGGAGAGGCTAGTCGCTCACTTATTATCAGTGTGGACAGGTGGGGCACATGAAGAGGTTTTGTTCATAGTTAGGTGTCACACCTGGTACGTCTAGTTTGAGACAAACACAGAGTCACCAGCTAGCGCATTCAGCATAGGCCACGAGGGCCAATCAAGGAGCCTCTTCAGCTCAGTCAGTGCAACAGGCCTATGCTCTGAGGGGTGAGCATGTAGATCAGAGGCCTACAAGGCACGTATATGCGGTTATCGCGCCAGATCTTGTACCAACGCCTTCAGTTGTGAGAGGTACCTTCTTGTTTTTCAATTCAGTTGCTAATGTGTTGATTGATACAGGTGCATCTCATTCATTTATTTCGTCTGCATTTGCATCGGTTTTGGGGTTGGAGTTGGCTCAATTAGCATCTTCAATCTGTGTAGAGTCACCTATTGGTGGGGAGATGATTTTAAAATAGAGGTATCGGGTTTGTGATACAGAGGTCTCTGGTCGCCAATTTCCTTTTCATTTGTATTGATTGACATGTCTTGCTTCGATGTTATTTTGGGTATGGACTGGCTGTCATCATACCGGGCTATTATAGATTGCTACCACCAGAGGGTTACTGCATGTACCTTAAGCGGTGATTGTTTTCATTTTGAATAGGTTCTTATCACCAGTATATGACCCACATGGGCAGAGTGAACTTAGCTGTCTTCTGGCAAATTTCTTGAGTGATGAGTGTGATGAAGTCCAAGTTGAGTTGCCAAGGGTGGTTTGTGAATACCCAGACGTTTTTCCAGAGGACCTTACTAATTTTCCACTTCATCGAGAGATCGAGTTCTCTATTGATCTAGTGCCTGGTACGACACCGATTTCTATAGCACCGTATAGGTTCGCACCTGCCGAGTTGAGTGAGTTGAAGATTCAACTCCAAGAGTTATTAAATAAGGGTTTTATTTGCCCTAGTACGTCGCCTTGGGAAGCACTGGCTCTCTTTGCTAAAAAGAAAGATGGAGCATTGTGACTTTATATTGATTACCAGAAGTTGAACCGGGTGACTGTTAAGAACAAGTACCCAATGCCTCATATAGATGATTTGTTTGATTAGTTGAAGGGGTCTTGTTGTTTCTCTAAGATAGACCTGAGATCGGGTTATCGCCATTTGAGAGTGAGGGAGGTGGATATTCCAAATATGGCATTTCGTACGTAGTATGGTCATTATGAGTTTCTAGTGATGCCCTTTTGGCTAACCAATGCACCAGTTGTATTTATGAATTTGATGAACTAGATCTTCCGTGAGTTCTTAGACCATTTTGTGGTCGTCTTTGTGGATGACATCTTGATTTACTCACCCTCTAAGGAGGAACACGAGGAACACTTACGAGTAGTACTTGAGTTAATTAGAGCCCACAAGCTATAGGCTAAGTTTGGGAAATGTGAATTCTGGCTGAAAGAGGTTAAGCTCTTAGGCCATGTGGTATCCGGGGAAGAAGTGACTCTAAATTCATCCAATATAGAGGCAGTGCAAGATTGGGAACAACCTAAGAATGCCTTTTGAGATCCGTAGTTTCTTGGGATTTGCCGGGTATTACCATCGGTCTGTAAAGGATTTCTCTAGGCCAGCATCACCATTGACTAGACTGATGAAGAAGGGAGTTAAGTTTGTTTGGAATGAGACTTGCTAGAAGTCGTTCCAAGAACTTAAGATTAGACTTACCAATGCTCCAGTGTTGATTGTTCCGGAGAGGGGTTTAAGCTATTCAGTTTATTGTAATGCCTCATAGGAATGTTTGGGTTATGTATGGATGCAAGAGAGGAAGGTAGTAGCCTATGGCTTACGGCAGTTGAAAACTCATGAGAGAAACTACCCTACTCATGACCTAGAGTTAGCGGCGGTGATCTTTGCCTCAAAAATTTGGAGGCACTATCTGTATGGAGAGAAATTTGAGGTGTTTTTGGATCACAAGAGTCTGAAGTATCTATTTACCCAGAAGGACTTGAACTTGAGGCAGAGGAGATGGATGGAGTTCATAGAGAACTATGATTTTGAGTTACATTATCACCCGGGGAAAGCCAATGTTGTGGCCGATGCCTTGATAGGAAATATATTAGCAACGTAGCTTGTATCGCCATCCAAGAATGGGAGATGCTGGGTTCCCTTGGTGAATTTGACTAGCATCTTGGCGAGTCCGTTGAGATTGCAGCGTTGTTTATGGTGGTTACACAAACCTTACTTGTGAATCGAGTGTTAGAAGCACATAAGGGTGACCTTGAAATGGAATCCCTCTAGGAGAAGATCTCCAGTGGAAAGGTAGAGAAGGGCTTGAATTTTTATTCCGACCTGAGTGTGAGTTACCGTGATTGTTTGTTTGTACTGGAGTCTTGCCGAGAGTTTCACCATTCACGCCTTACGATGCATCCGGGAGGCACAAAGATGTATCACGACTTTAATCGCCAGTTTTTGTGGAGAGGTATGAAGAAAGATGTAGCCGTATTTGTATCGAGGTGCCTTACTTGTCAGCACGTGAAGGCTGAGCATCAGAGGCCAGCGGGTTTGTTACAACCCTTGCCTATAGACGAGTGAAAGTGGGAGCATGTCATAATGGATGTTGTTGTGGGCCTCCTGAGGACTCAACGAGGTAATGATGCCATTTGGGTGGTAGTTGACCGGTTGACCAAGTCGGCGCACTTTTTATTTATGCGTGTAAGTGACTCGGTAGACTATCTTGCCGACCTTTACATCAGGGGCATAGTGAGGTTGCACAGGGTCCCTGTGACGATTGTTTCGGATGGAGATCCACATTTTATAGCTCAGTTGTGGCAGAGCTTGCAGAGTGCCTTCGCACTAAATTGACTTTTATCACCGCGTATCACCCTCAAACTGACGGGTAGCCCAAGCGTACTATTCAGATCCTTGAGGATATGCTTCGGGGTTTGTAGACACCCCATTTTTGACCGACCTTAAGACTTAGACATCATCGATTGAGCGCTCGGTGATGGTGCATGTTGTGCTTGTTCTGAGGTTTCGGAGTTTTGGCTGAGAGCCTTGGCTCCAGGCCTCGGAACTTTTTATGCTTTGGCTCGGTTTGCGGACCAAGTCTTGTTTTCCCTTCCCGGAGGGAGGGAGTGGTCTTGTAGACCATCTCTCTGTGGTCATAGACTACTTTTCGTGGTCATAGGCCACTTTTCCCGTTTGGAGACTAGTTTCCGATTTTGGGAGCCTTTGGCCTCGCACCTTGCCTCGAGACCGCTTAACATTCTCCGTTTGGCGTGGTTTCTGAACCACACCTTGTTGCCTCTGCTTAGAGAAACACTGTGGTCCGGGAGACCACTTTTGTGGTTGCATACCACTTTTGATGCTCGTCAGCTAGTTTTCGGGGCTTTTGGCCGCGTGTTTCGCCTCCCAATTTCTCGTCTTGCATCCACTTTGGTTAGTTTTTGGTACAAACCTTGTTTTCCCTGTTTGGAAGGTGGTACAAGGGTGGGAGACCAATATTTCTCCTTGGAGACCATTTTTCCTTTTTCCAGCTAGTTTTCTTGTCAGATAACTGGCTTTCTTGGTCTTTGGACCATCTTTTCTGGTCGGCCACCACACCACCACCTTGCATTTAGTGTGTTGACCTCTCCCACCTATGGCCGACCAGTTTTTGCTCTGGTTGACCACTTAAAGTGGTCGGTCGACCACTTAAACTAGCAGACCAACCACTTCAAGTGGTCAGCTGCTTTTTGGCACCCTTTTGGAGATATTTGGGACAGCTGGCACAGCTGGAGAGCATTTGAGCCATCCTCCATACACGTGTATGGAGAGATGGCATTCAAGCTTAGCTTCTCCAAGAAGCTTTGGCTTTCCTCTTCTATAAGAGGGAGGCTCCTCCTCCCTCCTCCAGGTTTAGAAAATCTGAGGGAAGAGGATAGATATAGTGTTGTATCTATATTGCCTTGTTTGCTTCATTTTTATGCCTTAAAGTGTAGATTTGTCTTACTTTAACACACAAACACACACTCAAACACCATCCTTTTGCTACTGAGGTGCTTAGGGGTTGATTTTGGTGTTCTTGGGTTGTCTTGAGCTTGAAAAACTTGCTGGAGTTACAGTTATAAAGAGGGTCTTCAAGGGTGAGCTTTTGACCTTTAAATCCCCCTTTCTTGCTTAAGCTTTTAGCCTATCTTGCATGCTGTTTTAAGCTTAGTTCATAACTGATAAAAATTCTGTTTTTGTATGCTTAAAAAGTTTGTTTAAGATCACTTTTGTGTTTGGGGTTGTTTACCCCCTCTTAAGCCTTGTTTGGCCTTGTTTTTTAGCCTTTTTTGTGAGCTTCGGGACCACCTTGTATTGGCCTTCTCACCACTGAAATCCAGAGGGATTTCAGTAGGGATGGTGTTTTAAGGTCCTAAGAAGGGGAGGGCCATCCCCTCCTCTTACATCTTCAATACATCCCTTAATATGCCTCATGTTTGAGCATATTTACTAAGTGTATGTTGACCATGTCTTAGATTGTATTTGTGGTTATTTTGCTGAGGCATACCACTATTTTTGCTTAGCTTGGTCACTCCATGCATGGTTAATACACTTGTAGTGTAAATCACACAATCTAGTCTTGTATGCCTCATGTTTGAGCATGTCTTTCTAGCTTGTTTTGGAGCCATCTCAGTGGGTTTTTGGTGTTTGTTTAACATGCCTTAGATCTGTTTTGGGTTGGTTTGGTTTGCTCTTGCATGCCTAATACACTTGTAGTGTAAATCACACAAACTAGCTTTGTATGCTTCATGAAGTAGCATGTCATTCTAGCTTGTTTTTCTTTCCATTTCAGCATGTTTTTGGTATTTTTTGCCATGTCATGACTCTGTTTTGGTTTGGTTTGGTTAGCATTTGCATGTTCCTTGCACTTGTAGTGCAATCCCATGAAATAGCCTAACATGCATCATGTTCTAACATGTCATTTTAGCATGCTTTTGGCTTAGCTTAAAGAAGACTTTGTTCATGTTTTAGCATGTTTAAGGTCTGATTTGTGTTATATTGGTCATGCATGACTTGCTTTGTACAGCCTTGGTTCAATCTAGCTTGTTAGCTTTATGTATTGAATCCTCTAGCATGCATCACTTGGACTATTTGAATGATTTGGCATCATTTCATATATGATTTCAGTCCATGTTTCATGCTCATGCACTTGCATTTGTCACTCATTCAATGCGTTGGAGGGTTTGCCCTTTTATGTCTTAACATGAACCATTGCATATGCCTTCATGCCATAGCTTGCGAGCCACCATTTTAATGAGTTTTGGGGGTTATTATGCCATGACATAACTCTGATTTTTATTGCTTAAGTCACCCCATGCTTGATCCTAATAGGTGTAGTGTAATCTACCTTATTTGCCTTGCATTCACCATGCTTCATGCCCTTCATGCTAGCATATTTTGGCCTCCTTCCATACATGTTTTAGACTATTTTGACTTTTTCTTGGACTATTTTAGGTTGCCTTAACCACATGCTTCATGTTTTGCATAGTTGTAGTACAAGTGCTCTTGCTTGCTTCAAGCTTTGAGCACCATTTCATGCTTCATTTGTGTTGTGTACATGATTTGGCATCATCTAACATGACATTTGGAGCTTATAGCATGCTTTTGTTCCTACTTCATTCATGCTTTGAATGCCTCTAAGTATTGTCCATGTTTGCCTAGCTTATGGCTTAGCTCGTATGCTTGCATGCCTAGGCCTTTGGGCCCTTATCTCAGCATGTTTTGGTCCTTGTTTTGACCTACTTGAGCTCTATCCATGCTTAGTTCATGCATTTGTGCCATGTATTGCATGCCTCCTTTGTGTAGCTCTTTGCTAGCTTTCATGCCGTAAGACCCTAGCATGCTTTACTTATGTTGTTTGAATGATTTGGCATCATTTCTTGCTTCATTTTAGTGCACTTAGTGTTGTTACACTTTCACTTTTGTCACTCATTGAGCGCTCTTGAGAGTTGTGCTCTTTGGCCTCTTTGATGGCCAATGCGTTGTGCATGCATGCCTTGCTTTATGTGCCTTCATTTCATCACCAATGGCCACTGATTTGGGCATGATTGAGGTCTACCCTTTGGTTTAAGTCCATTGAGTATACCATGTATATTACATTGAGCATGCCATGCTTGGTATATTACATAAGTTGCCCTTGTTGCATTGCATTGTGCATGCATGCATTACATTATGCTTAGAACCTTATGAATGCCTTACATTGAGTATGCCATCTAGTTTTTAGCATTTAGCATTGTGTATGCTAGTTGTTACATGCTTTAGCATTGTGCATGCCATTAGCCTTGTTAGGTTGTTCATATTGCATTGCATGTTTGCATGCTTAAGTTATATTGCATACTTGCATGCTCGAGTCGCATTATGTATGCCATACTTATGTTGCATTGTGTTTGGAATAGGTGTTAGTCCAAACACAGGAAACGAGGGACGTTTCATACTAAAAGTGATGAAATGTGCCTTAATTCCCGGTCGCCGACGCTCTTGATCATCCATGATAGAGTTCTAGGCTTTATGTGTTTACTTGTGCATTCATTTCGTATTAAATTGTGCAACTTCGCCTCTCGGCCATCATGCATGGAAATGCGCGATTGGTGGCCCGAGGGTTGAGAACTACACTCTCTTGAATTCATGACATGATAAGGAGGGTGGTTGTGCACACATATCTTGCAAATACATTGCCATGCCCTTTCTTGCTCTCTGTTGTAGAAAACTGGGATTCAGCAGCAACAACTGGCTGGCCAGCCAGAAAAAGTAGCTGGCCGATCACTTTTCTGGTTTTTCAACAACCAAAAGTGGTCAGCAGGTGTTTCTAGAGACCAAAAGTGGTCAGCCATCCTCCCACAAGATTCCCAAGGTGAAGTTTCAGCTTTCTGGAGCTTGGTGCAAGTTTTTGAGAACAAATGAAAACAGAGGCAAATCAGGGCATCACATTGGATTTTCGAACAAGGCGACCGAGCATGCATCCAATCTTCTCCCTTTGAGAACCTCCTATTTTACTGCTTTCCTTAGCTGCCATGCTTAGATAGCTAAGTTTTGCTTTGGTCTGTACCTTTAATTAGTTAATGCGTTAGCTATTCAATTCGTTTTGTAATAATTAGTTAACTAGGATTAGTTAATTAATTGTGTTGTACTAATTAGTTTAATTAGCTTAGATTAGCTAGTTAGCTCTTTATTCGATCCCTCCCTTGAGAGGGCACACTGTTGTAATAAGCGTACGTGTGTGTGATGCATGTCTTCCAACCTCCATTTCTTTCTCCCTTTTACTTAACCGCTTACGATGGTTAGTTTTAGGGCATGTTTAATTTAGCATACCTTATGCTCACATGCATGCATCCATTCATCTGTATTGCATGTACCGGGCTCGGCGCATCATACGAACTGCATTGTATTTTCAATGCATTACTTGAATATGTGTTCAACAGCATGTTATCAAGTTGCATTTCACATGACATTCTAGAATAGCCGAGCCTATTTTAGTTGCATTTTCACATATGTTGCATTAGCTATCTTAACATGAACTAGAATCATGCATGATTTCTAACTAGTTCTTTGTTTTGACTCAGAGTACACTGTGAGTATTTACGCTTTAGCATACCGCATGTGTGTTAATGTTGCCATAAAAGCATGCTTGCCATGAGGCTAACTACTTATTTGATATAACTGCCTGAATGCCTGTGGGTGAAGGTTGGATTACTTGAATTGGAACAATTCATCGAAATCCGCATTTTAGCCTACTTGCGAGTAGCAAACTTCAAACTATTTTCCAAACAAATGGATATGCGATGCTTCGTTCCAAATTAGGCGATCTAGTCTATACTTGTGTGTTGTGCGCATCATATAGTAAGATTAGCTAATTAACTAGAATAAGAACACATGTGCTTTCAAAAATAAGATATCATGCTTAGTACAAGCCGATCTTTGATCAGGCGAGTGGGGGTGCTCATAGATGACCTTCTCCAATCGTACCCAAGTTCCCGAGCCGAGGTAATTTTGGTGATGACGAACACGTGGCCTTAGGCACGAGTCAGGGTTTCCTAAATTTTCCCAAAATAAAATATTTAGGTGGCGACTCTGTATCTGGCAAAGCAGTCCATGTTTGGCACTTCTTTATAAAAATCAGTTTTCCAAAATGATTTGCCGGATTTGGACTCTTTGGTGATTTATCGGTCTCACATCGCACATTGTAAGATTAGATTCAGAACCGTGACATTTGAGTCCAAACTATAGTAGCTTAGAGAACAAAACGAGATTTCCTCGGGAGTTCTCCGAGAGCGCATCTACAGGGTTGTGTCCTTGACTTCAAGTGGTCTTGGGAGAGGCATTTGCCCTTAGTGGAGTTTCCTATAATAATAGTTTCCAATCGAGTATTGGCATGGCACCATTTGAGGCCTTGCATGGCCGACCGTGTAGATCTCCAGTGTGCTGAGCTGAGATGGGCGATGCACCTTGTCGGGGCCGGAGTTGGTTCAGGAGACAACGGAGAAAGTGGCATTTATCCGCAAGCGGTTAGTTACAGCTCAGAGACACCATAAAAGTTATGCCAACCGTAGAAGGAGACCCTTTTTTTTTTTTTTGGAGGTGGGAGACCATGTCGTTTTAAAGATATCACCTAGGTGGGGTTTGATGAGATTTGGGAAGAGTTGGAAGTTGTCCCCTCGATTTATTGGGCCTTTTAAGATCCTTGAGCGGATCAAGGGGGGTAGCTTACCGTTTAGCATTACTGCCTCAACTTTTCGGGATTCATGATGTATTTCATATTAGCATGCTTTGGAAGTACGAGTTGGATCCATCGTACGTATTGGATTGGAGCGACTTAGAGGTTGATAAGGATGCCTCGTATGAGGAGAGATCGGTGAGAGTCTTAGATAAGTAGGTCCAAGTCTTGCGAGGCAAAACAATTCCCTTAGTGAAGATTTTGTGGAAACATCACGGGGTTGAGAAAGCAACGTGGGAACGTGAATTGGAAGTCCGCAAGAAGTATCTGGACTTATTTGTTGATGTTTGAACATGTATTGTATTGTGATTATAATTAATAGAATATGAGAACATTGTATATGTTTTGGAAAGATGGAAGCGTTATATATGTTGTTTACGTTTTGGACACATGAGTTTATTACAAACACAGCATATGTTTTGAGAAAATATGAATTGTATATTCAATGCTGAGAATCAATTTATCTTGTTGATGAAAATGGATAACCGGAGAATGGGTAATGGCATTGAAATTGATAGATTATCACTATTATAAATAGTTTAATAATGATTTTAACTTAATTTGAAATTTCGGGGATGATATTCTTTAAGAAGAAGAAGTTATAGCGATTTTGGTTTTGACCCGACCTTTAATGTATTCCGGACTTGGGTTTTGTGGTTTAGTGTTGTTGTTCATCTCTTTTCCCCTTGTTTTCCTTTAAGTTTGTCTTTTGGATTATTGTGGTTGTGTTTGGGACAGGTTGGTTGCTTGATTTCCAAACTCTTGTTGCCCAGATTTTTTCTCCTCCTCTCGAGTGGTACTTCTTGGGCTCAAGCGGGCTTTGCAAACTCTCAGTACTTCTGCAGGTCTGCAAAACTATTGGAAGAGTGTATCCTATGCTCGAGCGGGTCTTTCTGTGCTCGAGCGGCCATTTCTTGCGCTCGAGCGGTTGGTCTGTTGCCTGCAAAACTACTGGATGCATATTTTCTATGCTCGAGCGGTGAGCATCTTTTTTCATTGTGTCTTAGCGCTTGAGCGGACACTTCTTGTGCTCGAGTGGAACAACTTATTGTGTTTGACGCTTGTACGTTACTTCCTGCGCTCGAGCGGACTATGTGTATATCAGTTCGCAGTAGCACCTTTTTACATCACTCTTTCATATCTTTTTCCACCAAAACCCTAGATCAGAACCCATTCTGCAAAACATACACACACACTCTCTCTCTTTCTCTCTCTCTATACATTTTCACCTAGTTCTAGTGATATCTTTACCCACTTGCCTTTGTTAAAAAGTTAGAGTATCTCAAGGGCTACATTTTGATCCAATTAAAGCTTGGTTTCGGTGTCCTTGAAGTTTTTCCATAGCTCTCTTTGGTCTTCTAACCTTAAGGTAGGGATTTTCTACATCTTCTTATGGTTTTTAAGTTAGTTATTGGTTGTTGTTTAACAATGGTGGGTTTTGAGAGTAATTTGGACAAGGGTTTGGAATGTAAAATTAAAAGAGGGGTTTCTAGTGCATGTGATATAAATGGTCATGGGGTTTGAAAATAAGGTTATATTGTGTCACAATTATTGATTTTGGCATTTGGGTTGACATTTGGGAAAGAAGGTGTCACGACCCAAACCCGCCCCTATGGGTTTAGCACCGTAACTGGCCAGTAATCCGAGATTACCGAAGGCCTGCTTAACAGTAATACAGTAAAACAGAGTACAGGGGCATGGCGGAAGCCAAAACAGTAAATAAACAATGTCCAATAAGTTGTGACAGTCTGTATGCAAAAGACTTTTCATACATATATATAGTCAGCGACAAAACAGTATGTACATATATACAATCATTCAGTTCAGGGACCTAATCCCTATTAAACAGTAGTAACAGTCTATACAATATACACAGTAAACAAAACAGATACAGAGACAGACAGGGGACTAAAACACCCCTAAGTGATAGCTTGACAGGCTCGAAACCTCGCAGTGAGGCATAGTAGTTGGCTTGACAAAAAAGGAGTCTAACCCACGCTCCAAGCTCCGGTCTGGTGCCTGAACACCTATATATATATAAACAGTAAGCTAAAGCCCAATGAATAACATAATGCGTAAAGAGGTTAAGAATGAATGTCCTTACTGTAATGAAAACAGTTCATTGATTTGGTATAACAGTCATATGTGGTACATCCATTAACATAGCAGTACAGTAAACAGTAGATCTTAAAAGACCGAACAGTAAATGATGGCCATCAATCAGTAAACAGTAGTGGTTCCAACAAGGGAACCGACAGAGATCTCTATAACGAATAAAGAAATGAGTTGCTAAGGATGCCACAATACAGTACAGAATATAGGACATACATTCATTCAATTAACGATAAAACTTGATGCGATTCGATTGTTGAAGATAATCATTTTGAACATATTTTACACGATTGTTACTCACGAGTTACGGGCTACAATTAGGCTAGAGCGTGTCTCGATCGCCAACCCTACACAATTCTGAGATTGAACACACTAAGCTATCTGATTAGGAAAGATGATAACTTAATCCTTAATTGCCTCGGTGTGTTCTACATCTATATCCTCATTAAGATGCCTTAAACTAGGCCTAAGAATGCTTAGGATGAAATGAGGATGCAAAGATGCACTTTAAAAGCATTTTTAGAATTTTCAAAAAATAGAGGTCCCACTCGAGCGTAGGTTTCCTTGCTCGAGCGGACATGCAGACAAAGGTTTCCGCTCAAGCGTCACTTCCCATGCTCGAGCGGACTGCAAAACATAGCAAAAGTACTGGATGCTCAAAAATCATGCTCGATGGGCGCTCGATAGGCGCTCGAGTGTAAGACACAAGGTCCCGCTCGAGTGTCAATTATTCCGCTCGAGCAGACTTCGAAACAGTGCAAAGTACTGGGAGCACGAATTTTCCGCTCGAGCGCCACTTTCCCCGCTCGAGCGGGAGTCCAAAATCTGGAATTTCTAAATTTGAACTTCCAAGCTCAAATCAAGTTTAAATGCACAAAATTCGATCCTCTTGGGCCTATTTGCTGGAAACCATTTGTAAACACATAGAACAACATGATTTAAAGCTCAATTTGAGAAATCAAAGCCCAAGGGTGTTTAATTCAAACTCAATTTCAAACCAATTTTCATGAACATGCTACAAACATGACATGCATGAGTTTAACCCACTTTCAAGCTTCACTTTCATGCTCTAGTGAGCTCCTTCTTTCAAATTCAAGATGAAATCATGGACTTAACATAATTATGAGCATGCATGTAATATTTTGCCATGAAAACAACTTAAAACTCAACAATTCAAACATGCATGCATGAATTAAGCTATAATTCAACATGTTAGAACTAAAACATGACTTAGTTCCTTAATTAGACATGAACCATGCATGAATCAACTTAAAAACACAATCAAAAGGATGAAATTCATACCTAGGTTCCTTAATTACTAGAATGGAAGCACAATATGCAAGAATCCCTTCAACCTTTACAAGTCCTTAAGCCAATTTGTGAAGAACTCAAGCTTTCTCTATCTCTCTCACTCTCTCAGTCGGAAAGAACAAGAAATGAGGCCAAAGAAATGTTTTGGGCAAGTGTAATAAGGCATAAATATGTGTTGCCTAAGTGGCCCACTCACATGGCAATATGGTAATTAAGGCCAACTCTTGAAATTAGTTTATTTTAATCTAATTTAATCATACCAAATCACTTTTCAGATAATTATACCATAAAATCACATAAAATCTAATTAACACAGAATATCAATCAATTTCAGATTCGACCGCCGATAAGGCCTTCAATTTGCAGTTTAAACATGAAACACAAACAAAAAATCAAACAGGTAACAGATAGAAATGCAATTTAACTAACATATTCACTTAATTTAGTTCTAGATTTCAGTCAGTTAGTTCAGTATTTGAATCAGTTCAATTACCCATCATAATTAGTCTTAATTTACAGTAATCAGTAATTAATTGGTAAGCAGTGGTGAGGGTTGTTATAGCTTCCCCTCCTTAAAAAGAGTTTAGTCCTCTAAACTCGAGTTACCTTCATTTTGAAAAAAAACAGGGTTCAGTGGAAACAGTTCAGGATATCTCTTGGCCATGTCATCTTCCTTTTCCCAAGTGGCATACACGCCACCATGGTTTTGCTAGTCAGCTTTCACTAACGGGATCTCTTTATTTCTCAACTTCTTGATCCGTCTGTTCACAATCTGTATAGGTCGTTCCTCATAAGTGTAGTCATCACTTAGCACTACACGGGTCGGCTCTATCACATGGAAAGGATCCCGGAGGTAGTCCCTCAACATAGAAATGTGGAAAACGTTATGCATATGCTCCATTTCAGGAGGAAGCGCAACTTGATACGCCACTGGATTGATTTTCTCAATAATCTCATACGGTCTGACATATCTTGGCGCTAGCTTGCCTTTGACTCAAAAACGGGTCTGGCCTTTCATCGGTGTCACTTTCACAAAAACATGATCACCCACTTCATATTCTCGGTCTCGTCTTTTGACATCTGCATAACTTTTCTGTCGGCTCTGTGCAGTTTTCAGTCTCTGTTGTATCAGTTTTACTTTCTCAGTCGTTTCATAAACAATCTCGGGCTCAAGCAAAGGCCCATCTCCAACTTCTGCCCAGCAAATCGAAGATCTACATTTTCTGCCGTACAATGCCTCGAAAGGCGCCATACCAATTGTAGATACCCCATTTTGACCAACCCTAAGACTTAGGCGCTTTCTTTTGATTACCCGATGATGACAATTAGAATGTGTTTCTCACAAAATTCTTAGTAAGAAAGATGGAATTTAAGTTTTAATCCCAATCTTCACACATTTTTTGGCCAAACTATTTTTGACCTTAAAACTCTCTTTTCAAAATATGTTTTTTTTAAATGTTTCTACAATGTCCCGAGGCTCCTATTTCGATTAAAATGTTGCACTTTTCAGTAAATTGAGTAAGGACAAAGTGGAAATAAATGGAAGAGAGGTGAACTTTTTTGAAAAATATTTAAAAACTTCTTCTTTATAGGTTTGGAGTTAAAGGAAATAGGAGGGGATGAAAGAAAACTGGTTTAGGAAAAGAATGAGTATCAAATCATTAAAAAGGAAATGAGCAACCTTCACTAAATTAGGCATTTCTCTTTGTACACTTGGAATTTAAATGTGAGGCCACAACCATTGGAAAGTAGACTTCTGGGGCTTCAATTTAGACCCAAGAACCACCTTAGACCAAGTCCAAATAAGGGAGATATGCCTATTTGAAATTGGGCTTCAAAGCAGATTTTGTTGACCCAGCCTGAGACAGCCTTTACTAAATTAGGCATATCTCTTTGTACACTTAGAATTTAAATGTGAGGCCACCACCATTGGAAAGTAGACTTCTGGGGCTTCAATTTGGACCCAAGAACTACCTAAACTCAAGTCCATATGGGGGAGATATGCCCATTTGAAGTTGGACTTAAAAGCAGATTTTGTTGACTCGGCCCAAAACAACAATAGCCCATTTTTTCTTGGTTTTGGTTCGGTTGGGACAACCCTTTTACCAATTTTCTGAGCCATTCAAGTGCATCCACTCATCCTCCATTATACCTACTCATCCCCCATTGTCAAAAAGAGGTTTTGTTTGCATTCATAAAGGAGTATCCCATGCAACCACCTTGAAAATTTGCCCTCCTATCACATTCTTGTCTCCCACCTTCTTTTTGACCTTTACTTTCCCTCATTGCCTATATAGAATGATCATATTGTAAGAGAGAGGAAGAGACCACGAAATTGAAGAGAAAAGAGTGAGAAAAAGAGAGAAAGTTCAAGTTTTGAGCAAAAAATATTTCTATCTTCCATATACACCCCATATCTTCCATAACTACTGAAATTCCTCATTTCCATACACCAAAACCACTCCAAAAATTCTGATATAGCCAAAGATCAGTTGCCTCGATCATAAGGAAGAGTGTTTAGTGATTGAAAGTGAGAAAAACTAGAAAGTTAGCCACTTTCTATACCACAAACTCCATAAACTCCATAATTTCGAATTGAGGATTTGTGAACACACTTCCTACATTTGAGGGTGATCAAGAGGAAGTTTGGAAATCAAAAGTTCAATCTTTCTTTAGAAGGTGAATTTTTAATATTTCATTTTCTTATATTTTATATCTTATATTTGTTTTCTTACTTTTTATTTCATTGTGTTTTGTTATAATCCAAGTGGTTTGTTTATCTCATATTTATTTTCTTACTTTATATTTCATAGTGTGTTGTTATAATCCTAGTGGTTTGTTTAGCTCATAATTATTTATTTATTTATTTATTTGTGTTCGCATGCTTTAATTTCATATTAGTTTTGTTGTAATGTTGCATGTTTTACCTCATATTTATTTCGTGTATTAGTCTCATATTAGTTCTGTTGTAATCTTGCATGTTCTATCTTATATTTGTTTTATTACTTTAGGTTTATATTGTGAGTTTACACTTATTTTATTTTATATTTATTTTCTTTTTGTTTTAATCTAACCGGTAGTGGTTAGTTGAGCCACCTACATATTTTTTGTTTGTTCCTTTTCTTGGTTTCATAACAAGACAGGTTTTACTTGGCCTAGTTGGCCGGCCAGCCTATTTGGCCGGCCGGTTAGCTTCTTCCGAACAAGATGGCGTAATCTCCCAATATTGACCAATTTTCGCCGGCGGTTCTAAAGAACATGAAGCTTTTATTTTATTTTTTTTATTTTGAGTGTATTGTGAGGTTTTTATTTTGTTGTAATATGCTCCTCATCCCTCTCTAATTTGGTTTGTAATTATTCTTTAAAATGTTGTAATAATTCCCCGGCCTGCTTCTTTCTATCCCGTTCTTTTACTTGCTTTCTTTATTTGTACATAAACATCATATTTATTTTTCATCATAGTTATGCTTTGCATCCATGTTTCATGCATTTTGATTCGGCTAAGTTTGCATATGTGGATTTAATCAATTCCTATGTGATTATGTGCGCTACCTCATGTTCTTGAGATGATTCACATATCATATTTTAGAAGTTTAATCTTTAGTTGCATCTCATGAGTGAATTGCATTAGGATTTTGTATATAAGATCATGCACATTTTACTAACTTTGTTTTGTAGCTTGTTCGTGGGACGTCAAACATGTAAGTTTTTATGCTTTAGCATCCCGTTTGTGTGTGTTTTTCTTACTATGTCTAGCATTCTACCATGAGGCTATTTGCTTATGTGATATAACTCTATGAATGCCGGTGGATGGAGGTTGTTGCTTAATTTGGAATGATGTTGATTTTTCTTGCTTGTAAACTCAATTTATTTGGGTTGTACATCGTCAAAACTCTTTCAAAATGCATGATATCAAATTATTCCAAAATGAATGGCATAGTCTATACTTGTATGCTTCACATAGTAAATTTTAGGATTTATTAACTAATCAGAATATGAACATATAAAGAAAATAAAAGTCATATCATGGTTTAGTAGAGGCCGATCTTTTGATCGGGTGAGCAAGGGTGCTCATTATTGACCTTCCCCTCTCATACCTAAGGTTCCGAGCCAAGCATCCTTGGTTACAACGAACAGTGGCCTTGGCACTAAGTCATGGGTTTCCTAATTTTCCAAAATATTAGGTGGCGACTCTGTGATCTGATGGCACAGTCCATTTTTGACAAAATTGCAATAAAATGGATTTTCAAGAAAGTTGCCAAATCTGGTCTCTCATCTGTGTTTCACATTGCACTCGTGAGACTAGATTAAAGAGATCTCGGCGGTCCGAACTGTTGAACGCGCACAGGTACCCCCCCGAGCATGTTACACCAATACTCGAATGATAGATGTTGTTGTAGGCGAATTCCGCTAAGGGCAAATGGCTTTCCCAGTTTCCCTGAAAATCAAAGACACACATTCTCAATAAATCCTCCAGAGTCTGGATGGTTCTTTCTGACTGACCATCTGTCTGAGGATGATAGGCACTACTCAGTCTCAGTTCAGTACCCAATGCAGTCTGTAAGCTTTGCCAAAATCTCGATATAAACTTCGAATCCCTGTCAAAAACAATGGACATAGGCACTCCATGCAGTCTAACAATTTCATCAATATAGAGTATAGCCAGTTTGTCCGCATTATAAATTGTCGTAACAGGTAAGAAGTGAGCAGATTTAGTCAGTCTATCAACAATAACCCAAATTGAGTCCATACCTTTACTAGAGCGAGGCAATCCCACAATGAAATCCATAGTAATATGTTCCCATTTTCACTCCGGTATGGGTAAGGGCTGTAATAAGCCTGGGGGTCATTGATGTTCGACTTTGACTTGTTAGCAATGAAGGCATTTTGATATAAAATCAGCAATTTCTTTCTTCATTCCCGGCCACCGGAAATTTAGTTTCAGATCTTGGTACATTTTCGTATTCCCTGAATGGATAGAAAATTTTGAATTGTGGCCCTCTTGTAGAACTTTTCTTTTCAATTCAGAATCATTCGGTACACACAATCTTCCCTGAAATTTTAGTACATTATTTTCAAATTTGAAATCCGGTCTCGGTTTAGATTCCCTTTCTTCGATGATCTTCTTCAAGAAGTCATCCTGTTGCTGTTTCTCTTTAATTTCTTCAATCAATGCCGGTTGAGCAGAAATAGCAGCTATTGTTCTGCCCTGTTCTTCCAAAACAATTTCAATTTCAGATTTTTCAAGGTCACAAACCAACTCTCTCTGCCCGGTAAGTAAACAGGCTAAGTTCTCAATCGATTTCCGACTCAATGCATCAGCAACAGTGTTGGCTTTTCCCGGATGATACAAAATCTGTAGGTCATAGTCTTTAATCAGTTCTAGCCATCTCCACTGTCTCATGTTTAGTTCTTTCTGTGTGAAGAAATATTTCAGACTCTTGTGGTCGGTATATACTTCACATGTTGCCCCATGAAGGTAGTGACGCCAGATTTTCAATACAAATACCACTGCAGCGAGTTCCAAGTCATGGGTCGGGTAGTTCTTTTCATGCGGTCTCAACTGTCGGGAAGCATAAGCAATAACTCTTCCATTCTGCATTAAAACACATCCCAAACCCTTATGAGAAGCATCACTAAAAATGGTAAATCCATCCGTACCTGAAGGTAGGGTAAGAACAGGCGCAATCACAAGTCGGGTTTTCAATTCTTGGAAAGCCGATTCCCTTTGGTCAGTCCAGTCAAATGATATCCCCTTCTGAGTTAACTGAGTCAACGGTAAGGTAATTTTGGAGAAATCCTTGACAAATCTTCTGTAGTACCCGGCTAATCCCAAAAAGTTTCGGACTTCTGTCACATTTGTTGGTCTAGGCCAGTTCACTACTGCTTCAACTTTTTGTGGATCAACTGAAATTCCATTCTTACTAATAACATGTCCCAAAAACATAACACAGTCAAGCCAAAATTCATATTTAGAAAGTTTAGCAAAAAGTTTATGTTCTCTTAGAGTCTGTAGGGCAAGTCTCAGATGATGTTCATGTTCTGCTATACTTTTGGAATAAATCAGAATGTCATCAATGAATACAACAATAAAGTCATCGAGGAATGGTTTAAAAATTCTATTCATGAGGTCTATAAATGCAGCAGGTGCATTGGTAACTCCGAAAGGCATAACTAAGAATTCATAATGGCCATACCTCGTTCAAAATGCAGTTTTATCAATGTCTTCTGGTTTAACTTTCAGCTGATGATAACCGGATCTGAGATCGATCTTAGAGAACACTTGAGCACCCTGTAACTGATCAAATAAGTCATCAATTCAAGGCAATGGGTATTTATTTTTCACGATTACCTTGTTCGATTCACGATGTCGATACAAAGTCTCGATGAGTCTTTTTTTTTCACAAACAAGACAGTCAGCGGTAAAGTACTAGACCGATGAACTTTTTGTCTAATCACTCTTGCGATTGCACTTTCAATTCTTCGATTCGATTGGAGCCATTCAGAAGGAGCTTCGATATAGGTCACAGAGTGGCGGAATCACATCAATGGTGAACTCAATCTCCCTGTCAATCAAATCCCTTGGCAGATTATCTAGAAAAACATCTGGGAATTCTCTGACTATAGAAATACTGTTCACATTAGCACTATCATCAGTAAATACAGTCAATACAGAACATAGATACCCTTTGCACCCCTTTCTAATCAATTTAACAGTTTTCACAGATGAAATCAAATACGGAGGAGGTACTACTCCAACCCCATTAAACACAAATTTAGGCAAACCCGGTGGACGGAAAACTACTTGTTTCGTTACACAGTCTATGGTGGCATGATATTTCGTTAACCAGTCCATCCCCAATATTGCATCAAAGTGATCAATGTTCAGAGGCAGTAAGTCAATAAACAAATGTGCATTGCCAACAATAATTTCACAAGCAGGGTACATGTATAGTGACGATACAGCTAACAGATAATTCATGGGTTCTAAGGGTCTATTCAATTTTAGCGAAAAAGCATGAGATACATAAGAATGTGTAAACCCCGAATCAATCAGTACATATGCATTTTGAGTACAAATAGAGAGGATACGACAATGGTCAATGGTCTCAGACGCCTCCCAAGATTAGGGCGAACACTGCCCGCCTCATGGGCTCTTTCCCGGTCGCTTTAGGGTTAGGCTTTGGTGTAGCTGTTGATGCTGCTGTGCTTGGTGCAGCTTTACTATGCCCTTGAGGAGTGGAAGGGCAATCTTTGACCATGTGGCCCACCTTGCCACACCTGTAACAAACACCAGAGATTTTATAACAAACTCCCTTGTGATTCTTACCACATTTAGAACAGGATGGTATGAAACCACTCCCTTGACTGGGCTAGTTGTTGACCCTGTATTCTGTTTCTTGTTCAATAGGTTATGCTTGCCTTTCTTGAACTTGAAACCCTGCCTTTTACCATGCCATTCAGACGCTGGTGTTTCAGTTTTCAGTGCCTCGATGTTTGATTCAGCCATCAAAGCTTGGTCAAGAACATTTACATAGTTCAAAGAGCTTCAAAACATTAATTCTCAAGATTGCAACATTCAAAGGCCGCTTCAAACTTTCTCGCCTTCTTATAGTGGTGTCCACCATGTGTGGTGCATAACGGGCAAGTTCAATAAATTTTGTCTCATATTCTGCCACTGACATGGTGCCTTGGTTCAGTTGCTCAAATTCAGTCACCTTTCTGTCTTTGACACACTGTGGGAAGTACTTTTCAAAGAAGTCTCATTTGAATTGAGCCCAAGTCATTACAGTGTTGGAGTCACGTACTAGCTTCCACCACCTTCTAGCCTCTTCTTGTAAGGTGAAGGTAGCTAACAGCACTTTATGTGCCTCTGAGCACGGAAACACCTCAAACAATTTCTCAGTCTCCAAAACCCATGCTTTAGCTTTTAATGGCTCCAGGCCTCCCTGAAAGGATGGCGGTTTCATTTTGCTGAACTTGTGGGTGAGAGCAATTACGTCCCCATCATTAACATCGACATCATGTTCCTGTCAGTCGGAGGAGGATGTGAAATTTCGTTACATTGTTGAACTAACCATTTACATATTAATTCCATCATTCTCTCCAGTCATGCCAGTCTTGCCTCAGAGGATGAGGATGAGGATTCATTTGCAGTTCTTGTATTATCCATTTCACTATAAGCAGGTATAGCAATTATCAACATAAGCAATTGCATACTTAAACAGTTTATCACACTAGCATATATTCAGTCATGTCATAGCCACACACTTATCATACTCATACAATGCCCTAATCACTTTTCTAGGACGCCCTATAGCTTATTAGGACATGTGTGTGCGGTATAACCCGTGGTAAGTATCGCTCTGATACCACTCATCACGACCCAAACCCGATCTATGGGTTTAGCATCAGAATCGCCAAGAATCCGAGATTACCGAAGGCACGCTATGATGTCTGAATACAAAGAAATGCAGAGGGCATGGCGGAAACCAAAACAATAAATAAACAATGTCCAATAAGTTGTGACAGTCTGTATGCAAAAGACTTTTCATACATATATACAGTCAGTGACAAAACAGTATGTACATATATACAATCATTCAGTTCAGGGACCTAATCCCTATTATACAAGAGTAATCTATAAGATATACGATAAACAAACAGAATCTGAGGCAGAGGGGACTAAAACACCCCTAAGCCATAGTTTGGCACGCTCGGAACCTCGCAGGTGAGGCATGATGAGTTGGCTTGACAAAAAAAGAGTCTAACCCACGCTCCTAACTCCAGTCTGATGCCTAAACACCTACATATATATATATATATATATAAACAGTGAGCTAAAACCCAGTGAATAACATAATGCGTAAAGAGGTTAAGAATGAATGTCCTTACAGTAATGAAAACAGTTCATTGATTGATTATAACGATCATTCACCATAATCATATATGTGGTACATCCATTAACATAGCGATAAGATAAGCAGAGGTCTTAAAAGCCCGAACAGTAAATGATGGCCATTAATCAGTAAACTGTAGTGGTTCCAACAAGGGAACCAACAGAGATCTTTATATGATAAAGATGTGATAGTTGCTAAGGATGCCTGTCTGATTGAGAATATAGGACATACATTCATTCAATTAACGATGTCGATTCGAAAACAAGATTGATTCGATTGTTCAGAAGATAATCATTTTGAACATATCTTTACACAGTTGTTACTCACATAGTTCTGGGCTACAATTAGGCTAGAGCGTGTCTCCAGTCGCCAACCCTACACAGGTTACAGATTGAATACACACTAAGCTATACAGTTGGGAAAGATAATAACTTAATCCCTAATTGCCTCGGTGTGTTCTACATCTATATCCTCATTAAGATGCCTTAAACTAGGCCTAAGAATGCCTAGGATGGAATGAGGATGCAAAGATGCACTTTAAAAGCATTTTCAGAATTTTCAGAAAACAGAGGTCCCGCTCGAGCGTAGGTTTCCCCGCTCGAGCGGACATGCAGACAAAGGTTTCCGCTCGAGCGTCACTTCCCACGCTCGAGCGTACTGCAAAACATGGCAAAAGTACTGGATGCTCGAAAATTACGCTCGATGGGCGCTCGATAGACGCTCTAGCGTAAGACACAAGGTCCCGCTCGAGTGTCACTTCTTCTGCTCGAGCGGACTTCAAAATCTTTGGGAGCACGAATTTCCGCCGGCGCCACTTTCCCTTTCGGCGGGAGTCCAAAATCTGGAATTTCCAGATTTGAACTTCCAAGCTCAAATCAAGTTCAAATGCACAAATTTCGATCCTCTTGGGCCTATTTTCTGGAAACCATTTGTAAACACATAGAACAACATGATTCAAAGCTCAATTTGAGAAATCAAAGCCCAAGGGTGTTTAATTCAAACTCAATTTCAAACCAATTTTCATGAACATGCTAGAAACATGACATGCATGAGTTTAACCCACTTTCAAGCTTCACTTTCATGCTCTAGCGAGCTCCTTCTTTCAAATTCAAGATGAAATCATGGACTTAACATAATTATGAGCATACATGTAACATTTTGCCATGAAAACAACTTAAAACTCAACAATTCAAACATGCATGCATGAATTAAGCTATAATTCAACATGTTAGAACTAAAACATGACTTAGTTCCTTAATTAGACATGAACCATGCATGAATCAACTTAAAAACACAATCAAAAGGATGAAATTCATACCTAGGTTCCTTAATTACTAGAATGGAAGCACAATATGCAAGAATCCCTTCAACCTTTACAAGTCCCTAAGCCAATTTGTGAAGAACTCAAGCTTTCTCTATCTCTCTCACTCTCTCAGTCGGCAAGAACAAGAAATGAGGCCAAAGAAATGTTTTGGGCAAGTGTAATAAGGCTCAAATATGTGTTTGCCTAAGTGGCCTACTCACATGGCAATATGGTAATTAAGGCCAACTCTTGAAATTAGCTTATTTTAATCTAATTTAATCATACCAAATCACTTTTCAGATAATTATACCATAAAATCACATAAAATCTAATTAACACAGAACATCAATCAATTTCAGATTCGACCGCCGATAAGGCCTTCAATTTGCAATTTAAACATGAAACACAAACAGATAATCAAACAAGTAACAGATAGAAATGCAATTTAACTAACATATTCACTTAATTCAGTTCCAAATTTCAGTCAGTTTGTAATAACCCGACCCTCATATGTGACTCTGCTATATTCTACGTGCTTTCAAATGTTTGATGTGGAACTGCATGAGAATTTAAGTTCTACATATGTTTTATGAGTTGATGCCTTGTGAATTGGACCTTATCTGTTAGGCAAGAAAAGTATCTATTACCATTAGAGCATTAACATAGGAATTGGAAGCCTTAACGGTTTAATTATCTGAAAATGATTATATATTTGTGATCAGCATAATTTTTAGGTAATATTAAGCATGTTTGTGAAATTTCAATTTTGGAACGATTAAACGATTCATTTTTGTCTTATATGCTTTGCTTATGAACATATATATATTGTTGAGACTTCATGGTCTTGGTAAAAAACGTGGATACCATTTTGGGAGAGAAAATAAGAGGAAGTAAAGAAGAGAAATTGGGGAAGAAGGGATTCAACAAGAAATTTGGGCAAATTGTTAAAAGTTTGGGAGTCAATTCAAGGTAAGCCCAAGACCTCCTTGTTATGGCAACTTAAGAGTTGTAATTCATGTTTTTGTTTGATTCGTGTATGCTTTGTGTTTGAATTATGAGGGTTTTTCATCAATTGGTTCTTTTGACACTTAATTTGGGTGTTATAGAAATTATGCTTCAATCCTTGGTTCTATACCATCACTTCATAGATTTATATATATAGATCATGTGCTATGGCTCAAGAACATGAAGAACTTGAGAGAGAGATGGCTTGTTTAAGTTCCTAATCTTGTCAATCATCTCAATTTTGTGGAAAGAACCAATATATATAAGATAATTGTGTGTTTAACTGGATTTGGAACTAAGGTAATCCTTGATTATGTTTGTAATTGAGAGATTGAGGTTTGAATATCAAGGTAGGACTCAAATGGAGGAAAAACAGGGTTTCAGAATTCGTCTGGTCCGCTCGAGCTGAGAGTATTCCGCTCGAGCGGGAAAATCACTCTCTCAGCAAGTTTTTCAAAATTACTCTGTCTGCTCGAGCAGAGTAATCCCCGCTCGAGCGCAAAATTCACTCTCTCAGCATGTTTGGTGGAATTGTGCGGTCCGCTCGAGCGGCCAAAGTGGCGCTCGAGCGGAAGACTGATTTTCAGGAAAAATTCTGTATTGCTCTATTTTATGTGCTATACCCTCTGGTCTTGTTAGAATATTTGTTTTGATGACTTTGAAATGATTATATATTCGTATGAACAAAAGGGAAACTAATTGTTTTAAGGATGATTGTGTGCAGGGCACACTTCTGAAGGCACTAGCACGCCAATACATCACTGTGAGTAATAGTACTTCAATGTACCTTTATCCGTTCATGAATATTATTATTGACGTTGTGCTCCTTATTGTAAGAATCATGTCATATGAGTTATGTGTTATATGAGAAATATTATGAAGCTATGGAAACATTGAAAGTGGTTGTGAAACCATGTATGTTTTGTGTGAAATCTTGTGATTCGTGGAACGCATCTAAGGAATTGTGAAGTTGTGAATCTATGTGGCCAAGAGCCAATTGTGAAATATGAATGTGTGAACTTGTGAATTGCGAATGTAAAGGGGACGAAGGCCATTACTACAAGTTGTGAAATTACAACACCTAATGGTTTTGTGAATATGTGAACTTCTGGGCCGAGGGCCAAATTACGGATTGTGTGAATCAACAAGTTGTCCTAAAAGTTATCTGTAGCAAAGTTTATACACATATTGTATCATCTTTGTTTTACATGCATGCAGTACTATTATTCATGAGCTTGGCTCATCCTATGTTATGTCTATTCCGTAGGTAACCAATCGTGGGTCGAACGTAACTTCGGCACCGTCACACTTTTGTCAAGCCATACCAAGCTTTGGGTCTAAACTGCACTTTTGTGGAATTGCTAAACTATCACTTTTGCTCTAGTTTTTGGCCTACATCGTCGTGTACATAATGTTTTGTTATACGCCCAACCTCAAATGGATTTGTAAATGCATGTAAATAATTAGCTCTCAAAGTGTATCTCCTCCGGTTTATCTCTTTTGGGTCATTTACCTTGCGTGAAGTCTGTGATCTGGCATGGTATAGTTGCTCAATGGATGTCATATTTTCTTATTATGTAATGCTTGTTATTCCGCTCGCTTTAGGCCCCTACTTTCTATATATAAAGCATGCTAAGTGTCTTTTTCTGCTTAGGTCATGCCCAAACTTCCAGGGGCAAGTTGGGGGCGTGACACAGTTAGTTCAGCATTTCAATCAGTTCAATTACCCATCATAATTAGTCTCAGTTTACAGTAATCAATAATTAATCGGTAAGCAGTGGTGAGGGTTGTTACAGAAGGAAGTTAACCTAAAATAGTTTTGGTTGTTGGTATTATAAATATGAGATTGGATGAATGTTGATGTAAATTGTGGAATTGGATATGCATTACCTCACACTTTTGGAAATTTGAATAAATTATATGTCTTGAGATTGAATATATGTCTAGAAATATCTCAGATTGGGCTATTGGTAAAGAATAGCTATGATTGATATAGAATTGCATGAGAATTAGGTGAATTAAAACTAATCTGTCGTGGGTTGTTATTGAATATGACTATATTTTAAATACATTGTATATGTATGATTGGTTGGGAAGAGGAAGGGAATGTACTATATGTTTGGGAGGAGATAGGGGATCGACTTCATTGAATTAAGTTGGCCTGTGTGTCCTGAATGAAAGTCCTAAAATTGCGTGTATACATTGATGCCAATCCCACAGACGAAATTTTCTTAAAATGGCAGATTGAAGTGTTTGTGTGATAATTGTGTTTGTAGTCTCAGATGGGTCGTCTGAAATATAATAAAACTGGCTCATGAATTAAGATGAAATGAATTAACTTGAATTAACGAGAAGGAAAAAGGGATTGAGATGTGAATTTTGGCACGTTATGGTTATATAGAAAATGAATGTTCTATCAACGACCTTGTAAATGCACATTTTACTTATACCTTCGTTAAAACTCATATATTGTATTAGGTTGTTCCTATTAGGCTTTGGCTCACCCTATCTGAGAAAAATCATTTTTAGATGTTGATGATATGCCTCAGAAGGAATTTGGAGCACGAGCTTCACCTTTTGTACTTATTTGTATAGCGAAGGGCTTAAATTGTATAGAGTTAGACTCTGTTTTGTTGTAATCAAGCAATGATTTGGAAAGATGTAAGCCTTTAGGGCATATAATTATCTGTTTAATTTTTATTTCTCTGTACTACTTATAACATATGCTGTAGATTCATGATGAACAATTTATGAGTGTATATCACATGTGTCACTTTTGTATAACGATTCAGGTTAATAGAAGTTTATTATTTTGATTACGTTGTCTTATGTTTATTGTGTTAGGTCGAATTATAGTAATTATTTCGAGGTGTTACAGGTTTAAAACAGGGAATGAAGACCAATGATTGGCCTTTGAAAACAAAAGCAACAGGCCCTACAATCACCAATGATTGGCCTTTAAGGACAAGAGCAGTAGGTCCAGCCGACACAGTGGGTTTATGGGTACTAGGAGTACCAGATTGGTTTTTCATGCAGAACAAGCCTAAGATGATACCAATCCAAGGCAAGGCCTTCGGAAGCAATGAAAGAATGATTAAGCCTCCTTTGGTGGCCCAAAACAATTGGGTTTTACTTAAAAATCCTAAAACAAAGGAACCAGAAATGGTTCATGTCATCTCTAAATCTCAAAGAAAAAAGATCCAATGAAGGTTCACTCAGTACTAGAAGGATCTTAGGGAAGCTAGTGAGGGCACTTCCTTAGTGCAATCAAAGAGGTCAAATAAGGGAAGGTTTGAAGCCTATTCCCAAGCTCAACAGAAGTGCTAGCAGAGAGAAGCTGGCTAAAGTTCATCTTGAGCTAAAATTGAAAGAACAATCAAGTCCGGGCAGCCTCAAAAAGGCTTTAATGGAGAGTAATGAGGACACCGAGATAGGTGAGGAAAGTGAACTAGGCCAACAACAAGTATTGGCCGAGGAAGATATGTTCGAAGCTTTCATGGCTAAACAGTCAATGTCTGTGTTCAAGGTAGATCAACAACAGGCTCCTGTTAAGGAGCTTGCCAATTCAGAGGTTAAATGTAGTATATAAGATGCCCCTAACCATCCGGTCTAGTTAATGCGTATGAGATGCCCCTAACCAATTCAGAGGTTAAATATAACGAGTGGTGCTTTGGCTCATTCTCTCCAATACCAATCAATATGGTGTATGTATTGCCTCAAGAATTCCAAGGTAAGAAGAAAATCAGAAGGGCAAGAAGATGACCCCATAGAAGTTTCCAGCAACGACTCAGAAGCTAGTATAGTTTAGTGTGAGTCTGAAGTAACCGGGTCTATGGGGACTGAGGAAGAAAGTGAAGAGATAAGTATAGTTAACCTATCATACCCCTTTGAATTTCCTACATCAATAATGACTTAGCATGTGAAACCCTTGTACATTAACGCATAATTTGATGAAGTAAAGATAAATATGGTACTAGTGGATAATGGGACAATAATAAATCTGCTTCCTCGTTCATCTTTGAAAAAATTGGGCAAGAGGAATCCCAAGTTGATCCCAACAAGTACGACCATTGCTGGTTTTGTTGTGGACAAACAGATGGCCCAAGGCATATGACTCATTAATCTGAGTGTAGGAACAAAGGATTACGTGACTGCCTTTTTTGTCATAGACAGTAATGCCAAATATAATGCCTTACTTGGCAGAGATTGCATTCACACCAACAAATGTGTGTCCTCATCTTTACATCAAAAGATGATGATAGCCTTGAATAGTGGAGAGACAAAGGAAATAGATGCAGACCCATAGCCCTTCATTGCTTGTACAGACTTTGCAGAAGTAAAGTTGTATACTGAGGGGGTGGTTCCACTGAGCATACTGAGGAAGCCTGATGGGACAACCGAAATGACGGCTAATGAGGAGTTGGCACACCCAAAACACTTGGTGCAAGAGAGTGCAAATGATGAGTACACCATCAAAGATACCAATAATGCTTGGTTGTAGATAGGAGGATCAAGAAATCAGACCTTTGGCTTTGGTGAAGTTCTTTACATTGGACATCAATGCAATAGTCCAGAAAGTTTGAAAGGAAGAAAAGGAAGCCATAGTGAATGGTTGCTGCAAACATGAGCAACAGAAGTCCAAACCATTGGTTCTAAGCAAATATTGTGCATTGGACATTGAAACTAAAGTCCAAGAGATAAAGGAGGAAGAGACCCTATGGACAGACTTTGTCTACGAAGAATAAAGCAAAGTGGTTGAGCCAGAAAAGGTTGTGACAGATCAAGGCGAGAATGTTGTTTCGAAGCCAGCAGAAGTTGAAGGAGAAACAATGGTAAGCACTCAGATGCAGGATCCTTTAGAAGAGATCAATCTAAGGGATGCATTAGTGCAACAACCTACCTACATAAGTTCCTGGTTGGATCCTATAGCTAGGAACCAGTTATTGGCCCTTCTGAAGAAATACAAGGATTGTTTTTCTTGGTCTTACAATGATCTGTTTGGATTTGATAGGTTATTGGTGGAACATAGGCTTCTAGTTAAGCCAAATTTTAAACCATACAAGCAGAAGCCTAGGCGAATGAGTCTTGAGTTGATCCAAAATGTGAAGGAGGAAATTGCTAGGCTCCTTAAGGCAGGCTTTATCAGAACAGCCAGGTATGTTAAATGGTTGTCCAACATAGTGCCTGTGATTAAGAAGTATGGTAATTTGAGGGTCTGTATTGACTTCAAAAATCTAAACCTGGCAACTCCAAAAGATGAGTACTCCATGCTTGTAGTAGATCTACTGGTAGATAGTTTAGCAGGACACAAGATTTTGTCAATAAAGGATGGTATATGCATTACAGAGGAGGATGTTCACAAGACAACTTTCAAGTGTCTTGGGAACAATGGGACCTTCGAATGGGTTAAAATGCCATTTGGCTTAAAGAATGCTGGAGCAACATATCAAAGAGCAATGAACACCATTTTCCATGATCTCATTGGAGGGTACTTGGAGTGCTACATTGATGATATTGTCGAAAAATCTCAATCTATGAAAGAGCATCTGGTCCGCTTGACAGCAGCCTCCAAAAGAATGTAGTAACCGGCGCTTATTCACATACTCTAACTAGTCAGAGGGGCAAAGTTTTGCTTTCTTGGCTAAGAATGAGGGGCTGATTCCCAAAGCTTCAATGGGGTGCAGGGTCTTTCAGACTATTTTGATCGGCAAGGCAGATGTATACCATGCCAAAAGCGTCTTTGAGGCAGCAAAGACGATCAAAAGGGACATATGAATAAACTACAAAGCAGCGTGAAAATAGAGGAATTGCAGTAGGGTCATCGAATTCAACAAATCTGTGATGAATCTACTCCCTTGTTTGTGGTTGGGTTGGTATTGGCCAAGCATTCTAGCCAGTATTTTCAGTAAAAGAGGAGGCAGCCTCATCTCATGCAGAAGGTTTTTGAACAGATGAAGAACTTTCAAGATCCATTTTGGCAAGTTTTTAGTCTAAAGGCTCATATCCTATGAAAGCCTCCATGACTTTTATAAATGGAGGAGGATAACTATGGCCAATAAATGCATGAAAATTCTTTCGAGATCGGTCATCATTGTCCAAAACCTCCTCGTATGCTTGATCAATGAAAGAGAGAACTTGATTAGCCATTGGAGATGTATTAGTCCTTCGCTTACATAGATAGTGGAGTTAATATTCGAGCACAAGGAAGAATTTAATGAAGTTCAATGCTTCATTGCTTAAAGATGGTTACACTTCCAAGATAAATAAAGTCCATGCATGTCCTAAGACATGGGTAAGTGCAATCGATCTACTAATATTACTAATTATTGGCTATATTAGTGTAGAGGTAATGTTGCTATATATTTTGTATAGTCTTATCACAACTTGACACGTGGATTATAAAGGGTAAATTGGGGAATCGAATATCTCCAACCATCAACAGACGCGTGGCAACCTCCAATAATGGCAATAGATCCGCGAGACATAGGAATAGTCAAAATATCCAAAGTGACGTGGCCAAAGAGTTATCTACAATTTAAATTCAAATTAAGGAGGGAAGCACAACCATGAAAAGTGGAAGAATAGTTGTGAGCAAACTGATCAAAATCACAAGCCACACTCAGTGATCATAGAGATCATTTCAACAGTTATCACCTATTTCGACGGATTATCAACCACTTCAATAATTATTTTCAGAGCCTATAACTAGAGGAGAGTGCAGATAATGCAGGACCCAAAACCAGATCTAAAAAGCCAATTTATTTACTTATATTTTTCAATTCTTTTAATTTCAATCTTTACATTCCTATACTGCACTTCAAATTCCCAGGAGTAATTCTAAGTTAGTCTGTCACTGTAATCCTTTTTGAAGCTATGAAAGTGTGAAGATAACATTATAAGTTTCTGTTTACTTAATAAAAGATTGGTTTCTGATACTATTGCTTTTTTTTTTTCTTTCTAATTTTATAAGTCATCCTAATTTTCTCCTAAAAAGTAAGCCACGAGTAAAAGTTTTCTTCATTGAGGCTAAAAGAATTTCGAAGCAATCGTCTGACTAATTGGTTAGCATTTATTAATTTTTATAAGAACTTATTGATTTTTACCGGCGCGCTCAAATTACATTTCTAATCTTCAAAATGGCAAAAATACCAACACAAAATTAACTAAAAATATGAAATTTATACTTGTTCTCCTACATAATGATAAGTTTACTTGAATTATTAATTTAAATAAATTTCTAATATCATTAAAAACTATTAATAGACTTGATAATTTATTAATAAAATGAGTCATTTGTTATGAAATTAGAAATTTCAAGCGGCATGATGTAATTTTTCAAACTACTGGAGACAAATTATATTTTAAACAAATATCAAAAGGTATATTTATAATTTACTTGAAATTAATTTTAAATATAGAAATAATTACATGAAACTTGATACTTAGAGTTGAACAATACAACAATATATATTTATAATCCCTACTATTACCACAAAAAAATTACCTGACCCAACCCGACAATCATCACAAAAAAAACTACTGAGTCCCATAATTACTCAACACCACTCTCAGAATGCGAAAAAAAAATAATGAAAAAGTACCAAATTTCATAAGACTTGAGCGCGCAATCTCTTTGAAAAAGATCAAATATACGCCACCTTCCAATACAAAATTATGTCTTATGCGATTTAATTTAAAATTAAAATATTTCACTCATAATTTAAAAAATACCACTAACACATTTTTGTGCAAAAATTTAACTTGTAACCACTTTTCCCTAATGTGAATACCTTTTTTTTTTTTAATCTTTTGTAATGTTTTCATTTCATATCAAAACATTCATTATTATCATTCATAATTTTAAAAAATATTATAAATACATTATATTATATGAATTTTTTTACATACAAATTCAATTTGTGAATAATTTTTCATCATTAAAATACCTACTTCTGTTTTAAATTCTTAAATTTATGTAAGGATTTACAAAAGAAAAGAAAAAGAAAAAATAACAACTTTTATTTTTATTTCATTCACTTTTTCTTTAACTATTCTTTTTTTTTTTTTTTTTTCCTTTTTTCTCTACAAATGCCTTCTGAAATTTAAAATCTAAATACATAAGAGTATATTTTGGTTCTCACTAGCACATATATTTATGCCGATTTTTTTCATCTTTCATCCTCTTTTTTATCTTCTGCTCTATTTTCAAGAAAAAAAATTAAGATGATCGAATATTGAAAGTTACATGTTTAAATCACATTTGTATTATAAAAAATAGATAACAACTTTTGAAATTATAATTATCGTTCATTTTTTAAAAAAAAAATGTAATTTGAATATTTTCAATGCTTGTTAGTTCTTTCCTAGCTGATGAATTTTCGTTTGAAGAGAAGAAAAAATAAAGGGAAAATTATCCGTTAGTCATATTATCAAAAAAAAAAGTATTACAAATTCGTGAAAAAAAATTATAATTTTAATATTAATGTGCATGAAATTTATAATTTCTCTTTTTTAAAAGCATACAATAAATTAAAATTTTCCCAAAAATAAACAATCCAATACTGGTAAAATTGGCATTTTATAAAATAGTATTGTTGACTAGTGGATGGGGCCATGCGTAATGCAATAATTAACAAAAAGAAAAATATAGACACGTTTGGTTTGTATTTGTAAAATAATTTTGAAAAATAGTTTTTGAAAAGAATTTATAAAATTTAAAATTTTGTTTGCTTGTATGTTTTAAAAATAATTTTCCAGTTTGGGATTTTTATTTTTATTTTTATAGTTGAATAGATAGGCACTACAAGATATGAGAGTTTTAAAAACCAAGTTTTTTTCGTTTCTAAAAGTATAAATTTTGTTGCACAGAAAATTTGGAAACTAATTTTAATTGTAGCAAGGATAATCGCTAAAAGATTATCCCCAAAAGTTAAAAATGAGCTTTTAGAGACAATTTTCAAAATGTTGCCAATAAATGTATGTTTTAAGACAAAATAACTTGGTCACGAAAAAGATTAATTCTTTTAGACAAAATTTTTAATCCCCAAAGGTTAGTAATTCATCAACTAATGTCCAATTTTGTTACTAAAAATAAAATAATAACACTTTGGCAACAAAAATATTTTGTCCCTGAAAAGTGATTTTGTCCTTAAATTTTTATCACTAAAACCTTAATTTCTTGGAGTGGGGTGTGATAGAAAAATAATTAATTGATGTATAGAATATGAGAGAAGAAGAGATGAGAGAGAAAAAGTAATTGATTGATGTGTAGTAGAGACAAAAGTGATTTTGGTTTTTTTTTTTTGTGTGTAAATTTCAACCAAACAAAATTTTGAAATTTTTTCTCAAAAATTGTCTCTCAAAAGACAAACCAAACAAGTCCATAGTTATCGATATTCGATTATCTTAATTTTTTACATGAATATTCTATTCAACAAGTATTAAAAAATAAACGTTTCGAATCACTAAAGTGAGCCTCAAATGAGCCTACCAAGTCCAAACGTTTTCAAGTAAGATAATGAACTTGAGAGAATCCAATCCTTTATAAAATTTTCTAAGTTTAAGAACACAAAGTTAATTACAAAATTAAACATAAAATATACATAAAATTTCAAAAATTGGTCCCACTAATAAATTTCGTAAGATCTAATGCATTCATTTATATTTTATGTTATGTTTCATAACTCATATTGGGGTTCAATTATGGGGTGAGTGTGACCCTTTTCCCAACAAAACAATTTTCTTTCCTAATTGAAAATTAAGATTCTTGAAAAGGATCGTCACTTTATGTGCTGTGGATGGTGGACGGAAAAGAATAAAGTGAAATTGCAGGTTAGTTGTCGTGTGGTATGGACTGATTCTGTTTACAATCAACCTCATGAAAATTATATCCAAATTATTTTGACATACTTTAATTAATAATAATCATAGGATGTCTGACATCAAAGGGTTATATATGATAGTCATGGTCAATGGTCATGATGGAATCAAATGACAATTGAAAGGAAAAATATAAGCCAGCAAGAGAAAAGAGGAATCATATTCACATCCTTTGCCCCTGGACTTCCTCAAATGGAATCAAATGACAATTGAAAGGAAAAACAAAAGCCCAGCAAGAGAAGAGAAGAATCATATTCACGTCCTTTGCCCCTGGACTTCCTCAAATGGCCATTTGTATCAAAATCTCTGTATCATTTGTGTGGTAAAATGATAATTTTGAATTGTAATATTTTTTACCATATTATTATATTAGAATACAATATAATGAGTACAAGTTGTCTGTTGTGTCAGATGAAACAACACAAATTGTTGTCCTTATTAGTAGGATCCACATTCGTCTCATTATGATGATTTGAACCCTTCCATTTAAATAGTTTGAAAAATCAAATTAATCGAATATTGATAATAATATGATCGAATCAATTTTGTCTAAAAAATAATGGACAATTTGTTCCATAAATCAAACTTGCTGTCAATTTTTTTAAAGAAAAATATAATCCAATCATGTGGTTAACAATGTTTGATCAACTTAATTTTTATTTTTTTTTTCATGGATTATCCACTCAATGGACCTTAATGAATGGTTCGGAAATTTTGAATAAAACAAGAACTTGTTTTTATTTCCTTAGGAAGTGTGAGGGCATATTTTAGAATGACAAAGACATGGTTGTGGTGACGCCGACGTGTCAGCCAAAGCGCCACGTGGCTTGGTCATGTGCGAGATGATCTCGGCTAGGCCGAGGTTATCTTTGGAGATATCGGAATCCAAGATGAGCGGATAAAGGACAAGAGTTCTAGAATGGAGGTGGACCTCAGCTAGATAAAGATAAAGCTTTAGGAGTTTATCGCTATCTAGCCGAGAGTCCGTGATGAGTATTGAACCAAAATCCATTGAAACTAGGCTCCTACATGAATCAAGTTAATGCTAGCTATAAAAGGAAGGCACCATTGTGGGTCTAAAGTATGTTTTTTAGGCTCTGTCTAGTGAGTTAATCACTATTGGCTATCTTTGAGAGATAATTACTGACTTGATCGTCGGAGTGCCCCCGAGTGGACTAACCATTGTCGGATTCTTATCTTTCTATAACAAAGTTGTTCGGCTTAATCTATTCTCGCCAGTTTCTTCTCATTGAAGTTTTTCTATTTGGTAATGTGGTCAAAAACCAACGCACACAATTTGGCACCGTCTATGGAAAAGTAAGGAGAATAGACGGCCAACGACGGGTAGAAAGAAAAGGTCGGGGACTACATCCCTAGTGGAAGTGACAAGCACGCCGATCCTAATGTGGAGAAGGAGAACTGTAATGAAGGACCTCGAGATCAGATTCCTAGAGAAAAGGATGTCGGCCCATAGGGAGACGCATCGAAGAAAGTATGTCAAGGCGGGTATTATAACGAAAATGACCTCTAGGTCTAAAAAGATAGATGCTTGAGGAGGGACGACGAGATGAAGGGAATAGCAAACAAGTTGGCAGACCTACAATCGGTTGTCAACTTTATGATGCAAAACAACGTCATACAGCCCATCGCTTTCCATTGAGGAACACGCCGATTCCAAAGAACCAAGAACGATGCCCAAAAGGGGGCAAAAAGCATCCCAATAGTCCTCAAAGATGGCAGAGGAAGGAATGCTCACATCGCATTAACAGGACGCTTGTCGAGCAAAGTCAATAAGGAGAGTCTCAGAGGACGCCTGCACTAAAGGAACGATGTCAAGGAACATCGGCATGTTCAAGGGAAGGAATTTTGTTTTGATACGATAAATGAAGAGAAGTCCAAGAGGACTCATGACAACGCTAAGAGCAGTGCACCAAAAAGGCTGAAATCCATTGACAACCGAGCTCTTGGTCGGACTACGGAGGTTTTGAAGGACTACCTCTAGAGGAAGCGCAGAATGCCGACGCCACACCCCTGGCCAAGGTGAGGACACCATTCTCAGTGAAGTTGGATAAATTCGAGGCCCCAAAAAGATTTCACATATCGAGATTCCAGATATATTATGGTATGTCCGATCTAAACTTTCACGTCGGCTAATATTTGAATTCAATGGCATTGTATACCGAGAATGAACTGTTGCTTTACAAGGTGTTCCCCTCATCTCTTGGGGAAATTGCATCGATTGGTTTCACAAGTTGTCGAAAGGAACTGAAGAGTTGGAAAGGCCTCGCCGAGATGTTTATGGCCGTGTTTGTTACAAACAAATTGCAATCATAAGGTAGACTTTAATGGCTCTAAAAATTGGCGAGGGTGAAAGTCTCAGGGCTTATGCCAAAAGGTATTACGAGGTGTTCAACCGAATACCAAGATGCAACCAGAGTTGGCAGTCATATCTTTTAAGAATGACATAGAAATGACTGCATACTTTGAAAGTCACTGGTAAAGACTCTGCCGAAGAGTATGTAGGAGCTCATGGCCAGGATCGAGAAATATGCGAGAGCAGAAGAGGATACGCCAGGAATGAAGGCGTCAAAACAAGAGAAGAGGAACGGCTCGCCGAAGGGAGGCCAAGGTAATACAAATTTCAATAGACAAGAAATAGGACTGAGGGCTACATAGGCAATCACGACCGTGTTCCGGATCCCAGTTTATAAAGTTCAGGAAAGGATTAGGAACCAGCCGTATTATAGACCACTAGAAAAGATTCTTGGCAAATTTATGAAGAAGTTAGGAAGCACGTGCTCGCCACAATGTGGATGGGCACCGACTCAGGTGTAGAGCTCAAGACGATGAAGATCTCGTTAGACAAGGTCACTTAAGGGACCTAGTAGATGAGGCCAGAATGAGGAAAGAGCAGGCAAGGTTGCCTCAGGAACCGGCAACACTACCTCCACCAGCACTACAATCGCAAGCAGGCAGACCTCGAGTGATCAATGTGATTCATTCGAGAGTTAATGAGAACGAGGTACGTGGGGAGACTCAAAGGGTGAAACACTTGTAGCATGTGTATCAGATCCAGCAAAAGAGGCCTAAGACAAACAAGTACTAGGGACCAATGGTGTCCTTTATTGAAGCAGACCTAGACATGGTACAACATCTACACAATGATGCTCGTAGTATCCTCAAGATTAGAGAATGCCAAGTAAGGCGATTCTCGATTGACTAAGGCAAATCTTGTGACATCATGTATGTCACATGCTACAAGGAGCCTGACCTTCACCGAGATGATTTGAGTAGTCCAACAATTCAATGGTCGGGTTCAATAGAACGTTTACATGGCCCTTGGAAGCAATAAATTTGGAGGTATAGGCAGGCACCAAGAAGGTAAGTACAGAGTTCACAGTAATTAACACCCCATCTCCTTACAATGTTATCTTAGGAAGGCCATGGTTGCACATAATGAGGGCTGTTCCCTCAACATTGCACCAGCTGTTGTAGTTCTCAACGAAGCATGGAATTGAGGAAGTAAGAAGGATCGTGCATAAAAGGATTGCTCCATGGCAAGAATGAACTACCGCAACGCATTTAGAAGTAGAAACAGTAGAGATTGAGGACGAGGACATAGAAGACCTGGAGGACGTTGGCAAAGAGTTGGCCGACAAAAGCGAGGAAGCCTTGAAGAAAATTCTGGTCTTGCAAGGATGAATAAGACTTCTTCCTTCTCGCTCAAAGCTTGACGAGAAGGAGAAAAGGGAGTTAGAAGCATTCTTGCTAGCAAACAGAGAGGGGTTTCCCTAGACGCCCTACGAGATGCTTGGCATTGACCTTAAGGACACATGCCACAGACTAAACGTAGACAGGTCAACTAAACCTGTCATTCAATGAGCAAGGAGGCCGACGTTAGTTTATGTGGATGCAGTAGAAGAGGAAGTGGATAAATTGTTGGAGGTCAGAACCATTCGAGGGGTAAACTACCCAACTTGGTTGTCTAATACAATTGTTGTAAAAGAAAGAATGGAAAGTGGAGGGTCTGCGTGGGCTTCACCAGCTTGAATAAGGTTTGTCCCAAAGACAGTTTCTCACTTCCTAAGATTGATCAATTAGTGGATACCACTTCAGGGCATGGAAAGATGAGCTTCCTAGATGCTTACAGAGGGTACTATCAGATAGTAATGTATTCCCCTGACGAGGAGAAGACTGCATTTATCACCCCAAAAGGGTTGTATTGCTACAGAGTGATGCCTTTCGTTGAAAATACAAGAGCAACCTACCAAAGGTTGGTGACCAAGATGTTCGTACATCCGACGCAAAAACAAAGAAAGTATACATTGATGACATGGTCGTGAAGACCAAAGAACCTCGTAATCACCGGCCGATTTGAAGGCAAGAGTTCGATATTCTTGGAACATATTTCCAATTCAATGCTTCAAAATGCGATTTGGAGTCCGGTATGTTCCTAGGGTACTTGGTTGCTAGAAGGGGCATTGTGGCAAGCCCAAATCAAATCAAGGCCATCCTTCACTTGAAGAGCTCGACATCAAGAAAACAAGTACAGATGGATAGGAAGGGCCGCAAATCTAAATAGGTTTATAAGCAGAAGTTCAGATAAGTGTAAACCATTTTTTAGTTTATTAAAGAAGGCCATGATTTTTTGTGACGAGGAGTGCGGTCGCCTTGGCCGACTTGAAAAAATACTTGACTACAGCCCAGCTTTCAAATCTAGTACCTAGAGAGGAACCGTTTTATACTTGGTGGTTTCAGAGCATGCAATGAGTGCAAGGTAATCTAAAAGAGAAGGAGAACAAAGGGCAAGATAATATGTGGGTAAAACCCTAACAGCGAGAGACCAACTTACCGCTAGAGAAATTGACAATCGCCTTAGTGATGGCTTCCAAAAACTAAATCATTACTTCTAAGTCTACAAGATTGTGATATTGATCGAGCACTTGAAGTCCCTATCGCAACAAGGAGATCTAATGCTGGTAGCCAGATGTGCAAAGGGTATTGGGCCAATATGATTTAGAGTTTAGACCCATAACGGCAATCAAAGGCCGTGTTCGGCCGACTTTGTGGCTAAGTTCACACCGTGCCATACCATGTCAGTTCGGCGAGCCGCGCTTAGGGTGTTTAGGGAACAAAAGGAAACCTAGTTGGGAATGAAAAACCCCACAACAGAAAGGTAAGAAAAAGAAAACCGAAGCCCTGCAATATCTACATCAATGACTCATTCTGCCTATTTGTTGATAGGAGTTCAAACCATCAAGGAGCACGGGCACGAGTGGTGTTGGTATCACCAGATGGGCGAATGTTAGAGTAGTTTATTCATTTAGGGTTCAAGGCCTTAAACAATGAAGCAAAATATGAGGCACTAATCACAGGGTTGAAGTTAGCAGCAGCAATGGAAGCCGACGAGGTGGTAGTCTTCTGTGACTTCCAACTTATTAGAACCGTGCAACATGTGAATATGCACCCAAGATGAAAGAATGATAGTCTATGTTAAAGAAGTTGTTAGACTGCTAGCCTTGTTTTAGGATTGCCGACTACAAAGAGTCACCGAGATGACAATAGCCATGCCGATGCCTTGGCTAACTCGGCTAGTGCAATGAAATCGTGAGAGGAAAGGACAATAATGGTTAATTATTTGTTAGGCCCAAGTGTAGAACCACTAATCACAGAGTACGAAGCAATGTGTGGAGATGGGTCCAAGTTGATGGATGCAATAGTAATGTTTCTTAGGGACAACAAGTTATCGATGATCGCAAAGAAGTACATAAGACGAGATTGAAGTCGGCAAGGTTTAGACTAACAAAGAAGGACATCTCTATAGAAGGTCTTTTATCGTCCCCTTTGAGGTGTGTGCATCCCTCCTGTGTTGAAGACTTCTTGTATGAAATACATAAAGGGGTATGTAGAAGCCATGTTAGGGGCAAATCACTTGCTCATAGGACCATTACTCAGGGGTACCGTGGCCCTATATGCGTATGATACCGAAGCTCACGCCGAAAGTGCAAGAAGTGTCAAAGGTTTGCAACTTTGATACATCAACCAAGAGCAGATTTGAACCTAGTATCCAAATTTGGCCATTTGCCCAAGGGGCATGGATCTTGTTGGACAACCGCCCAAGTAATCGGGCAAAGGAAGTCATTGGTAGCAATTGATTACTTCACCAAGTGGGTAAAAGCTAAACCCTTGCTAAGATTCAAGATATTGATGTGAAGAACTTCATATCGAAGAACATTATCACTGTGTTTGGGATCCCAAGGGCAAAAATAGCGCATAATGGTACACAGCTTGACAAGAAGCTAATCAAAATCTTTTGTGCAAAGTACAAGATCAAGAACTACTACTCTACCCGAAGTTTCTAGAGTAATAATCAAGCGAGGCATCCAATAAGACTATATTGATGGAATCAAAAGAGGTCGGAAGCAAGAAAAAGGAAAATAGGTGGAGTTACCTAATGTACTGGGCATATCGCATCACACCGAGAAGATCAATCGGTGAGTCTCCATTTTCCATGGCTTATGGCACTAAAGCGGTGATCTCATCGAAATCAAGATTCCAAGGATCAAAATCTAGGAGTGGAAAATGGTACTAATGAGGCATTTCTAGCCCGAGATCTAGACCCATCGAGGAGAAAAGAGAGATAGCAACAATTCTACCGAGGCATACCAAAGAACAACTTGTTAGGGCTTACAACAAGAAGGTCAACCCAAGAGAGTTCAAAGTTGAGGACCTTGCCGAGGAAAGTAGCTCGGCAACAAGAAGGATCCTAGGGATGGCAAGCTAGGCCCAAATTGGGAGGGCCTTATAGAATCATCTCTGCCTCCATGATGGGGCATATCGACTTAAAGACAAAGGATGGCAAAGAGTTGCCAAAACCTCGATCACTTGCAACCTAAAGTTTTTCTATCATTAGATTTTTGTTTTTCGAAGTTTATGTCATTAACTTAAGTAATAATAAAATTTTAGTTCGATTTTTATGAATCTGAAATTTGTGTAATAAGACTGACCAGTCCTATGGCGATATTTATGAATGAAGCATGATGAATAACATAGACTTATTATATGACAGAGTTGAATTATACTTGCATATAATAGAGTTGAACTAAGTTGGCGATATTTCTGAATGAAACATGATGAATAACTTAGACTTATTATATGATAGAGTTGAATTATACTTGCATATAATATAGTTCAACTAAATTGGCTTATATTTCTAAATGAAACATGACTTTAATAACTTAGACTTATTATATGCTAGAGTTGAATTATACTTGCATATAATAGAGTTGAACTAAGTTGGCTTATATTTCGAATGAAACATGACTTAATAGCTTAGACTTATTATATAGCAAGAGTTGAATTATACTTGCATATAATAGAGTTGAACAAAGTTGGCTATATTTCCAATGAAACATGACTTAATAAACTTATCTTATAATATAGTTGAATTGTACTTACATATGATAGAGTTAAACTAAGATTTGCTATGTCGGCAGAGTTAAACTCAATGGAACTAAGTGTGCTTTTAATTAGATTAACAGAGAAACCCAAGTTGAACACCTCGCTAGTCATTGTTGAATCGACTTCTAAAAGGCTATAAGTGCTTAATGTTAACTTAAGTAGAACTTAGGTTCACATTAGGGGGCAAAGAGCTGGAGAATTATAAAAGTTTAAGAGCTTGGGACTTGTTGAAATTTTCAAAAAAATTTACAAGTTAGAATGAGCTTAACACTTGTTAAAATTTCAGCGAAATTTCATCGGAGTTAGCCAAGGTAATTATGAATAAAGTATCCGAGATATATATTACCCAAGGAAACCAACCAAAGTTGTCCAAACTTGGAAAGGGTGAAGTCATAGAAGATAGCACATGAAGGTAAAAAGTAATATTGAATAACACTTGTAAAAATATTTTAATATTTTTAAAGTATTAGCCGAGGTATACCGATGGTTGGCCGATGAAAACATTCAAGGTTTACATCCGAGGTATTATATCCTGGAGTCATTATGCAATTAAGGTATACTTTGAAGAAATGCAAAAATATTCTAAGTATGAAAGCAGTAAACTTGCATAGAAGAAAAGAAGGCATACATTCAACACTTAGAAGAAAAAATAAGACTTGCATTCAGAAAAAAAAAAAAAAAAAAAAAAAACTTTTGTTCAGGTACAAAAAGGCACTTCGACCTGGCATAAGAGATTACTTATTCATCTACAAAGACAAAAGGGCACATCGCCAAATATAAAGCTAACATTGTCCAAAACAAAATATTACAACCGCCCAAAAGTAAGAAGGAAAAGTACAAAAGGAGGAAAACCAAAGTTCATGCATTTTCCATACCACCTGCTTGGCGATTGGTGTTGTGTCACCTCAGAGATAGCTAGGCGACCTTTCACCTTAGACCTCGCCGATCTCATGCAATGTGTCATCTAGGCTCTTATTGGCGCCTCGACTGGCCTCGAGTGGTCTTTGAACCTCATCATCCTCATCCTTAGTCAAGTCAAGGACTTGTTCATTCAGAGTTGAGATTTTGCCCAAGTAGAACCTTCGCCACCGGCCTTAACCTCAGCTTCTTCGGCCCCCTCAAATTTCATCATCGACCGCTTGGAGCAGGAGGAACGACACAACGAGTCGGCTTCATCCTCGAGGACGAGTCGTCAGAATAGCAAGTCTTCAAAGTAGCCATTCAACCAAGGGTGTTACCCTGCTGCATGCCTATTTGATTTGTTTATTGTATTCATCACGACATCGACCGCTTCTCAAAGATAGGCCTTCTTATCGCCTTTTAATTTTGGCCGCTTTGTAGCCGCGTTGTTTGGAGCTTGGTTTGGACTGGGCCTCTTTTTCCTTGGCCTTTTTGCTCGGCCCGAGTAACCTCGCAACATTTTTACCGCTTTGGCATAATCCTTGGCTTTCTTCAAGGCCAACTCAAAGATCCTTGGTTCGATCCAAGACCTTGACACGTGCCTCAGCTTTGTTTAGCGAGGAAAGGAGTTTTATGCCTCCTTTGTTTTTGGGTTAGCTCTTTCTTAAACTCATCTGCCTTTAATCAAGGGAATGACCCCGCCTGATAGCCTACAAGAATGAAAGGAAAATTCATATGAAAAAAACCGTAGTATTAGATCAAAAATTACAAGTGTTGAGACTTACTAAGACACAATGCTACATCATCATTGCATAGTTTTCATACTCAAAGCTCGGCCATATGATCGACGCTCACGTGAGTAGAACGGCGAGGAAATAGTAGCACTAATCGGGATTTGCGATGGCGCGCAATTCCGACTAGAAAAGGTCGGGCCCCGATCGTGATTTAATGAAGTCCAGAGCTGCTTGCAAAATCTAGAGGGCTCAAGACCCACCAGACCTTGGCTTTTTTTGATTGTTGTCGGATGCCTCGCTTCTGCAAGCCTCTTCTCGGCCGACTTCTCTACTTCAGCCAATTTTGGAACTGGCACTGTGTCTTCTAATTCTACCTCAAAGGGCGCTGGCTTAGCCTTCGCCCTTTTAACCCTCTTTGCCTTGGGTTTTTGCCATTAGAAGGAGAGGATAAGTGGATCGACACCACGCCGAATATCGACAAGAAGGTCGTCCAAATGATCTTTGCATGGCCCATCTCTTCAAGGTGGCAAGAATAAAGGACCTTGGTACCAAGACGATTCTTGGAAGGGCTATAGGAGGATTGGTGGGTCAAAGGCCGATGCTTTAGATTCTTGGCGTTGGCACGCAGTTCTACCAGCAGAACTGGAGAGAAGCAGTCGCCTGCTGGCGCTGGATGAGGAATCAACCGAGAGACAAAAGTGGATGGTCGATCAACTAGGTCGAGGTAGAGACCGATCCGCCTTGAGATGAAGCTATTGGAGGAGTAGATGAAGAATGTGAGTTTTACTTTTTTAGGACGCCAAAAGGACCCTATAAGCTCTGAATGAAGCCGAGGAGGATCGGCCTTATGACTTCAATGGGCAAACGAAGAAGGTGTACCAGATCCTTGCTTAGCACGTAGTATTAACGAAGTCCTTTTCGGCCGAGGAATGGCTACAAAACACAAAAGAAAACATTAGAAATAGAAAGATAGTTAAGTAAAGCTACGACAGAGGGGACTTTGGGAGGACTAGGGTCCTTACCCTTGTCATCCCTAAAAACTTTACTGCAAGGGAAGAGGTGGAGTTCATCATCTCGACATAAACTTCTAATTGCCTCAAACAATTAGGTAGTCATCTACCACGCCTTTATTAGAATATGGGATATCAACTATCACCTTGTATTACGAGATCTCATTGAGGTAATAGGGTGTAACTTTGGTGTTTTAAGCTACACATGATGTAGCAAAGATTGGATATCGAGAATGTGATTTTGGTATTTTGCCGACGTATCATTACCGACAATACCATTGATGATCCTAAAGGAATTAACGGCCAAATGGAATTGAGTTTATAATAGTGGAGGACTTCCCAAAGAGGATATCTAGGAGAAAACCTAACTCGCCTTCAACAATAGAGATGATCGAATGGCATGTAATCTTGGCCAGCATAATTGAGTCGTTTTTCCCGTACCAACCTTAGATGGATGCTCGGCTGAATGTGAAACTCGCCTAAAGTACTCTAGCTTGGCAGGTGTCACTTCCACTTAAACATTTCCATAATGCTCCGCTTAGTGAAGATTGGTGCAAAATTTCGTAAATGAATATTTGGTATGGGTTCAAATACCTCGCTTATACCCCTAAATTGGGTACCAAAGCTAGGGTTTTTTCAGATCTTAAGAGGGTTTTTGGATCGCTTTTTCCTAAAGTATTTGGTTTCGCCAAATCCCAAGCCAATGGTCTATGCAAGTGAACAAAAAATTCAAAGGTAGATTCTCCGGAAACAGTATAAGAAGACTGCATAAGAAATATAATTTAGAAATCAAGATTGAAACAGAAAAACGAGCTTGATTCAGAATCAAGAAAGCAACATTTTTTCAAGAAACAATGAGTAGGTATGTAGATGCAAAGGCCAAGAACAACGGCAAAAATTATTAAAGCTTCAAACCTATGAGCATTATGTGTATGCAAAAGTAGAATCACAAACCGTGTGAATAGACACAAGGACATATCAACAAATATGAATCACAAACAACTACAAGATTCAAAATACAACAAGGATTCAAGAACAAAAACCGATTAATGGTGACAAATAGCATGTAACATGTAACGGATTTGAAACAAATCAAAGGAATAATGAAAGCACTAAAATGAAGGAAATCAATCGGGCTTACCGAGAAAAAAAATGCCGAGTTATATCACCAGAGTCGACGACACGGAAAAATGGTCGCCAATTGCATAAATGAAAACCGAGGACGGGGAATCGAAATAACTTGCAAGAGTTTGAAAGCTTGAAACAATGGTGGCTTGGGAGAGAGGCGTTAGGAGAGAGAAAGTTTCAAGGCAAAATGAATATCAAAAAAAAAAAAAAAATGAAGAGACTAGGAGAGAGAGAAAGAGAGAGAGGAGAGAGAGAAGTTTTGGTTTGGGATTCAGAAAAGGCTAAGAAACCATACGCCGATATGCCTTGGACGACGCGTTCATTAGGGACGCTGCGCGAGAAGCTCAAGCGGGTTGCCCTAATAGCTTATGCCGCATTTAAACCAATGCGTGAAAAGAACGTGCCATGGGCGTAAACGCTTGGAGAAAACCGGCATGACAAATTTACCATACGCAGACAAACTCTTTGAGTTTTGGATTTAATGAGGCAACAACCTTCGGCTGCCAGAGGAACCATCCTCGCCAAGGAGCTGGTCATGGGCAAAGTTGAACAAAGAGAATTCCTCGGCACGGTTTGATTTGAGTTAGCAATGATCTCAGCAGTATTGGAAAGAGCTAACTTTTGATCGACGAGACAATGTAGGTTCCATCACATCAAATTGCCGGATTTAATGGAACCCTGTGGAGGGCAAATTGTGATATTATTTTTAGAATGACAAAGACATGGTCGGGTGACGCCCGATGTGTCGCCAAACGCAGCGCCACATAGCTTCGGTCACAAAGTAGATGATCTCGCTAGGCTAAGGTTATCTTCTGGAGATATCGTGAATCCGAGATAAGTTGATATGGGACAAGAGTCCTAAAATGAAGGACCTTAGTCGATAAAGATAAAGCCTTAGGGAGCTTCTTATCGCTATCTAGTCAGAGTTCAGGATGAAAGCATTGAAAGCCAAAGTTCATTCAATCTAAGCTTTTTATAGTGATCAAAGTGTTAATACTAGCTATAAAAAGTAAGGCACCTTTGTGAATCTAAGATATACTTTTTAGGCTCGCCTAGTGAGTTAATCCTTATTGGCTCCTTTGGAGAGATAATTATCGACTTGATTGTTTCTGAGTAGTTCTTGGGACGTAACCACCATGCCATTCTGTATCTTTCCGTAATAAAGTTGTTCGTAAGTTAATCTATTCTCGCTTAATACTTCGCATTGAAGCCAGATTTGATTGTGTGGGTCAAAAATCAACACTCCACATGAAGTATATTCTCGTTTCTTACAGAAAAATGATGTACTTAACGTTTTTTTATGCATGCTTTTGGGAACGCCATTATAGATGTACGGACGTAAAGACAATGCCAAAACGTCTTAGAGTTTCATGGAACGCACGCCGATTGGTGTCTATATCGACATAATTCTGGCCATTCTCCTGCCTCACATTCTCTGGCCTCTACTTTCTCCGCCTCTTTCTTTTGTGAGCTTGGTCTCTTCTCTTCAGTTTTCAACGATTCACTCTAAATCCATCAAAGACACACACACACTCT